>JAJEJO010003559.1:315096-398068 GCA_020662805.1 Glaucomys volans
TTTTTTTTTTTTTTTTTTTTAATACTAGGGATTGAATCCAAGTTGCTTTACCACTGAGCTACATCCCCAGTCCTTTTTGTTTTTTATTTTGAGACAGGATCTTGATAAGTTGCTGAGGCTGACCTTGATACCAGTCCAAACTATATGGCTGTCTAGACCATGTGGTAACCACTAGCCAGGAGTGGCTATTTAGCAGTTGAAATGTGGCTGATCTGAGTTGAGACATTGATCTGAGTTAAGATGTGCTGGATTTTGAAGACAGTCTGAAAAATAATGTAAAATATCTCATTAGGAATTTTTGTATTAATTGCATGTTGGTGTGAAAATTTTTGTAGGTTAGGTTAAATGAAATCAAATAACAAAGTAATTTCATCTGTTTCTTCTTTTTACTTTTTTTTTTTTTTTTTTCACAGTGCTGGGAATAAAACCCAAGGATTCAGAGATGGTAGACAAATGCTGTACTACTGAGCTACATACCAAGCTCTTTTTACTTTATATAAATGTGCCTACTAGATTTTAAGTTGTGTGTGTGATTTTAATTTAATTAATTATAATTTCATTTTATTAGTGTAGGTAAGACTAATGAATTGTCTAGATTGTAAAGTATTATGGGAAAATTTAAATATGTACATAAGTAATGAAAATAGGATAATAGACTATTTTAAAACAGTCAGCTAGGGCTGGGGATGTAGCTCAGTGGTAGAGTATTTATCCAGTATACATGAGGCCCTAGACTAAATCCCCAGCACTGAAAAAATAAACAAACAAACAAAGCAAAATGAAACTCAAAACAGTAATGACAAACTATTAGCTGGATTCAGTGATTATCTAGATCTTATCACATGTTCTTTACTGCTCCCTTTTCTCTTTTTCTGTTTCTTTCTTTTGAAGATGACTATAATACAAATGCCAAATAATATGACACATTCTATTTTATCCCTCTAAATTTCACCTCTTTAAAAAAATGGACATTTTCACTCAATATGGTGGTGCACGCCTATAATCCTAGCAACTTGTAAGGCTGAGGCAGGAGGATCACAAGTTCAAAGCCAACTTCAGCAACTTAGCAAGACCCTGTCTCAAAATAAAAGATAAGGGGTTGGGATTGTGGCTCAGTGGTAGAGTCCTCACCTAGCACATGTGAGGCCCTAGGGTCAATCCTCAGCACCACATAAAACTAAAATAAAGTATTGTGTCACCTACAACTAAATTAAAAAAAAAATAACCTATGATTAAAAAAAATAAGATAAAAAGGACTTGAGATGTAGCTCAGTGGCAAAGCACCCTGAGTTCAATCCCAGTACCAAAAAAAAAAAGGGGGGATGTTTTCTTATGTGATTGCATGTGATTGCAATGTCATTAATATAACTAATAAAACTAAAAACAATTCATTGAAATATCATTAATTATCTAGTCCATATTCACATTTCCTAATTATCCAAAAAGTATCATCTCACAGTTTTATTCATATCAGGATCCAAATAAGATCTACACATTGCATTTGGTTATTAACATCTCTTAAATTACTTATTTAATCTTTAAGTTGTTTTATGTCATTGACTTGCTGTGGAAGCCAGGCTCTGGAACCCCATAATATTCCATGTTCTGAATTTGTCTCCTTCCTTATGGTGTCCTCTAACTTGTTTTTCTATTTCATATACCCTGGGAACTAACTCTTTAAAGCTTGAATACATTCAGATTTACCTGTGTTATTGTTGTTGAAGAATTAATCTGTCTTCCTCCCTCCTTTCCTCCTTGTCTCTCCCTCCCTCCCTCCCTCCCTCCCTCTCTCCTTCCCTTCCCCTCTCCCTTCTCTTCCCTTCCCTTTCTCTCTCTCTCTCTCTCTCTCTCTCTCTCTCTCTCTCTCTCTCTCTTCTTTCTTCTTTCTTTCTTCTTTCCTGGGTGTTGAACCCATGGCTGCTCTTCCACTGAGTTATATCCCCACCCCTTTTTCTTTTTTCAGACAGGGTCTCACTAAGTTGCTGAGGCTGGGCTCTAACTTGTCATCCTTCTATCTCAGCCTCCTCAGTGACTGGGATTACAGGCATGTGCCACTGTGCCCAACTTTTTGGAAGAACTTTATAAGTGATTCTGTTTACACTATTTGAGTGAGACCACCAGACTTTCTGGACCTCTTGATTAAATATAAGATTGAAAGGGTCAAGAGTCTGGCACTCAGACCCTTGGTGATGCTAAGACTGATCAGTGCTTTTAGGGAGTTGATAGCCTAATCCATTGAAGTTAATCACTTATCCATTTATGATCTTTTTCTGAACCAATTGTTTTGTAGATAGTTGCAGAATAGGAATTTTCCATCATTTTCTCATATTTATTAGCTGGAAATCCAAAACAAAATAAAAAAAGTCTCCTTCATACACGAAAGTTATTTAATTACCTTGATATAGAGATTTTATAGGAAAGGTAGGATGAATTTTTTTTCTCCTTTAATTGCCAGTTTTTAGAGTAAGGAGTTAGTATTTGTTCTTTAAAATACAATTTAAAAATATGTAAATATGGATCAGTGGTAAATGTGCCAAGTGAATTCTGAGAGGGCTGTCCAGGTGACTTCCTCCTCCTGCCATAAGAGTAGATTACAGGAGTCCTGTAGAATAGGGCTGAGGGGAGCGTCTATTAGTAGTGATGGAGGTAGGCAGGGCGAGAAACTGGTCATGCTTGAGGAGAAAGAGAGAGGACTTGGTGAACTGGAGTGTCACATTCTTATCTTCTCATCTGCCTCAAGATGGCAGGCAGATAAGCCCCTGAGGCCCTGTGTCTGTGTCTTTCCTGCTTGCAGACAGGGGAATTATGACGTTGAGATTCTGGACCGGTATCGACAGGCCCTGGAGGCAGCTGTGAACCTTTCTGTGAAGCACAGCCTGCCCCCACTGCCAGGCCGCACCCTCTTGGTCTACTTGACAGATGCTGATGCGGACAAGCTCTGTCCCAAGAGCAACACACAAGGGGTAAAAAAACAAAAAGCATCCTCCTAGGGGTTGGTAGGATGTTGGAGATCCTGACAGGTATCCTGATCCTGGACCTGGTGCTCCTCGGGAAGTACACATTGAAATAAATGACCTGGGTTGTTTCCAAGTATCTGTCTTTGGCTCCTTAGTGACAATTGCTAGGGATGTGGTCTCAATCCTGTGTATGGATTATAATACTAACATTTCATATTTGGCTGGTGTTTCATGTTTTTTAAATTTCTGTCACCAAAAATTCATCTCACTTCACCTCACTATATCCCAGCATTGAATTTGGGCTGCGATCCTGGCATCTCCCTACCCACTCCCTGTCAGCTCCTCCTGAGGGCCACTGAAACTGATCATCTTAAATGGGGATTTCATCCCCTTTTCCATTCCCTTAAATGAGTGAAGGTGTTTGACCTCCAGGATAGGGTGGTGAAGGGTTAGGGTTGGTTCCAAAATAGGGGAGCTTTATTTCACCCAGATGCTTGTCTTCAGCCCCCACTGAACTACGTGCTGCTGCTGATTGGGATGATGATGGCACGGGCAGAACAGGTGGATCTCTTGCTGTGTGGAAGAGGCACGCTGAAGACTGTAGTGCTTAAGGCAGAAGAAGGTATCCTGAAGACTGCCCTGAAGCTCCAGGCTCAAGTCCAGGTCAGATTCCCACCCCCATTATCAAAAAAAGTACACAAATGGACACAGACCTGGGAACAGCCCAAATGGTTAGTAAAGGCATGGATATATACTATTCTGAAGATTTCCCATCTAGACTGTGGTGTTTCTTGCTCATTGATTGTATTAGTTTGGTTTTCATCACTGTGATGTAATACCTGAGAAGGTCTAACTTTATGAAGAAAAGAGGCCTATGTCATGCACAGTGCTGGATGTTCAAGGGCATGGCACTGGCATCAGATTGGCTCTACTAAGCACCTCAGTGTGGAGAGCCTGTGTAAGGGGAAGAGATCACATCCTGAAATGGGAAACTAGAGAGCAATTTGTGGGTCAGGCATAGGCTTTTGTAACAATTTGCTTCTTGGAAGAACTCAGGGTCTCATGAGAGCAGCTCTGCCAATGACCTGAACACTTTCCAATAAGCCCCATCTCTTAATTCCATAGTTGGACTGAGTTTTTACCCTCAATACCTCACAAAGGGGATCAAATTTCTACACGTGAACCCTTGGGGAACACACTCAAACCATATCCAAACATGGATATGGATGATCCAGAGCATGAACCTGTAACATGAATCTCTCCTTCAGGAGTTGGAGGACAAGAATGAATGGCCCCTGCATACTTTTGGGAAGTACCTACTGTCTTTGGCTGTCCAGAGGGTCTCTGTGAGTACTGCTCAGTCCCTGTGAAACTCTCCCCTCCCCCACATTTTCCTCCACAACTGCTGCATCTCATTTCTTGAGCCCTCAAAGCTGATCTTTCACCCTATGTTCATTGTCCAGATCCCTGTTGGCTGCAGCCCCTTACCCAGTAGTGTGATGATGAATGTTGAATAACCAGCAGTCTGGAGAAATAAGTCTTGATTAATAGTGCTTGCTAATTTCCATAGTGTAAGCAGTCCTACCATGGCTACTGACATCATGTCACTCTGTCACATACCTCTGTATTGTATTTCCACAGTACTGATAGAAAGTCAATAAGCTCAAGAGTAGATAGTAGTATGTAATATGATAATTAGGAAGTGACAAGTTTTGAGGATTTATTACTTTTGTCTTAAATGTAATTCACTTTTATATTTTTCTTTTTCTTTTCTTTTTTTGGCAGTGCTGAATGGAACTGAGGGCCTCATACATGCTAGGCAAGCACTGTATCACTGAGATACATCCCCAACCCTTAATTTATTTAAGTTTATATAATTTAATGTTTAAAATGGCCACATTGGCTGAAGGTGTAGCTCAGCAGTAGAGTCCAAGCCTAGCATGCACAAGGCCCAAGGTTCAATCCCCAGCAACAAAAAACAAAATGAAATGTCTGTATTTAATAACTGGTTCAAAAATGCCTAAAATTTTATCTATCGGTTCCCATGAGCTGGAATGAACTAGCTACAGCCCACCACCGCCTATATCCCAATCTCCATTTTGATGTGCCCAAGTCTGGATGTAGTGGCTTCCCTCATTCTGAGTACTCTCAGAAGAGGCAGTTAGCACTCTTTTTTCAGAGTTTTCCTAATCCCCCAAATCCTTAGAGGCCTCTTTTCTTGATGTCCTAACCACTTTAATTTCTCTTCTATGGTTCTCTTTCATCTTGCAGTTGGACAGGGTCATCCTCTTTGGCCAAGGGATGGATGAGGAAATGCTGAATGCAGCCAAACAGCTTTTCTGGGAGCATGTGAATTCCAAGTGTCTCTTTGTTGGTGTCTGCCTAAGAAAAACACAATACATGTAAGATTGCCTATACTTCCTACCAGTGTCAGAAGATAATGATCGTATTTCCACTCTCCTACTGTCAAAGCTTGGAAGCTTCCACTTGTTGGACACCTTCTGTTTAGCCTAGCACCTAACCCTGTGTGTGTTTGTGTGTGTGTGTCTGTGTGCGCGCGCGCGTGCACGCATGCATGTGGTGCTGGGGTTCAGTGCCAGGGGCTCACACATACCAGGCCTTAGAACTGATCTACATCCCCAGACACATAATCCTATGAAAAATGCAGAGGTGGGACGTACATCTGAGGGTATTGGGACAGTGACTCTGTGTCCCAGGCACTGTTTCTAATGCTTATTGACTACTTCTTCCTTTGCCAGACCACCAAATTTGAATCCCAATGATGTGACACTCGCAGGCTGTACGGATGGGATATTGAAGTGAGTATATGGACACTGGAGGGGTTGGAGCCTTTGTTGAAATGTCTTTAAGAGACTGTCTGCCACCAGGTGTGGTGGTGCATGACTGTAATCCCAGCTACTTGAGAGATGGACACAGGAGGATTGAAGGTTTTGAGGCCAGCCTGAGCAACTGAGTGAGACCCTATCTCAAAATAAAAACAGCAGAATGAGGTTGACCAAACTATGCTGTGTGCATGTGTGAATTTATCACAGTGAATTCCAACTTTACATATAGTATGATTTTGTATACCTATGAAGTACCAATTTATAAAAAATAAATAGGTGGGGGGGGAGGCCTGGAGAAATAGGTGGTAGGGAGAAGGGGAGAGAGGGAGGAGGCATTGGGGACCAAGTAGAACAAATTATATTCCATGCATGTGTGATTATGTCAAAATAGTATATAAAAGGGATTATACACTATTATGTAAAGCTATAATACAATAATAAAAACATTTTTTTTAAAAAAAGGGCTGGTGATGTAGCTCATTGGTAGAATGACCCTGGGTTCAGTTCCTAGTACCACAAGCTCATTGGTGCCTGCAGACTATTTGCCTCTTTTAAAAAGAAAGATAGAAGTTTATTCCTATTTTACAGCTGTCCAGGCCTAGCAGTAGCAGTGTTACAGGGATCTAGGTACTTACTATCTCATTGCTCCATCCTCAACACCTTCTACCTCATGGTTTAAGATGGCTCTTTCAGCTACAACAATCTTTGCATCCAGCCAAGTTTGTGTGACAATAGGAAAGACGAAAAGGGACAAGAGAGCTTGCACTATTTGCTTTTAAGGGGAAAACTTAACAGTTTATCACATTTATTGTGGCCTTTGTTCAATTCTTGATCCAGAGGAAATCCCATCTGTTTTCACTGAATCACAGAATCTTTTTATTTTGTCTCTCTCTCCACTCCTAGCCTTCTCATTTACTTGTTTTCTCCTCTGCATTTTCCTTTGGATGCCACCTATCTTCCCTCAACTCCTATTAGGAAGCCTCAAGCACATTCTTCTTTTCCAGGGAGTTTCATGACTGGCACAGAGCTGATTGAACCCAGATTGGGGTGGCCTTAATCTTATATCTTAGCTCAGCCCTGTTTTCCTCTAGTCCAACAGATTTTTTTTTGATTGTTGATGGACCTTTATTTTATTCATTTATTTGTATGTGGTGCTGATGATTGAACCCAGTGCCTCCCTCGCACATGCTAGGCGAGCGCTCTACCACTGAGCCACAGCCCCAGCCCCCCAACAGATTTTTGTGTGTGTGTCTGTGGTGTTGGGGATTGAACCCAGGGCCTTGCACATACTCAGCAAGGACTCTACCACTAAGCTACATCTTAAACCTTTTTAAATTTTATTTTGAGACAAGGTCTTGCTAAATTGCCCAGACTGGCCTCAAATTTATAATCCTCCTGCCTTAGCCTCCTGAGTAGCTGGGATTATAGGTATGTGTCACCACACCTGGCTCCAATAGAAATCTTATGATTACCATGCACAGTAAGAATGACTGGGGCTGAGTTTCTTCTCATTTCCTTAATTTTTATGACTCTTTAGTTTCATTTATTTCAAGTTTGCCTTTACTGCTTCTGGTCATTTTCTTAAGGAGCTCCAGTTAACTTGGGTAGCCTAACCTGGCCATATTTTTGTTCTTGTTCTCAGAAGACTTTGAGTCTGACAACTAGTATTCTACTCTCATTTATTTTGTTGTTATTTGTTAGGTTCATTGCAGAGCGTGGGGCCTCCCGTCTTCTGGAGCATGTGGGCCAAATGGACAAAATATTCAAGATTCCACCACCTCAGGGGAAGAGCCAGGTCCTGACCCTCCGGCCACTAGAAGAGGATACCCTGAGCCCCCTGGCTCCTATTTCCCACTATAGGTCAGGCTGTGTTTCTGTGAACAGTCTCTTGTGAACTGGGAGGGCTACAGTCAAGACCTCGAGAAACTCCATGGCTTACATTCTGGCTTTTGGGATGGCATTTATTTTATTCACTAACGTGCATCCTCTTTCCCAGGCAGGGTCTTCTTTAGTACCAGAAATTGTCAGATTGTGAACTTGTACCTTTCTCTACTGGGGAAAGGACGTTAGATGCAGGGAGGCCTGATAGCCATATAGCCAGGGTTTAGGCAGAGGACTTAGGAACACAGGCTCTGGCATTTTCTTTCTGGCTTTGCCAAGTGGTTGTTTGAACTTCCGGTTAGTGGCTTAATTTTGTAAAACTATAGTTTTTTAATTGGTAAAATAGACATAATGATAGTGTTTACTTCACAGTATTGTCATGAGCATATAGTGAGTACATAATAAAGATTAGCTGGAAAAGGAGGGGTGCAGGAGAAATGGCAAGTGGAGCTTAACCTCCAGGGCTCTGCAGTTTGGAGGGCTGTAGGGCACCCTTCTGCTGCCTGTCATACCTGGCTGTTGCTCAGTGTTGAAGGGTGATTACTGCAGTGTCTTAGGGATTTGAGAGGTGGCTGATCCCTTGACTGAGCTCAGTCCTCTGCTTACCTCTAGCTGGCGCACCATCCGGCTGTTCATTTCATCCACTTTCCGGGACATGCATGGGGAGCGTGACCTGCTGCTGAGGTCTGTGCTGCCAGCACTACAGGCCCGAGCAGCCCCCCACCACATCAGCCTTCATGGCATCGACCTGCGCTGGGGCATCACCGAAGAGGAGAGCCACAGGAACAGGTATGGGGGCACAGAGAAAAGAGGCTGGGTCAGGGACAAGGGGCTTGAGTAGTGTTGCTGAGCTGGGCAGGTTGGGGCTGCAAGAATGGATGAGGCTGAAAGCAGAAAGTTAGAGTTGCCTCTTGGATGCCATCAAGAGTAGACTGCCTTCACTTTGCTCAGTGTGAGCTAGGTCCCTGTCTCCCCTGTATTTGTGCGTATATTCCTTGACACTGTGTCCCAGTGACTCCTGCATGTTCCTATAACCATCCCCGCAGACAACTGGAAGTGTGCCTTGGGGAGGTGGAGAACTCGCAGCTGTTTGTGGGGATTCTGGGCTCCCGCTATGGCTACGTCCCCCCCAACTACAACCTCCCTGACCATCCTCACTTCTCCTGGGTAAGGCAGACAAGGTTGGAGGAGGGATTGGGAGGAAACAGATGGGAAAAAAATCACAGTTTGTCAGGAATCCTGGGACTGTGCACAGGCAAGTCCTTGAGGCTTGAGGTGAAACATAGGCAGCTGATTCTGTGAGTGACCAGATCCTCCATGAGGAAATTCCTTTGAGAAATACCTCTGGAATTGGCCAAGAGATGAGAGAGGTAAGAGGTAAGAGGTCTTTAGGTTTTGCCATCAGAGAGATCTGGATTTTGATCTCCCATCTGTCACGCACAGGTGTTGCAGCCTCATTGGAAGCAGTGTATACTAACCCATCTTCAGTTTCCCTACCTGTTAAAGAGATGCTTCAACTTCTACATTGTAGGGTTACTATGAGAATTTTAAAAAATACATATTTTATTATTATTTTTTTTTATGCTGAGGCTGGCCTTGAACTGGCTATCCTCCTGCCTCAGCTTCCTGAGTTGCTGGGACTACAGGCTAGCGCCACCATGCCCAGTGTTAAAATCTATTTTAAAAATGCTCATGGCATGTCAGGCATTCAATAATGTTAGCTGTTAGCTATATCTTCTTGTTTGTGTCTAAAGGGAGGGAAGGTCTTTATTATAATGAGAGCCCTGGGGACTTTGCCGTTCAAGGGATAGAATTGCATGACCTTGGACTGAACCTGTATCTCTGACTTCTCCCTGCAGGTCCAACAGTACCCTTCAGGGCGCTCTGTGACAGAGATGGAGGTGATGCAGTTCCTGAATCGGGACCAACACCCAAAGCCCTCTGCCCAAGCTCTCATCTACTTCCGGGATTCCAGTTTCCTCAGGTATCTTCTGTTTCCTCCAGGGCCAATTCCTCATCCCCAGAAGGCCAAACAGGCTCAGTCTTCTTTCCCCAACATTCAGAGCATAGGAGGGGTGCTCTATGAAATGGTACTCAGAGAGAAACAGTGCTCAGAAAGTATGCCTTTGTAGCCCAAGTCAGCCTTAGAGCTGAAGTCAGGAGTCCTCTACTTGAGGAGTTTCAGGGAGTCACACCCATATCTGATGGCTGGAGGTGGAAGGCTGGGGTCTGAGTCTAGCCTCATACTTGGGGTGTCTTTGGTGCTCAGCTCTGTGCCAGATGCCTGGAGACCTGACTTTATTTCTGAGTCTAAAGAGGCTGCTCATCGAATCTCGGAACTGAAGAGCTACCTGAGCAGACAGAAAGGGATTACCTGCCGCAGGTGAGCTGAGGGAGGTAGAGAGCACCCATACACAGAGATATGGTGTGGGGGTGGGGAGCCAGGACCACTCTGACTGTGGTTGTGTTTGCTTTCCCTGCAGATACTCCTGTGAATGGGGGGGCGTAGCAGCTGGCCGGCCCTATGTAGGGGGACTGGAGGAGTTTGGGCAGTTGGTTCTCCAGGATGTGTGGAATGTGATCCAGAAGCTTTACCTGCAGGTCAGTAAGAGTGCTGATAGCCAGAGGAATGGAGCTGGTATAAGTGGTCTGGGTAGTCCTGTGTGGAAAGTAGCATGGTGGGGGCTCCATTTAGGCCTGGGGTTCCTGAGGAGCATGAAAACATGGATAGTCACTGCCCTATATGCCTTCAGCCCAAGGCCCAGATGGAGCAGCCAGTGACTATCCCAGATGATGACTTGGTCCAGGCCACCTTTCAGGAGCGGCAGAACCCACCAAGTCCTGCCCGGCCGCGCCTCCTTCAGGACACAGTGCAGCAGATGATGCTGCCCCGTGGGAGGCTGAGCCTGGTGACTGGGCAGTCAGGACAGGGCAAGACAGCCTTCCTGGTATGAGTCTCAAGGGCCCAAGCAGGAGGGAGTGCTGTATGGGCTAAGGAGGTGGGGCATGGTGTGCTTGGGCATGTAATAAAATGTGACCGTGTTTCTGTTCTTTCCCATGCAGGCATCCCTTGTGTCAGCCATGCAGGCTCCTGATGGGGCCAAGGTGGCCCCCTTAGTTTTCTTCCATTTTTCAGGGGCTCGCCCTGACCAGTGTCTTGCCCTCAACCTGCTCAGACGCCTCTGTACATATTTACACAGAAAGCTACAAGAGCCCAGTGCCCTCCCCAGCACTTACCGGTATGTATCCCCTGGTTAACCAGCCTTGTTGCTCCATCTCTTTCTCCCACTGACCCCAGCTTCCCCTCTGCACACAGAGGCCTGGTGTGGGAGCTGCATCACAGGCTGTTACCCAAGGCTGCTCAGTGCCTGCAGCCTAACCAGCCGCTAGTCTTGATCATAGATGGGGCCGACAGGTTGGTCAACAAGAATGGGCATCTGATCTCAGACTGGATCCCAAAGTCCCTTCCCCGGGTGAGTATGAGAAGGAAGTGGGGGTGGGAGGCAGGTTGGAGAGAAGGAAGGAAGGCATTAGAGGGGCCTCTCTAATGTTATTCTCCCCTCTTTTTCCTATTGCCCTGGTCCTTTGCCTGATTATTCCAGTGGGTACACCTTGTGCTGAGCATGTCTAGTGACTCAGGCCTGGGGGAGACCCTTGAGCAGAGTCATGGTGCTCACGTGGTGGCCCTGGGGCCTCTGGAGCCATCTGCCAGGGCCCAGCTGGTGAGAGAGGAGCTGGCACTGTATGGAAAACGGCTGGAAGAGTCACCTTTTAACAACCAGGTTGGACCCAGGCCAGGGCTGGCTGGGTATGTGGGGTGGATCTGGGAGTGACAAGGACGTAGTGTTCTGAGGCTGCCAGCTGCCCCTCATAGACAGCTGCTTTGTTTCCTCAACAACTCCCTAGCAGGGGTTGTTCATACGAAAACCATGATTCCTTCCTTGTAAAATCACCCAGACATTTTCTCCTTGTGAGTGACCTGTTGGAGTGAGGGTTGAGTAAAGCTGTGGTTACAGAGGGTAGGCTGAAGTGCGAAATTTCCCAGACAGAGAGGTTGGCTGGGATGTAGGAGGGATGATTGTATCCTGAGATGATGCCATGATCCTGAGATGTCCCTGTCCCCTGATGGAACTCTCAGAGGAGGAGTTGCCTTGCGGTGAGCTTGGTGCTGTGGGCAGAAGCAGGCTGTGGCCAGCTTCCTGGTCCCCATATTGAATTTTCTGAGGTCTCACCAGATGCGGCTGCTGCTGGTGAAGAGAGGGTCAGGCTTGCCACTCTACCTGCACCTGGTTACTGATCACCTGAGGCTCTTCACGCTCTATGAACAGGTTGGTTGCCCCTCGTTCTCTAGGTCTTGACCCACTTCACATTCTCCTTTCAGCTTCTTGGACTTTTATCTTTCCTCCAATCTCTCTTCCTTTGTCACCTGTGATGACCCACTTCCATCCTCACCTCATCCTACCACCACTTCTCTCCCACCTGTTTCTTTCTACTTTTTCATTCCTTCCCACTCTTCTGTTAGTTTTCCTTTACTCTGTCAATCAAAGTTACCTCTCCCCCTCCTGCGATGACAAAGCCTAGTCTCCTTCCTCTCCCAGGTGTCTGAGAGACTTCGAACCCTGCCTGCAACTGTCCCCCTGCTGCTGCAGTACATCCTGAGCACCCTGGAGCAAGAGCATGGCCATGATGTCCTTCCCCAAGCCTTGGCTACCCTCGAGATCACACGTAATGGTCAGTGGTTGGGGATGCTGGGAGAGGCTGAGGGTTTAGGCGTCAGATAACCTTGGTTCAAGTAGGATCTCAGCCAGCAGTGAAGGAGGTGCTATAGGGGTGCTAAAGGGGTGGGTACACTGTGTGGTTTGGTTGGGCCTCAGAGAACTTGGGTTTTTCAGGTCTGACTGTGGACCAGCTGCATGCAGTGCTGAGTGCATGGCAGAATCTTCCCAGTGGGACTAAGAGCTGGGATGAAGCAGTGGATGCCATTGACAATGGAGACCCCTATCCCATGGGTCCATTTGCCTACCTCGTCCAGAGTTTGCGCAGGTACGAGTGTCCCCAGCTGAGCTCCCACCAACCTCAGTGTGCCTTCCCATCTTTAAGTCAGGACTCTATGTAATCCTTTCTTCATCCTACACTTCCTTTCCTGTAGCCCTAATGCCTCCTTCCCAAGCCCTGAGTGAGCTGCTGCTCCAGTTACCACTGTTTGAGGTGGGAATGGAAGCCCATTGCTGTGCCAAATTGCTGAATGACAGACTCCCTCTTCCCCATTTGCTCCTCTTCTCTCCTCTCTTGAGGACAGTTTGCTGGGAGAGGGCCCTCTAGAACGCCCTGGTGCCCGCCTTTGCCTCCCTGATGGGCCCCTGAAGACAGCAGCTAAACATCGCTATGGGAAAAGGCCAGGGCTGGAGAGCACAGCACACATCCTCATCGCAGGTGACTATAGCCCGCATCAGCCTGGGTACTGAGTGTGGGACCTGGACCTGGAGGCCAAGCCCACTCACTGGCACTCCCTATCTGCTGGACACTTCACTTGCCACTCCAGCAGGCAATGACTCTGCTGTGGCATGAGGGAATGTGATCTTGGGCATTCTGTAGGGCTGATTAAGCCCTTCTCTGTGTCTGTTCTTACAGCTCAGCTCTGGAAAACCTGTGGCCCTGATGCCTTAGGCACCTTCCAGAGTTGCCCTCCTGAGGCTCTGGAAGACCTGCCTTACCACCTGGTTAGTCCCCAGGCCCCATAATCATCTTTTCCCAAGTAACATCTTTGGCTATTCTTAGACCCCTCCCCTTGATTTCCACCACCATCACCATTGCCATTACTCCCCTCCACATTCCATTTACCTCTCTCCTTTTAGTTTTTCTGCTCTCCTTCTTCAGGTCCTTTGTCCTGGGTCTAGGTCCTGGTTGCACAGGCAGGGCTAGGAGCAGACTATCCCTCCTTGGGAACCTCTTCACATTCCTAATGAATCCAATCTGACCTCCCCAGCTCCAGAGCGGGAACAGTGGCCTTCTTGCAGAGTTCCTCACTAGTCTCCATGTGGTGGCTGCACACCTGGAATTGGGTCTGGTCTCTCGGCTCTTGGAGGCTCATGCTCTCTATGGTGAGATGTGTCACTGGGAGGTTTTTTCCCCTCTGAGATATGGGACTTCTAAGGGTGCTCATGAGGGCCCTGCACAGAGGGAGGTATAGTGAGAAAAAGCCAAATTTCCATTCCAAGTTTAAAATGCTAGGAGGGTGAATGAATGATTCTCAGGAGATCTTTTGCTTTTATCTCTTAGAGTTTCTCTGACTCTTATTTAATGCACAAAAAATTATCTAGGAAACCTGCTTGAATTGTAGATTCTGAGGTCTCTAGGTACTGCTTTCCTAGGTCCAGAGTGAGGTGCAAAGGTTTATCCTTTGAACAGATGTTTCTGATCTGGGGCTAGAGGGCTACACTTTGAGACTTACTGTTTAAGACACACCATATGATTTGATTTTATTTGGTGCTCAGGTTTGTGGTTTCTACTCCCCAGTGACACTCTACCTCACTTCTTTTTTTTAATAGCTTCGTCAGTCCGCGAAGAGGAACAAATGGTCCCTGAGGCTAATGTTGCTGTGTTCCGCACCTTCCTGCGTCAGCAGGCTCCAATCCTCAGCCAATACCCACTACTCCTGTCCCAGCAGGCAGCCAATCAACCACTGGACTCACCTCTTTGCTGCCAGGCTCCCTTACTGTCCCAGCGATGGCACCTACAGCATACACTGCGATGGCTTAATAAACCCCAGACCATGGGGGATCAGCAAAAGTAAGATCCTTGATGCCAAGTCCTGCTAAGCCCACAGAGAATAGTTTCAGTTCTTTCTGAAACTGGAGAACAAAAGGACAGACCAGAATCACCACAGAGGGGAATTTCAGGCACAGAAATGAAGTACATTCCCATTTGCTTTATCCCACTCAGTTTCTATCTTTCTTTCTTCCTATTTTTTCTCCAGCTCCAGCCTATCTCTAGCAGTTTCCTCATCTCCCACTGCTGTGGCCTTCTCCCCCAGTGGGCAAAGAGCAGCTGTGGGCACTGCCAGTGGGACAGTTTACCTGTTGGACCTGAGAACCTGGCAGGTATGACACCTCAAGGCAGGGCAGAATTTACCTTCAGAAAACCTTCATAGATTTCCCTGAAGCTCTGGAGAAGCTAGACATACCCATTATCATCCTGTTTGATCAGCAACTTGACTCCCCTCACAGTGAGTCAAAGAGCTTGGTCAGAAAATCAATATTAAGTATTGCAAGGAGCTCAGTCTTGGTACATTGTCTTTGTCCCCCAAGGGATCAGCCATACTGGGAGATAATACAGAGAAGATTAGAAAGGAACCAAAACCCAGCTGTTGCCAGAATTAAGATCTGTGTGCATTGTGTAGAAATAAGGGGACACAATATAGAAGGGCAGGCCCTCTGAGTTGAGTGAGGAGCCTCCACAAAGACAAGGGAGATGTTTCCTATACATTTCTGGGAACATTCCAGCAGAAGATAATGGTAGATTAGGCTGGGGAGGCGAGTCCCACAGTCACAACCTCTTTGTCCTCTTCCTACCCACATTATTCTAATCCCTGTATACATGTGCATGTAACCTCACTCCCTCAGACCCATGAAAACCTGTGACTTGGGGGACAGGAATGGGGTTTGGAGAGATGATGTATCCCTGCTTGGATCATGAGCCCCACTTGAAACTGTGTTATGGCTGGGAATGCAGAGAGCTGAAGGCTCAAACCCTTTTTGCCTTTGCTTCATTTTTGGTTGGGCCCTGGAGTGGTTGGACATGGAAGGTCGAGAGAGTGGCCTGAGCCATGCCTCCTGCTTGCTCTCATAGGAGGAGAAGTCGGTGGTGAGTGGCTGTGATGGAATCTCCTCTTGTGCATTCCTCTCAGACAATACCCTTTTCCTTACTGCTTTTGATGGCCTCCTGGAGCTCTGGGACCTGCAGCATGGTTGTCGGTAAGGGTTTCCTTCCTGATGTCTCTGAGTGAGGCCTTCCTTTACTTTCCTTGGGAAAAGGAATGAGGAGGGAGCCTATGACCAGGCAGCCCCAGCGACCTGACTTTTTCTTCCTGGGACAGGGTGCTTCAGACCAAGGCTCACCAGTACCAAATCACTGGCTGCTGCCTGAGCCCAGACCACCGACTGCTGGCCACTGTGTGCCTGGGAGGATGCCTAAAGGTAATGACAAAGTGGTCCTAAACTGTGAGTCAGCCTTGTGAGTTTGTTCTCTCCACAGGACAGGGAGGTCTTACCTACTGAGGTAGGGGACTGGACTAGGTGGCCCCTAGAGCTTTGGAATTGAGAAACTCTGATGTCTGTATTCATACCCTGATGTCTTTTCTCTCTCTCCTTTAGCTGTGGGACACAGTCCGTGGGCAGCTGGCCTTTCAGCATGCCTGTACCAAGTCCCTGAACTGCATTGCCTTCCACCCTGAGGGGCAGGTAGTAGCCACAGGCAGCTGGGCTGGCAGTGTGAGCTTCTTCCGGGTGGATGGCCTCCAAGTCACCAAGGTAAGATCCTGTGTAGCTCCTAGGGAGGAAGGACATGAGGACAGGAGTGGAAGGTGGGAATGATGGACATTTGCATTCTGTTTCACTTAGGGCTTGTGCTGAGAGTAGACCCTGACATTTCCATTTTGGCCTCTTGGTGTAGGAACTGGGGGCCCCAGGAGCCTCTGTCCGGACATTGGCCTTCAATGATCCTGGGCGGGTTGTAGCTGTTGGCCGACTGGACAGGACAGTGGAGCTATGGGACTGGCAAGATGGAGCACGATTGGCTGCCTTCCCTGCCCACTGTGGCTTTGTTGCTGCTGTGCTTTTCCTGAATGCCGGGTGCCAGTTACTGACAGCTGGAGAGGATGGCAAGGTCAGGTTACAGAGGGCACATGGTGGGTTTCCAGAAGGTTGCAGCAATGACAGAGAATACTTAGGTGAGGGTGGGGGACTTTGTTGAGGAGATTGCTGGTGCCTGAATAGTGGCAGCTACAAGGAAAGGGGTGTAGTGGGTGCATGACCAGGTCTCACAGAAGGACTTTCCTGGGGTGACTGTACCTTGGTGCAAAGTACCATTTGGTAAAGGTGGAGTATTCTGAAGTCATTTTTCTGGTCCCCAGGTTCAAGTGTGGTCAGGGTCTCTAGGACAGCCCCGGGGATGCCTTGGCTCTCTTCCTCTCTCTCCTGCCCTTTCTGTGGCTCTCAGCCCAGATGGTGACCGGGTGGCTGTTGGGTACAGAGCAGATGGCATTAGGATCTACAAAATATCTTCAGGTACCAAAGGGGAAGTGGATGGGTTTTTGTACCTTTGGAAAGAGCATACCCCTTGCTTCACCCCTTTTCAAATGTCTCACTCTCTTCTCTCATTGTTAGGTTCCCAGCGAGCTCATTGTCAGGCACTGGATGTAGCAGTGTCTGCACTAGCCTGGCTGAGCTCCAAGGTGTTGGTGAGTGGGGCAGAAGATGGATCCCTGCAGGGCTGGGTGCTCAAGGAACACTCCCTCCAATCCCTCTGGCTCCTGTCCAGATCTCAGAAGCCTGTGCTAGGACTGGCCACCTCCCAGGAACTCTTGGCTTCTGCCTCAGGTACTACTGAGCAGGATTACCAAATCATTCCTTTAAATATGCTAATACCTGCTTTCAAGTTATATACACATATGTATAAGAACACACACACATAGACAACATCTGTTTGCTTACAACTTCCCTGGTGCTTTGAATGCATTTGTCTTCCATAATCATTGTAGACTGTTTCTTCTTGTTCCCCCACTTTCATTCTGGGACCTCTAAACTCCAATAATGCTTCAAGTTTCTGCCCAGTGAGGGAAACACATAGCAATGTGAACAAGTGGGTTTCCCTGAGGAGGAGAGAGAGGCATGAGGTAAAAATGTCTAATGCATGGCTGAAGGCTTGATCATCACAGATAGTGAGCTGAAAGTGACACTGGGCCCTTGAAAAGGGGAAGGTTCTGGAGCAGCCACCTTGTGAAGTTAGAGAGAGATGTGGAGCCACACTTCTTGCCTAAGCTGTGGAGCTGGGAGTTGCTGGGCATTTCTGTGTGACCTTTGCCCAGGGCCTCTCCACATCAAGTGACTCACTGCCTCCTCCCCTGGAGCTGTACCTTTAGACATCACCTTTAGCCCACATGATTGCCTTTGCCTCTGTCTTGCTCCCTCCTTCAGGAATTCTTCTACTCTCTTTGTTTCCAATGCAGAGGATTTCACGGTGTGGCTGTGGTCAAGGCAGTTGCTGACACAGCCACTCAAGACAGAAGACTTTCCTTACGGCACTGAGCTCCTGGGACACCAGGGCCCTGTGAACTGCTGCAGCTTCAGCTCTGACGGAGGCAGCCTGGCCACTGGGGGCAGGGATCGGGTGAGCTGAACAGGGATGCATCACAGGGCCCTGCAGCTCCTCTGGTTCCTTAACAGCCCATTTCCCAGCACTTCCTCTTGTTTTTTTTGCTCTGCCAAATCTCCTGCAAATCTTTCTATCAGCTCTCACACTCCCTCTTTCCTGAAAACTTTTTACTTAAAATGGCCCTGGTGTTCCTATCTCCCTCCTGTGATCCTGACTGTCCGCTCTCCTTGGAACCTATCTAGAATCTTCTCTGCTGGGACGTGAGGACACCCCAGACCCCTCTTCTGATTTGCTCTTTCCCTGCCTGTCATCGTGACTGGGTCACTGGTTGCTCCTGGACCAAAAACAACCTCCTGGTGAGTGCCAGAATAGGGGCAACAGAGCCTAGCAGCATTCCTGGGGAAAGACAACACTCCTTTTCTAGTACCTGTTACTAATAGTCATAGCTAACATTTACCGAGTACTTAGTGCCATTTACTGAGTGCCAGGCTCAAACGAAGATCTTTGCCTAATATTGTTACACTTAATCTTTTTGTTGTTGTTGTTACACTTAATCTTTACAGTACCCTGTAAAGTACATATTCTTATCTCTATATTACTGATTCAGATGGAATAAAGAACATTTTCCAAGGTCCTGTCAATGATAAAGCTCAGCCAATAAACATTCTGATAAGAAAGCCCATATTCTTAACAATAAGACAATATCATCTCTCGAACTTGGGATGCCCTGATCCTATAACTAAAAAGTACTGCTATGACTTCTTTGGTTTTAAGGCACATGAGTCTCAAATTATGCAGTTGGTATTGGTGAAGTCCAGTTTTCCACTATAGAGAAGAGATGAGAAAGGAGGGAATATCAGTTGAATAGTCTATCCTACCCCTGCCTTCTAGACAGATAGAGCTCTCCTTAGCATTGTGGATTTTTCACCTTTATCTGCACTTGTTGATTGACATTCTGTTAATCATAAGGATAATTTTTTTTATGTGTGTGATGCTGGGGATTGAACCCAGGACCTTGTGCTTGTGAGGCAAGCACTTTACCAACTGAGCTATAGCCCCAACCCTAGGATAATAATTTTATATGCTCACTGTGTAGGCAGAGTGTTAAGTCCTTCATATAGAGGCACCCAGTCCTACAATCACTATCTCAGGTACACTAATTGTTACCTTCCTTGAATAGTTGAGCAGCCCAGGGCTCAGAGAGGGATATTTGCTCAAGATCACAAAACAATGAATGGTCAAGCTGGGATTTGAGCCGGGATAGCCCATGTTCTTGATTACTAGGCATATTGCCCTCCAGTTCCCATTGTGAACATACAGAGATGCTGAAGAGATACCAATAATCTCACTCCTCTGACCTCTGCCTCTGCAGCTCTCCTGCTCCACTGATGGCTCTGTGGGGCTCTGGGACCCAGCGTTGGGACAGCAGCTTGGTCAGTTCCTGGGCCATCAGAGTGCTGTGAGCGCCATAGTGGCTGTGGTGAGAAGGCAATAGAGTTTGCTGGATGTCTCGGGAAGGGTTAGGGGGCTTTGGGAGTCTGGATGCATTGAGTATCTAATCTAGGAGTGAAAAGAATGAGATACTTGGGACTGGATTATAGGCTTGAGGCTGAGGGTTGATGGAAGGAAAGAGAGAGAGAGATGGAAACATAAAAATATGGCATCCTAGTATTGTGACTTTGTGGCAGGATTGTAGTCCTGAGCCACCCAGCTCCACTGTTCCTGAGTACTCCTCACTCCTTAACATCTTCCAAGTCCCTGATGCTCATCCCTCATCTCTTAGAGGGAGTCCTACTTCCCATGTCCTGCTCAGTATGACCCTATTCTGATCCTGTGGTCTTGGGGGCAGGAGGAACATGTGGTGTCTGTGGGCCGTGATGGGACCTTGAAGGTGTGGGACCATCAGGGCGTGGAGCTGACCAGCATCCCTGCTCACTCAGGACCCATCAGCCACTGTGCAGCTGCCCTGGAACCCCACCTAGGTAGTAAAGCATCAGCCACTTCCCTTTCTCCCTGCCTCTTTCCTGCTCCCTTACTTCTTTCCTTATTCTGACCCCCTCTGTCTCTTATCAGCTGGACAACCTGGATCAGAGCTTCTAGTGGTGACTGTTGGACTGGATGGGGCCACACGGTTGTGGCATCCTCTCTTGGTGAGTTCCCTGTAAAACATTGTGGTGGAGAAAGGTGTAGAAGGTATGTAGGACAACCATCTGTTGGGTCAGACCCTCAATGGCCCAGCTGCAACCCTTCTTCCTAGGTGTGCCAAACACACACCCTCCTGGGACACAGTGGCCCAGTCAGTGCGGCTGCTGTTTCAGAGACCTCAGGCCTCCTGCTCACCTCCTCAGAGGATGGTTCTGTGCGGCTCTGGCAGGTACCTAAAGAAACAGGTGAGTGAGGTACGGACAGAGGCAAGGCATGAGAGAGAGCTGTGTTACCAATACAGAGAAGGTGGAGGGTAACTGTTCTCTCTTCTTGTAGCCCAGCGTAGCCCAGCTCCTGACAAATCACTTCCTGTCTTCTCCAGATGAAACATACAGACCTAAGAGTTCTGCAGCCATCACTGCTGTGGCCTGGGCACCAGATGGTTCTATGGCAGTGTCTGGCAATCAAGCTGGGGAACTAACTCTGTGGCAGGAAGCTAAGTCTGTGGCCACAGCACAGGTGAGTTAAGGCGACTCAGTTCTCTCTCCATGTGAATTCTGCCCTGGCTGCGTTTCCTGGTATCTGCCAGGGTTAGAGGTTGCATGTATGTCTGGGAGGGGAAAGAAGGTTAATCCTGGCTCCTCAGAAGTACTGAATTAAACTTGTCTTATACACCAGGCTCCAGGCCGCGTCAGTGCCCTGATCTGGTACTCAGCACACACCTTCTTTGTCCTCAGTGCTGATGAAAAGATCAGCGAGTGGCAAGTGGAACTACAGAAGGGTTCAACTTCCAGAGATTTCAGGTGAAACAAAGCAGCTGGGTGAATGTGGTAGGAATGGTCGTCCTATACCAGGGATTTTATTCAAATAAGTCTATTCCTACTTTTGAAATAGGTCAGTAGGATGTTAATTGTTGTGCAGGCAGTTGTTTTCTGCACCTGGTCATGACAATTTTAAATGAATAATTCTCAAATGCCTACTTGATGTCAAGCTCGGGGCTGGGCAATGTGAACCAGATATAAATGAATTTTATTCTTTGATTAAGGAAGCCTACAGTTGCTCCTGGGACTGCAGAATTTGAGAAGTTGTAGGAAAGAGTTGATAACTGAGGTTGGGCATAAAGAATGGAAAGGACTTTTCTGGACCAGTAGAGGAAGTAGTATCTAAGGAAAAGGAAGTAGCATTAATGAAGGTCTGGAGGCATGAGGATACATGATATTCTAAATGTAGCCAAGATCTTGGGTTCCTGTGGGAACTGCATAGGGGAGATGCAGTGGGGCAGGTGAAGGATTAGATTGAAAGATAAACTGGAGGTAGGTTGTAGAGGGTACAGTGCTAAGTATTTTGAATAGAATAATGATCTGAATTTTATTTATCATTTATTTACTTATTTATATTTTCAGTGCCGAGGATCAATCCCAGGGTCACATACACACTGAGCATACACTCTTCCACTCAACTATACCCCTATCTCCATGATCCAAATTTTAGAGAGAGAGCTCTAGTGATAATACACAGGATGGGCAGTGGTGGAGAAATACTGAGAGAAGAAACAATGTGAGCCCTGATGTGGGCAGTAGAGATGAGAAGAAAAGATACAAATTTAAGTATGTGTTGTGGGTAGAATCCACAGGACTTATTGATCAGTTGCAAGTAGGGACAGAAGGGAAAATAAAAATGTTAGTGATTCCTAGTTTGAGCAAGTAAGGGGATGGTGATGGTGCATATAAGAAAAATAGGAGCTGAGAGCATAGGTCAGTTGTAGAGCACTTGCCTGGCATGCTCAAGGTCCTGGGTTTGATTCCTGATCCTGCAAAAATAAACAGAAAAGTGAGGAGCAGGAATTGGAGGGGTGTTAATGCCTTTTGTTTTGTGCTTCACTCATGAGGAATTCATGGGGAACTAAGGGAGGTTAACTAAAGTAGGATCTTTTTCTGTCCCTGTACATTTTTCTAGCTGTAGTCTTCATTTGAAACGAGTACTACAGGACTTGGGGGTCCTGTCAGGGCTGTGCCTGGCCCCTGATGGATATTCCCTCATCTTGGTCAAAGCAGATTTGGAATTACTACACCTGAAGCCAGGGGATGCTCCCTCTGTAATAGGGTAAGATCCAAAATACTCTTCTCTCCTGAGCTGGAGAAAGAAAAAGTGGATTAGTGGTTACCCTGAAGTAGAGTCCAATTTAGAACAAACACTGGGGTCTTAAAGAGAAGTGGTCCTGGCTCAGCCTCTTACTTTCTTATAAACCAGGAAAAAGTATGCAGAGCATCCTGTGATATTATCCACCCACAAGGAGTATGGTGTGTTTTTCCTGCAGTCAGGGAACGCTGGAGTTCTTTCTTTCTTGGTAAGTCCTATTTGGGTATGTGTTAAAGCTGCATTTGTCTCGGATCAGTGTTTTTATACCATGGGGCCCATCATGCAGGGTATAGGGAAGGGAAAGGCATTTGACTCCAAATCTCCTTATCCTCCTTCAGCTGGAGCAACACTACTTTAGAGTCTTAGATATTGTGTTTCCATGTGAGATTTCATTGACACAAAAAAAGAGTTTTACTTTTTAAAACATTGTGGGAAATCATAAACCTAGGAGTTTTCTCAATTGCATTTTTATTTCACATCTCCTCTTGCTGCTGGGAATATTAGCATCACGAAGGCAAGGACTGCGTCTTGTCTCTCTCATCATGCTTAGGAGTTAGTTACCTTGAGGCATTTGATACTTACTAGATGTTCTCTTCAAGGATAAGTTTCTGGGAACCCCTTGTCTCCAGAAAGTTTATTAAATTCTGATCTGCTATCTACTAAAGCCTAGTGATTCCACTTCAAAGTATATACCTAAGAGAAATGAGTGCATATTCTCTCCAAAAGACAGGTATAAGAATGATGATAACAGCTTTATTTTTCATAACTAAAACAACCTAAAAGTCTATATATAGGAAAAAGATAAATAATTTGTCATATATTTACACAATGGAATGCTGCATGGCAAGAAAAAAAGAATGTGATGTTGAATGTTGATGAATGAAACAATGCAGACTTATGTCATAAGCATTATTCTGGGCAAAGGAAGCCAGACTCAGAGGAGTCCGTACTGTATGGTTCCACGTAAATGGAGTTCAAGAACAAGCAAATTACATTATGGAGACAGAAGTCAGAATATTGTTGACTCTGGGGATAGCCTGGAATTGACTAAGAAGGGGCAGTGATAGAAACATTCTACTTCTTGATCTGGGGGTGATGGCATGGATGCATGCATGTGTAAAAACTTCTTTCAGTGTACATTTAAGATTTGTGGATTTCACTGTATCTACATTATAATGTTTGTCTTTTTTCATGTGGTGCTGGGGATTCAACCCAGGGTCTTGCACATGCTAGACAAGTGCTTTATCAACTGAGCTATATTCCCAGCCCCGAACTATACTTTTAAAAAGCATCCTGATCATCCTAGTGCAGAAAACTCTCGCTTTGTCCAGCAGATATGGGCAGCTAAACAAGTTATCTGTCCTTACACAGAAACAAAAGGAATCAGGGGAGTATGAAGAAAGCCTGGATTTTGACCTGAACTTAGAGAATCCTAGTAGGACCCTGATAACAATAACTCAGGCCAAACCTGAATCTGGTGAGTAGAAACAGGAGGACCCAAGGATCCCTGAAGTGGCCTAGGGGAGCCTGGCAGATCCTTCAGGGCCTGAGATCTAGCTCTAACTATGCCTTTAAAATGGCAGAGTCCTCATTTTTGTGTGCCAGCTCTGATGGGATGCTATGGAACCTGGCTGAATGCACCGCCGAAGGAGAATGGGCCACAGGTAACATCTGGCAGAAGAAAGTAAAAATGCCTAGGGCCCAGACTCCAGAAACAGACCTATCTATGTGCTGTGAATCAGATACCAGCATGGAATCCTGGCCGACAATCACACATCTCAAGACACGGCATCGAAAAAAGGTGAGTTTGAGGGAAGGGTCACAAAGGTAGGAGAGGAGGCTTTATGTCTGCACAGAAGACTTTATGCTTCCTTAACTGAGGACTCACTGTGAGCTGTCCCACTCCTCTCAGATTCACTCAGGCTCTGTCACAGCCCTCCATGTGCTGCCCGAGTTGCTGGTGACAGCTTCAAAGGATAGAAATGTTAAGCTGTGGGAGAGACCCAGTATGCAACTGGTAAGTGTGTGTGTGTGCATGTGTGTATATGTTGATGGTTGATGAAATGTTACAAGAGAACAAATTTAGGGTAAGGGCAAAAGATTTTTAAAAATCTGTTTCTTAAATCCCTCTTGTGCTGACTTACCTGTTTCTTAAAAAAAAGACATTGATGTGAACAAAAAATAAGTAAGAAGACCCTAGTCTTGTAGCCCTCACCTACTCTTGTTTTCATTCCTCTTTTAGTTGGGCCTGTTCCGATGTGAAGGGGCAGTGAGCTGCCTGGAACCTTGGCTGGGACCCAACTCAACCCTGCACCTTGCTGTGGGAGACACACAGGGCAACGTGTACTTTCTGTCCTGGGAATGAAAATGAACTACTCAGGGGAAGAATGATACCACTTGTGCTACAGATGCAAAGCCTGAAGACACCAGTGGCTATTTTCTTTCTTTCTTTTTTTTTTTTTGTCTTTCTTTGTCTTTTTGGTACTGGGGATTGAACCCAGGCATGTTTAACCACTAAGCCACACTCCCAGCCCTTTTTTTATTTTTTATTTTGATACAATGTCTCCCTAAATTCCTGAGGCTGGCTTTGAAATTGTAATCCTCCTGCCTCAGCCTCCCCAGTCTCTGGGATTATAGTTGTGCACCACTGCACCTGCCTCCCAGGGGCTATTTTCTTAATAAAGTGTCAGAAATTCTTAGGTATAGCTCTGCCTGTGGTCTCATGCATTTAATCAAGAATATGGATGTTCTTGGGGCTGGGGATATAGCTCAATTGGTAGAGTGCTTGCCTTGCAAACACAAGGCCCTGGGTTCAAAGGCCCAGTACTGAAAAAAAAGAAAAAAAAAGGAAAAAAGGATGTTCTGTTATGTTTCTATTTTGATTTCACATTAAGTTTTCCTAGAACTGCAAGAAAGGGAACCACATCTGTACTCTTTGAAACTGCTTTAGAATTCCTGGAGGAAGAACAAGAGTGATGTTTATGAACACTTGGTTTGAATAGAGAGCTGAAGAACTCTCATTTGAAAGACGATAAAGTTAGGGAAAGAGGTGTGAGTCGATACAGCATCAGGGCATGTAGAAAGAATTAGGATAGGGCTGGGAATGTAGTTCAGAAGTACAGTGCTCACCTAGTTTGCATGAGGCCCTGGGTTCAAACCCCAGCACTGCCAAAAAAAAAAAAAGGAAAAGAAAAGAAAAATGGAGGTGGGGGAACTGGAATGTAAGTAGGACAACATTGACAACATTAGGTTCCTCACATAGGAACAGCCCTCTTCTCAGAACCTGCTGCCCAGATGAAAGGTGAGAAGCCAAGGCACTAAAACCAGACCCAGTCTCCTTGGCTTTCCACATGACTTGCAAGCATTAGTTACCAGAGTAATTAACATTCTTGGGAAAAAAAAAATCACAAAAGTGTGTCTCTCTCAAATTGAGATTTACATAGCCTCAAACATGTTGGAAGTTGAAACATTTTTACTCATGGACTTAATGTGTAAGGACTCATGGACTTACTATAGGAAAACAAGTAAAAATTCTAGAACTTCTTTTAAAGTTACTCTTTTTTAAAAAATATTTTTTGATGTTGATAGATGTTTATTTTATTCATTTATTTATATGTGGTGCTGAGAATCGAACCCAGTACCTCACACATGCTAGGCAAGCTTTCTACCACTGAGCCACAACTCCAGCCCTAAAGTTTTTTTTTTAATGTATATTTAGTTGTAGATGAACACAATACCTTTATTTTGTTTATTTATTTTTATGTGGTGCTGAGGATTCAACCCAGTGCTTCATACATGAGAGGCAAGCACTCTACCACTGAGCTACAACCCCAGCCCTGTAGAACCTTTTTATTTTCCTAAAATTTTATCTTATGGAAGAGGTAATTCCTTCAGGCTCCTTCTAAGGATTGAGGAAGAAGGAAACTAAAAGAATTCAAGGACTTGTATAAGACAAGCCAGGAGGACTATGAGAGGATTCTGTCCTGGGTCAATAGGATTCTCTCATAGAAATTCCACTGTGGAATACAAATGAATTTTAAGGCTTGGGAGTTTAGGTGTACTGCAGTTTGCTATCAGGTTGTCCAGATTCCAGGTTTTACATGGAGAGGTCATCCAAAGGAGTTTACCTCTTCTACCCAATACCCTACAACCTCTCAGTCAGAGGATCAGGACATCAGCTGATATGTTTTGATAGGTCATGTTTCTATCTTTTCACATTTGCCTCATGCAAAGGCTCTAAATATACCTTTTGGATGACAACTTCCATATGTACCTTGTGACTGGAAGTCCTACTTGAGGCTAATTTGAAATTTATGATCTATAATCCTACCCAGAAATCCTGCAGAGAACATTCATTATCCTAAAAGTCACTAAAGGACTGGGGGTGTTGCTGAGTGGTTGCCTAGCACACACCAAGCCCTGGGTACAATCCCCACCACTGCCTAGAAAAAAAAGGGGTGGGACACTGACATCAGTCTTTTGATTTTGCTCTCCTAAAATCATGGGTCATGGGCAGGAGGAAGCTCTAGTTGTCTGTCTTCCATTCCCTGAAAGTTTTACAAAAACACCCTTGCTAAAGCTAGAAGTATGGGGTGGGTAATAACAAAGGCTAATATGTTCAACAGATTCAGCCTTGTTGACTCTTAAGGGTTTTTCTCCCACTGTTTCTTATCTTGGAGGTGTACAGCCAGGTCATAGTATATTTGTGGGATCACAGTATATTTGCTGTGAGAAGACAAGAAGAGACTTTATAAAGAGTGAATGCAGTTGTCCCCCTGTCCATGGTTTCAGTGACCTATGTTCCACCATAACCTGAAAATACTAATGGGAAATTGCAGAAATAAGCAATTCATTAGTTTTAAATTGCATACTATTCTGAGTGGCTTGATGATGTCTTGCTCTGTCCTGCTCTGGTCCACCCAGGACACAAATCATCCCTTTCCCCAGTTATTTACTTAGATCAACAATTACGGTACTGCTGGGCTCGTGTTCAAGTAGCCCTCGCATAGTGACCTGGCACCACATTGCGATGCCTACAGCATTCACTCCCTTCATCCCATCCTGTAGGCCTTATATCATCTCACAGCACCACTAGAAGGGTGAGCATAGTACAAGATAGTTTGAAAGAGAGACCAAACACATATAACTTTCATTACAGTATATTGTTATAATTGTCCTATTAGTTTTGTGATTAATCTTTTGTAGTGCCCAATTTATAAATAAAACTATCCTAGATATATATGTCTATAGAAAATAGGGCATAGTATATGTAGGGCTCAGTATCATCATCCATGGTGTCATGCATCCACTAGGGGTCTTGGAATATTCCCCCCATATATATGGGAGACCGCTGAATGTACCTGGGGAGTTGAAGAGAAGACCCAGTTAGGTTTAACATAATTATCCTTTTGGTCCTTATCATTAAGATTTTAGTGTCTCCCAGTGCCTGGGTAAGTTCTAGAGTTGTAGCCTCTGGACTGTGAAATCATAGGACCTATCCTCTCCTATCCATCCACAAAAGCATCTTTCTCATATGCTAAATTGCTATGCATTTATTTTTATTTTTATTTATTTTTGGTACCAGGGTTGAAACTGGGGGTGCTTAACCACTGAACCACATCCCCAGCCACGCCCCCCCACTTTTTTTTCTCCATACTGGGGATTGAACTTAGGGGCATTGGACCACTGAGCTACATCCCCAGCTCTATTTTGTATTTTATTTAGAGACAGGATCTCACTGAGTTGCTTATTAGTGCTTCGATTTTGCTGAGGCTGGTTTTGAACTCATGATCCTCCTGTCTCAGCCTCCCAAGCCACTGGGATCACAGGCCTGTGCCACCTTTTATATTTTATTTTGTGACAGTATCTTTTCAAGTTGCTTAGGACCTCACTAAGTTGCTGAGGCTGGCTTTGAACTTGCAGTCCTCCTGCTTCAGCACCCCTAGTCTCTGGGATTACAGGTGTGCACCACTGTGCCTGGCGTACATCTATTTTTATATATCCATCTACGTCTGTTTTTGAAATCTACAGCAAAGACATTTAGTTTGGTTCAAGCACTAGTGCTAGCCCATACATTATTAATGGTTCTCAGTGAGATAAATACAGAAGTTGAGAATAAAGCATTTATTCTCAGTAAGCATTTAAACTATGTAGGCATTTGAAAAGTAATCTTAGAGCTGACGAATTTAATAATAAAAACAGCATTATATTGTTTTTTTATTTCATTTTACTAGTATTTTACTGATATATTATTTCATGACAGTTCAGATTAAAACACAGATAAACAAACTGGTCATTCATCACAGAAGACTTGAAAAGCACTTCCTTAGAGAGATGAATAACGGTGGCTAAATGTATGGACTTGGAACAAAGCTGAATTCCAATCTCCATACCTCCCTTTCCCCGCCATAAAATGGTCATAATGATGGTGCCTACTTCACTGGCCTCTTAATAGCTTTAAATGAATTAAGTAATGTAAAACTGACTTGGTCTAAATGTAAAACTGACTTGCTCTAAGTTAAGTGTTTAATAAGTGCTAATTTGACTATTATTTTTGTTTTCCAGTGGTACAGGTATCATCTCATTTTTCTTTCACAAAATGGTCATTAGTTTATATTTAATCAGTCAGATGAAACCTGGATTCAGAAATTCAGTTTTCAGAAAATTTACATGTGAAACTGGCATTCTTTCAAACACCTAATCTTTCCATCAAGGATAACGGGTGTTTCTATATCAGTTAGGGTATTGAGGTTATACTGTGGTAACAAATCCCAAATATCAACAACTTGAAATAGTAAAGATTGCGATTTCTTATTCATGTTACATGTCCAGTGAGGGGGCTCTTTATTTAACTCACACTAGGGACTTTACATCATGTGGCAAGTAACTGCTGGAACTTAGATCCTCCACCTGGAAATAAAGCACCCTCTCCCACTCATATTTCATAAATATTAGTAGAGAAATCACATGGCTATACTAATATCAAGGGGGAAGGAAAATTTAATTCTGCCATGTATCTGTAAGGAGAACTAGGAACCAAATACAGATATACCCTGTGTTAGTCAACTTTTCATTACTATGACAAAAATAACCTGGAAGATCAACTTGGAGGAGGAAAGATTTGTTTTGGCTTAGTCCATAGTCAGTTGGCCCCATCACTGTGGGCTTGTGGTGAGAGAGAACGTCATGGCAGGGAGCATGTGATGGATCAGAGCTGTTCATGGTGGACAGCAAGCAGGAAGCAGGGGCCAGATATACCCTTCCAGGGCATGTCCCCAGCGACCCACTTCCTCCAACTAGGTGCTACCTCCTTCAGATTCCATCACCTCCCAATAGTCCATTAAATTATTAACCCATCTTTGGATTAACCCACTGATATAATCAGAGTTCTTATGATCCAATCACTTCCCTAAAAGCCCCACCTCTGAACATTGCTGTATACGGAACAAAACCTGGAACACCTGAGTCTTTAAGGGACATTCCAAATTCACACTATAATATATTCCTACAGAACTTATCTGTGATGGTACTTTTTCACCAGATGGTTCTTTTTTTTTTTTTTTTGGTACTGGAGAATGAACCCAGGGGCACTCTACCACTGAGCCACATCCCCAGCCCTATTTTGTATTTTATTTAGAGACAGGGTCTCACTGAGTTGCTTAGGGCCTAGCTAAATTGCTGAGGCTAGCTTTGAACTTGCGATCCTCCTGCCTCAGCCTCCCAAGTGCTGAGATTACAGGTGTGCACCACTGCGCCTGGCCACCAGATAGTTCTTTTAAAAAATCTTTTATTTATTTTTTGCAGTGTGGGGGATTAAACCCAGGACATCAGATATACTAGGCAAGTGCTTTACCACTGAACTAAACTTCCACTTTATTTTTCCTTTTTAATCATTTAAGATTTACCAAAAAGTTGCAAAGATGGTACAGATGGTTTGTGGATACTCTTTACCTCATTTCCTCTAATGTTAACATCATACACAATCATGCTACATTTATCGAAATTTAAAAATTAACTCTTCTACTATATTATTATTTGGTACTAGGGATGAATCCAGGGGTGCTTTACCATTAGCTACATCCCTGACTCCTTTTTTATTTTTAATTTAGAGGCAGGGTCTTGCTAAGTTGTCCAGGCTAGCCTCAAATGTGTGATCCTCCTGCCTCAGCCTCCCAAGTCTCTGGGATTATAAGGCAAGTGTCACTGTGCCCAGCTCTACAGTATTAACTGAAATATGGAAACTTGGGATTTCACCAGTTTTTCATTAATATCCTTATTTTGTTCCAGGATACAATATTTCATTTAGTCATCATGACTCTTCAGTTTCCTCCAATGATGTTTTTTTCTGTTTTTCTATAATCTCAGCACTTTTGAAGAGTACTGGTTGGGTGTTTTGAAGAATGTCCCTAATTTGTTTTTCCCTGCTATTTTCTCACAAATAGACTGAGATTATGGATTTAAGGGGAGAAGCCAAGAGATTATGTGTTTTTGTTGCATCCTGTCAGGGGGCAAATGATAACAACTGACATTACTGGTGATGTTAACTTTGATGATTACCATTTTTTTTTGTGTGTGTGATGGGGGAGTTTGATAGTATTAGGGATTGAATCCAGGGTCTTGCCCTTGCTAGCTAAGTGTTTTACTACCACTGAGTTATACCTTCAGTCCTATAATTTTTTTAACTGTATCTTTACAATATTCTGTTAGAAGCAAATGACCAAGTCCATTCCACACAAGAAGCAGCAAATTAAACCTCTAGGAGGCAGAAGTATCAAAGAATTTGTGGTCACATATTAAAAATTACAGTAATAAATTTTGAATTTTAAGATAGATTTTTTTCCTTTTTTTGTAGGTGCTGGGGATTGGAGTAGGAACCAGGGGTACTCTAACACTGAGCTACATCCCAGCCTTTTATTTAAAAGGTTCTATTTTTTTTTAGTGTTTGAGTGGTTTAAGACAGTTTTTCACTAAATTGCCAATGTTGACCTCTAACTTTCTTCAGTCTATCAAGTTGCTGGGATTACAGGCAGGCATGTTAAGATAGGTTTTTCGAGTCTGTGCAAACATCCTATTTTGCCAACTAATTTTATGAATCTTTGTTTATGAATCTTTGTGTGTGTGTAGTGCTGGGGAATGAATCAAGGGCCTCATGCATGCTGGGCAAGTGCTTATCTATCACTGCACTGCATTACACCCCTGTCCAGTCCTGAATCTTTTTTCTTAACCCAGGCCTCTAACTCACATTGCTCCTGAATAGCTGGGATTACAGGTATACGCCACCACACTCTGTCTATGTATCATGATTGCAACAAATTATTTCTAATAGTGATCTTCTATTTCCCTTAAACTTTCTACATTTATTAATTGGAATTCTTCTAAAATAATCTTATCACTTATCCATTTATTTATTTATTCATCATTGAAATGTTGCTGCTTCTTGGTTACCAACATTCTTCTTGTTACCAACATTTGTGTGTAAGTTTTTGTGTGAACATTTCTTCCCTATTTATTCTCAGTTATATAGGTAGGAGTGGAATTGGTAGTTTCATGATAACTCTTCATTTAACTATTTGTTTTCCAAAGCAGCTGCTCTACTTTATAGTCCCACCAGCAAGGTGTATGGGTCTTAATTTGTCCACATCTTTGCAAACATTTGTTATTGTCTGTCTAATTATGGTCATGCTAGTTGGTATAAAGTAGTATCTAACGAAAGTTTTGATTTGTGTTTCTTTAATGCATAATGATACTAAGCATCTTTTTATGTGGTCATTTGGATTTTTCTTTGGGAAATGTCTGTCAAATCCTTTGTTTTTAGTTGGGTTATCTTTTCACTATTGAATGTTGAGAGGTTTTTTTTTTTAATATATATTCTGGAAATCAGGCCTTTATCAGATGATTTGCAAATATTTTCTTTTATAGGTTATCTTTTCACTTAATAGTGTCACTTGATGGGCAAAGTTTTTTTATCCTTTTTTTTGACTGCATACATTTTCTTTATCGATGGGCAAAGTTTTAAATTTATTTTGTTTGCTTGTACTATTGGTGTTACATCTAAGAAACTGTTAGTTAATCCAAGGTCATAAAAGTTTCCCCTTATGTTTTCTGAGAGTTTTATAGTTTTGATATATTTAATTTTTACATATATTGTGAGTGGGCAGTGTTCCAAATTCATTATTTTACAGGTGGATATTCAGGTTGTCCCAACACCATTTGATGAAAAGACTACCATATTTCACATTATTTTTGCAGATTTTATGCCAAGTTTCTTTGTGGGTGCAAAAAAGTGAGGTGTAACCATTATGTAAAGCTCTTCTTTTTAAATTGTTGCTGGTATTACTTTAAAATAATTTATTACTAAGCTATCTTTGGTGCAAGGTTAGGATGCATCATTGAATACTTGTGAATATCCATTAAAATTGAGTAGTCCAAATTGCCACATAGCTTTCCTCTGTAACAGTTTATAGAACATTTTTTGGTCTAAAGAAAAAAAGTGGCTCAGGGTTAAGCACCCCTAGGTTAGGTTCAACCCCTGGTACCAAAAATAGAAAACAAAAACTATTGCATTGAAATAATATAAAAAGAACAATGGTTTGTTGTTTCCAATATACAAGCCCAGGGCCTTGATGTCTTAGGCAAGCATACTACCACTAAGCTACATCCCTGGCCTCCATGCTATATTTTTGATGTTTGATGGAATTCTTAATTTCTTTTCAGATTATTACTAGTTTATAGAAATATAAGTGATTTTCATATGTTGATCTTGTCTCTTGCAGTGTTGTTGAACTTTGCTCTAATATTTTGTGTAAATTCTTGAGAAATTTCTATATATAAGGTCATGTATTTTTCAGTTAATCTTACCTCCCTTTCAATCTGTATGCCTTTTAAAAAATACATATTTTGTAGTTGTAGATGGACAAAAATACCTTTACTTATTTATTTTTATGTGGTGCTAAGGATTGAACACAGTGCCTCACATGTGCTAGGTAAGTGCTCTACCCCTGAGCTACAACCCCAGCTCCTCAATGGTATGCCTTTTTAAAAAGTTTTTCTTTGACTACCATGGCTAGAACCTCCAGTAAATTGCTGAATGGAAGTGGTGAGAGTAGACATCCTGGTTTTATTCCTCATCTTAGAGGATAAGCTTTCTTTCACCAGTAAGCATGGTTGTTAGCTCTGAGTTTCTCAGAGACGTCTCTTTATCAGGCTGAGGAAACACTCTCATTCCTAGTCATTGGATGTTTATCATGAAAAAATGTTGCCTTTTTTTGGTACCAGGGATTGAACCCAGGGGTGCTTAACCACTGAACTAAAGTTCACTTCAGTTTTAGTACTGGCATAATATTTGCTTGGGTTCATTCTCTTGCACCAAAAAAATAAAAATAAAAAAATCTTCATTATTGTTTAAGGATGTATGTTGCATGTGTTTAAAAATTATCAGAAAGTCCTTGGATCTGACCTGGATTTCAGTACTTCTTTGATGGAACAGTTTGTGTAAACTCATCCTATTCTCTCCTTTCTCCCTAAGATGTATGGCTTAGTAACAGTCCTCCCAGGCTTCTCAAATATTTAGATATCTGATGTGGACTAGGATGTTAAATGATGGGAGGCCTGTTCTGCAGCTGATGAACAGGAAAAGGGTAATCAAGAAGATATGAATGGGAAAAAGGGGAACACTTCAACCTTTGGGACCTTTATTTTCTTACAGTAATACTAAACAAACTCTAGTTTGCAGAAAAATTGAACTCAATATAGAAAAGCATTTGCCCCCATTAGTGTCCCTCAGGGCACATAGCTTGTTGTTACACTGTGAAAGAACAAGATCCTGAGTAATCTGCATCTAGCTGTGGGATACACAGAGCAAAGGATATTTTCTGACCTGGAAATGGAGATACACCAATGTCAGAATAAGTGCTTAGAGCAGTCAAGTCCACAGAAGCCAGTAGTGGGTTTATACTCCTTTTATTTTCTTACATAAAGTATCAAAAAATTCAAAAGTACATAACCACTCATTTTCTTGCTTAAAGGTTATATCTTCTCTGGTTTATCTGATATCAGCATTCACCATAGCTGCAAGAAATTAAATTGAACCTTTAAAAGGTATCGCATACGGACCTGGTTGGGGTTATAAACAATAAACTCATTGTAGTTGAGGGTATAACCCTCTGGATTCACAATTCCTGTATCACTTGCTGGTCCTAAGGGTACTGTACTCCCATTCCTGCCAAATGGAAGAAAATGTCAACATAAGCCTTTGGTTTAGAAATTGGAATGAAGAAAACAGAGTCTTATTTGTTCAAAAGAAGTCTAGCACTCTTGGCTTTGAATACTTACAGGGTGACAAAGTGTGCAGGACTGGGAGCCATCTTGCCCAGCCCCTTGGTGCTGTGTTTGTCCTGAAGTAATCCTTCTGCCTTAGGATTGGCTTCTAGTAGTTCATTACACTGACCTAGAGCTACCTGCAAAGCAAAAGATCTCTGAATGCCTACATCCTACCGAGAATTAGGTGGCTCTTCAGCCAACCAGATAATCCCATTTGTATTTTCTTCCTTTACTATAGTAATCTAATGCAATGAAAATTTCACTTGGTTTTCTTCAAGTCATCCCAGGTAAACCGCTTTGTTCTTGGGTCAAACTCCTCACTAGAAAAACATAAGAATTAATAGCAAACTATAGAGGATGTGTTCTTGCCTCACCTCTGATAAAAGTAGCAGTCCTGTGTTCTTTAGACGAGAAGCAAAGCAGTAATTGGCACTCTTGGAAGACATGTCAGCAAAGTAGATTCCTTTTCCAAACTGAAATATAAACAAAGATCAAGGTCAGCTGCTTATTAACTCATTACATTAGAAGGATGGCTCATATAATGACTGTTTTCCGCTCTCTTAAATACAATACAGACCATTCTTTATTACCCTTCACAATTCTGTTCCAGAGAGGGTAGAAAAGTTTATAAATCTCCATTCTGGATAACTGGAAATAAATCTTTTGAAATTTAGAGAAAGAGGCACAAAATAAGAGATGACAGGGTTATCAGTGAGCTGATTTAATTCTTGGGGAGGAGTACCACTTACACCCAATCTAGAAAAACAAAGAAATAAAAAAGGACTACTGTATCCTTGTATCCTCTCCCCCGTGTGTTCCATTCCAGAATTCAATTTCTACTTACCATGTAACCTGTGATGGGAGCCTCAGGTGGGGCGATTTGAAGCCCATGGCTCAGAATTCCCACCCAGTTACTCAGCCTGGAACCATGCCATAGCAGCATCCTAAGAAAAAGCCATTATTGTACTCTGGAGCTCTTCTGAAAACATAGGTTATAAATGTAAAAAAGCCAATCGCTGTCTCTGGGACCTGGCCAACTTCCTTAACTATATTTCAAAAAAGGAAATGTCTTCTAAGCCCAAAGCTGGACTCATACCTGTTAGGAAGGTCCTCTCTGAAGGCTTCTCTTTCACCTTCCTTCTCTACTTCAAAAACATCCAGCAAGGTCATAGTATAGTCACTGTGTGTGGGAGCATGGGTAGACTGTAGGTACTGGGAAATCACCTGTGGAAAAGTGGAAAAAATGGCTGATGTGAACTCTAAAGAGGCTGGGCTGAACTGAAGAATCTGTGGCTTCTGATATAACTTGGCAGAACTTTCTGCTCCCAAATGGTCTCATAAGGCAGTTAGAAAGGGCTCTATCTTCACAACCTCCTCGTAAGTAGAAATTCTGCCTTCTTTGACAGTTTGCTTTTTATCAGAAATGAAGACTAATAGATGGGGGAAGGTAGGTCTCTGTGCATAAGACCATTTTTCTTACTTTGAACTCATAACTTTCATGGTCTAGAGGGTGTAAGGCACAGTGTAGGTTTCTGTAGTGTTGGTCCAATGGGTTTTCTGGGCTTTGCAGTTCTGTCTTCACCAGTTTAATGGCAATTTCAATGTCGCTCAAAGCCTAAGAAGAGAGATAGAACCAATGTGAGGAAACCTGGGATAAGACATTTAATACTTCCCAATTCATATATACCTCACCTCTAGCAGCTGTACTTTGTCTGACAGATCTTTCTCTGTCCGGATTAATGGAGGGGTACGGAGTCTGAGGACAAAGACAGAAGCAATAATGAGCTGTCTGATTTGTGTCTAAAAGGAACATGACTGAAAACAGCAGGCTAAAATTTGGTCCTTTAGAAAACAGATTGTAGGAACTGGAATTTCCCACTTGAAAGCGAGAGACCTACAAAGACTTCAAGATATATAAAGGGATATTAAACATATACTCTGAGTAGGATAAAGGAAACTACAGATTTTCACATTTGAGACTACAGCTGAATTTCTTTTTCATGGGATCCTTTTAAAAATAAGCTATAGCCTGGCACAATGGTACACGCCTATAATCCCAGTGACTCGGGAGGCTGAGGCGAGATCAGTTTCAGCAATTTAGTGAGACCTTTTCTCAAACTAAATAAAAACAAAAAAAGATAAACATGAATTTTATGTATCTAGTATCATCTGAGTCACAGAAATTGTATTCGTAGTTATAGTCAGTTATAGAAATTGTAGTGTAGTTATAGTCACCTTAAATACAAGGGGTCATAAGTCTGATGGTGTTTTATTTAGTGGTTGGACAGTTAGACCCATTCTCTCTCGAGTTGGTAACTTCTACTTGGTCATAGATTATGGTTGTAATCAGGCCAGGAGATTCCATCCCATATTTTAAAACTGATTAAATATGCTATCTATAAATCATTTTGGTACTATTTAAGATGATAATTTCCTTAGGAATAAAAGAGTAAAGGAATATAGCTTCTGCTAATTTGATTGAGGGTATATGGATGGGGAGAAGAACAAAGTAAAGGAATAACACAGTCCTTACCCAAAGTCATGTGGGATCCTGGTATAGAATTCATTGCATGCTTCCAAGAGAGCTTGTCCACACTGGCCAGCCCGAATACAATCCTCAATCTTTTTAAGAGACTGGTAACCTGCCTTGATTTGTGCTACTGTCAGCTTCCCTGCAGGCCAAACCAGAGATAAGATGTTGAATTAGGTCCCATCCTGTAAACAATACTTACATCCTTGCACAACAAAGGTTCTGACCTTTCAACTTTCAAAATAGTTCCTCCCCTCACTCCACAACCTCTTATCCCAAATCTTGTGTTCTTCATTTGATACTATCAGCAAGCTTTAAATCATCATTGTGATGAAATATACCATTAAAGAAACTAGGACATACGAAGAGGGAATGTATGGCAAAATATGAAATCCTACCAAGTGGAGCTTTCTTTGTGTCATACTTCATTTCAATCATCATCTCTTCCATAGTCTGGACATTACAGATCAACTTTAACAGCTCCTGTACCCGAAGATCTAGCTGTGACTCTGGCTTCAAGGGGGCTTTAAGAGATTCCTCTTGTTTTGTTTTATCTTCATCCTATAGAAAAACAAAATCCACAAAATCTAAAAGGATATATTTTAAGACCTTGAAAGAAGTGTTCTACAGAGTAACCATCAATCAGTCTCTGCTTGAACACAAGAACATTCCAACTGGAATACCAATGTGACTTCCACTTCTAAGTGCTAGTTCTGCCTCCAACAGTTAAATACTCAGAGGAAGTCTAAAAGGCCCACTTGATGGTCATTAAGTATGTAAACATATTACTGTATTTCAAATCTCCTGACATTTCTTTTCTTTTACAGTACTGGGTATTGAACCCAGGGGCTCATGCATGCTAGGCAAGTACTCTATCACTGAAAATCTCCAACCCTTCTTTGAGATAGGATCTTGCTAAGCTTCCCAGGCTGCTCGTGAACTAGTGATCCTCCTCTCAGGAGCTGGTATTACAGGTGTCTGCCACAAGGCCTGACTTTCTAAAATCTCTGTTTCATATATGTGACAGTTTTCAGCCTTCTGATACATCTCAGTTTGTTAATTTCTTTACAATGGTAACGAATTGGAAATAAAGACAATTTTAAATGGAGTTTTCTCAGTTTATGGTTATGCCTTACTCCTTTCTTGGTCTATAACATTAGAATTTTGGGAATGGCTTCAGATTTTGTTAAGAATTTTAGTAAATAACAGAGTGGAGATTAAAAAGGCACATTCTAGTCTTACTCTTTCTGCCCTTTTGAGATTACAAAGACAAGTTACAGTTACCCCTGAGGTGGGAAACAGCAATGACTCAAGATATTCTGGCCTGTCTGGTCTTAGACTGATATAAGCCTTCCTGTTAGACTTTGCCCTGAGTAGAGGAGACAGCTTCCCCCCCAAAGTAGTCAGAATTTACCTGAGTATTGGTGGAATAGTCCATCTGTAGCATATCATATTTTCCAGGCACTTTCTCAAACTTCTCACGATTCTCCCAATTATTTTTGGTTTTGTCAAGGAATCTGCAGAGTGCAAGGTGGTAAGAAGACCTTCAAATAAAAGTTTATGACAAGGAAATGGACTTACAACTCCTTCCTTCGACAAAAAAAACTTCAAAAATTTGTTACTGCTCCTCCCCAAGCTCCTTTGCATCTCAGCTTTCCAAAAATATGAATTCTAAATTATGAGTCTGAAGCTAAAAACTCCAGAACAAAGGAATTAAATAAAACAAAACAAAAAGTGGTAGGTAAGGAGAGAATCCCTAGGCATCCCAAAGGTCCCCGAACACCACAGAAACCATGAGATTTAAAGCAAAAGATATCTATCCAATACCAATGAAACATATTCCCAGAGACTCCTGAAAGTTCTCCATCCATATCATAGGAAAAGCATTTAAAACTCTAGCTTGATATTCTCTACCCCCATGATGATCTCTTCTTTCCCCAAATTTCTTATGTTTGTTTATTGTGTATTACATATATTAGATTCTTCTGGTTTTAGTTAATTTCAAGGCTCTATATTGATTTAATCACTAAGGATGCAATTTAGGCTTCTAATCTGAGCAATTACTTCTAATTGTCAGGGCTGGAAAAACTTCACATTTAGGTCAAACCACATTCATTACAAAAAATTTTAAAAAGATCAATCTAAGAAGGGTATTCTTTTTGTACTCATTTTTTTACTACTCACTTCTTCTGAAAGATTTCCTTGGCCTTGCTGAGGTCCCCTGAACAAGTCACCAAACTGTGCTGCCCGATTTTCCCAACTGCAAAGTAAATGCCACACATAAGATGTTCTGCTCTGCACTCCAAGAATAGTTTCCTAACAAACCAATTCTCAAGGCCTCTCTGCTTACTATCTGGTAAATGGGCAGGGAAAGATGAAAGCACTAGGGAACTGATGTGTTGACACAAGTTATCCCCTAACTGCCATAGCCTATGAGCAGTACTAGCTGTCCAATGGCAGGAGAGTAGTCAGCCTCACAGGATTGCTCTTGTTCTCTCCAATGGGAACTTTCTCATAAGGATGCCCACCACTGTCCAACTTCAAAAAGACTAACTTGATTCCTACGCCCCTCCCAAATTTCAGAGCCTCCACTTTTCCAATATAAACCCAGCTACTCATTACACTGTTTCTGGCTTTCTGAATGACAATGCATAAAATCCACAATAAAGGCAATTACCTCGGCCCCATCTCATCCAAACACTGAAGTTTCTCTGGGCATCATCTTCTAACAACTGAATAAGATAGTACTTGTTGTTGTTGAATTGGAGATTGGTCTATGATGAACAGTGAACATAAAAGGAGACAGTCTTGCAAATGTAAGTCACATAAACCAATGATTCTTGGTCATAGGAACTAGTAATTTTCATAATGAAAAGGACAGCATGGGGTAAAAAATTAGATTCCTATAAAAGTAAGGATATATAGAAAGAAAAAAGGTTTATATATTAAACTTTGGATTTTCAGGAATTAAAGTGGTAGCCTGGAAGCTTTCTAAAAACCCTTTACGTAACTTCAATATCTTATATTGATTGGCTGTTCCTGCTTCAACTGACCTATGAGCAGTACTGTGTTTTCCAAGTCCTAATCCATTCCTTGTAATAATTATTTCCTGAATAAAAACATTCTTTTCTTTTCTTTTTTTTTGGGCAGTGGGGATTGAACCTCGGAGAACTTTACCACTAAGCTACAACCCCAGTCCTTCTACTTTTTATTCTGAAACAAGGTCTCATTAAGTTGCTCAGGGCCTCACTAAGTTGCTAAGACTCATCTCAAACTTGCAATTCTCCTACCTCAGTCTCCCAAGTCACTGGGATGACAGATGTGCACCATTGTATGTAGCCCAAATGAAAAAAATTTTGGTATTCCATAGGTATATAATCACTGTGTCTGCTTGTTTAGATTAGTTCTTATACTGATAGTTTTGAGAGCTTTGGTTTGTCAGCTGCAAAAATTTGACAGTGAAGCTGAAAGTAGGACAATGTTGCAAGGGGACAAAAAGTATTCACTGTCACATCAGTCCTATTTCTAACCTGATCTGACTTGGAGACATTTAAATAGAATATGAGTAGTATCCAGAAAGAGGTATCTGTAAGTTAACTCTGAGAGTGAAGAGTAGTCCATGATAAGGCACAGATAAGCCAGTACTGGAAGACTGAACCCTGGGTATCAGAGCACTGCCCTTTCCTATGTCTACTTCCTACCTCCTTCATAAAATCATAGGCGCAAAAAGGGGCATTAAGATATTTTCTGTCTGCTGGTGATATTTAAGATGGAAGAAAGAATAAAAAAAGAATACTAGCCAGCTGCTAAAAATTTATGTTGAATCAATAAATTCAAATATGAAGTGATAACCGGGAAATACAGTAACAAAGCAAATACATTATCTATTCAAAACCACAAAAACAAACGAATAGAAATGTTTAATTAAAAAAAAATTAACTACATACAAATTTAAAACTTTAGTATGGGCAAAAAGTATATACCACAAGGAAAATCAAAAGGCAAACGACAAACTTGGAAACCGTGAGCAATGTATATTACAAACAAAAAGCTATTCTCCACGTATGTACAATTATTCCCTAAAGTCAGTTGAAAAACAAAACAAAAACCCAACCACAACCCATTAGATAATGTGCAAAAAATATACAGATAGTTTATAGGTTCAATAAAAGTTGTAACGTTTGCAAAAATATCTCATAGAGGACTTCACTCTTTGGCAGAGTGTGCTGGGGCTGAGTACTCAGGAGTTTAACCACAAGGAGCTAAAAGAAGGGACTTCAGAGTTAAAGATCTGGGTATTGGCATGCTATCATCAATAATTATCAAGAAGAAATTCCCATAAATAGAATGGATCCTCTTACTTGATTTAGCATGACATCATAGACATCATTTCCTTCACAATAAACATGAGCCTGGAGAGAAGAAGAAAAATATTAGTAAAGTCTCAGCCCTGAGATCCAAAGTGAAGCTCAAAATTTTCTTATGTCTCAAGGTTCATTCCCCAGCACCATCACCAACTATCTTTCAGAGAAAGAAATGCAAATGCATTTTCTATACATACACGTCATTACTATAATGAAAACATGTTGTCTTTTTCTAATTACAGAAACACAAAAGATTTAAACTAAAAAAAAAAAAAAAAAACTGCTCCAAAAACAGCTTTTCTTCAATATTCTTCAAATCCTTTTCCTATTCAACATTATCTCATGTCATTCCAAGGAAGTGTCTCACTATCCTGAGATAGGTAGCTCTTAATAATGATAGCATTTTCTGATTCCAAGAGAAGTTGTGGGTGATGGCAACCCCAAAAAGTAACTATGATAACATCCTGATTATTAATTCCAAACCTTACTACTTCTCTCAGCATTGGAGAAAATTAATCATTAGCAAAATTTCAGAGATAATTTCTAAAATGAACATTAGCAATATCCCAAAGGGGAATCCTAATAACGAAAGAACATTGCTCTCTGACAAATCATGGACTGACAATCAGTTCCACAGTCTCTCACCTTTCCCACCTTGGCTGTACACTCTGGGTCCACAGGGGCTTTCCCCTTTAACAATAAGGCTTTCACAGATTCTGAGGAAAGAGAAATATGTACTACCATTACTTATGTGGGAACCAAAAGTAGCTGTCATGATTAGAAATCAATCACAACTAACTTTGACATTTCCAAGTAATCCTGTCTTCTGCCTAGATCCCAATAAACCTCAAATACAAAAAAAAATGAAGATTCAATAAAGTAGATTAATAATGTGGTATGCCCAAAGGATAGATAAATCAACTAATTATATCGAGTAAGGAATAAATGAGTTGAAAGAACAACATATCACCCTCATCCCTTCCACAGACCATCTAGCTGGCCCATGTCCTCCGTGGCCAACTACCTTGCCTGACTTCTGTCTCATCCTTATCAGCCTTTCCTCCAGCTGCAGGATCCTTTTTCTGACATGTTCTGGTTTTCTTGGAAGGAGGAGAGTCTTCTGTTGAGTTGCCATTGTTAACTCTCTTGGTTTCATTTAATGCTACAGAAGTCAAGGGCAAGAACAATGGGAAGAAAGAATGAGTGTGTTAGGTCTAAAATGAGGCAGCTCTTCTCATCCACCCAGTGGTTCCTAAACCCTTATACTCTTTTCTCTCACATCCCCCCTTCAACCACTCACTTCACAGTCCTAGGTCTTAAAGATGTGTTCTTTACAGTTCCTCTTCATCCTGACCCCTGTTACCTCTTTGTCTTTACATGGGAGGATCCTACGTCCTTTAGGTCTTGACAGCTGACAGTGAACAGTTTTCCAGGCAAATACTGGCAGATTGATTTCACGCATATGCTCAGATGCAAGAAAGCTCCCTTACTTACTTACCCTGGTTGATACTTTTTCAGGCTGAATAGAAACCTTCCCTACCCCCAGGGAAACTGCTGACATCACCTGCTGTCTTCATTGAGCAGATTATTCCCAAATTCAGACTTCCTGCATCCATCCAGTCAGATGAGAGTCCAGTCTTCACCTCTCAGACTGTTCAACTACTCTCCAGAAGCCTCGATATCACCTGAAGACTCCATATCACCAACCCCAATCCTTGATGGTAAAGTTTACACAGGGACAACAGTCAATCGTCCTGTGGCTTCACTTAGAATCTAAAAGTTTATATTCAGGTGGTTCCTCAGCTACACCTAACCATCCAGGAGCAGGAAAAGGAAATCCAATGCCAGATCAACGCAGCTACTCACCCTAATGCTAATCCTTTCTCAGGTCTTACTCTGATACATCAAGTTCTTTGACTTCTCAATCTCTCCAGAGTTAATAACATCTCAGATTGTTTTCTTTGTGCAGGTTTGGACTGGATGCTGCTAACAGCCGTTCCTATGAGTACCCCCCTTAATACTTCCTCACAGGCTCACAGGACCCCTATTCACCTTTAGAGAGAGTTCCCCTTATTACAATTCCTCAGAGAACTTTGCGTACTGTTATACTTTCTCTAACTCAGCACCTTGCAACCAAACCGTACAGGTCTCTTCTCCCACGTTTGCTCCTCCAGGATTCTTCTTCTGATGTAATGGTACTCTGACAAAAAATTAAATCCCAATATGCCCTTCGCTTTCTGTGTGCCCTCCACTTTAGTTCCTCAATTGCTTCTATATAGTGAAGTTGAAATAATCTGGCCTGTTCAAAACCCTGGTATCCCTACAGGGACAAATAACATCTGTTGCCCAAGTTTCCTTACAGAACCGCTGAGCACTAGATCTTCTGACAGTGAACAAAGGAGAAACATGCCTATTCCTAGAGGAAGAATACTAATGCATCAATGAAACCAGACTGAGAAACTAGACTCATTGAGGAAAACGTCAGAACTCTCCTGCATCTGAATTTGCCCAGAGCTGCTTGAGTGAGGTTGCCAGAATGCCATACAACCAAATGCTCCTGCACCCTGACAGCTGCCTCCCCACCGACCTAGGCCCCAAAATCTTTTTTCCCACGACGCCCCCAACCATGCAGGAAGTAGCCAGACAGACTCCGGCGCCCTATATCACCAAAAAGGTCGGAATGTTAGGTCCTATTGGGCGGCTGCAGGGGGAGGGAGCACGGTCACCTAGCAACACACTGTGCCAGAAGTGACCAATGAGGCAGACCTGCTGACCCTGACCTCCACCTTGGATCCACCTTTTCCTGGGTAGAACCCCTTGACCCCCTTCCTCTGTATAAAAACCCTGAGCAGCCAAAGCCACCGTGCGATTTCTCCTGATTCTCCCACTCCGACTTTCACCCGGGGGTGGGGTGGGGGGGTGGTGGTGGTGGGGTGGGGGGGGGTGGGGCTGGAGATTTTGCCCGGGACACACATTCCAATAAAATCAAGCTACCACTATTGTCTGATTCTGGCAAGTGCACTCCTTTTTGCCCCGCCGCCGCCTTTGGGAGCTCTACCAGCCAAGGCCCCCTGTCGCCCTTTCTTGAGTTTTACAGAGTGCACAGTGAATTTGAACCTTTGTTGGAAAAAGTTAAAAAAAAAAAAAAAAGATTAATATGGTTTGGGCCAGGTGTGGTAACACCTCCCCATAAGTCCAGTGATTCCAGGCTAACGCAGGAGGATCAAAAGTTCAGTGCCAGCCTCAACCACTTGGTGAGGCCCTCAGCCACTTGTGACACTGTCTCAAAATAAAAAATAAAGGACTGAGGATGTAGCTAAGAGGTAAAGTGCCCCTGGGTTCAAACCCCAGTAACAAGAAAAAAGTTTTTAGAAGAAATGGTTTGGAAACTTACGAAGAAATAATGACTGCCACACCGCCATTCTTAAGAAGGTCTTATCCTTCCTAAATTGTTATTGTAGCCAAATAACACAGAATAAAGTGGAATCACAGGGCTCTTCTAAGTTCATCGCCTGAGGCATGAGTCTCCAAGCTTGCTTTTCTCTCCTCTCATGCCCCAAAGCACTCCCTCGCAAATACCTACCCTTAAACCAGAAAACTATCTAATTTATAGAGTGGACCTGTGCATTTAGAGAACGTAATACTCAAAGAACTATATCTCAAGGTTTAACTGAAGCATTTATCCTTACTTAGTGGTTCATGAAATAATGCTGCACTTCACAGTATTTTAGTTGTATGGCACTCGGTCTTAACAGTACTGGCACTACGTTAGCTGTTACAGGTCTGCAAACCTTTTTGGACTTAAGAACCGTAATATGAAAAAAACAATTAAAAAAGGTTTAGAACTAAAAACTAGTTTGGGAGTCAACAGCTGTTTCCGGGAGGAAGAGTGAGGAGTCAGGGCAGGGGACGTGGTTTTTTCCCGACTGCCGGGACTCAAGCATTCCGCGCCCCAGGACAATGCTCCCCCCGCCCCCGACCAAGAGCCTTAGAACCTTGCCGCCGACTGCAGGTGGTACCCCGCCGCCGCGCCGCCATGGAGCTCAGACGATGACGTCATCAGTCTGCTCCCAGAAATCGCGGGCTCAAGGTCACAGTCCGGCACCACGCAGCGCGCCTGCGCTCGGGCGAGAAGGCGACGGGCCGGAGCAGGAAGCACGCTCTGCTATATTTGCATATCGCTGTGTGTTGTGGGTAGTTACCATGACCGATAAATGTCTGTAGGTTTGGGAGCCTTATAAGTTCGGCTCGAGCCCAGCTTCTCTCATAGGGCGGAGGGAAGCTCATCAGTGGGGCCACAAACTGAGTGCGTTGCGTCACTCTACCCCATGTCCCTTGGGAAGGTCTGAGACTAGGGCCATAAAGCGGCCCTAACAGGGCCCTCCCCGAACCTCGGGGAGGTGAGTTCCCAGAGAACGGGGCTCCGCGCGAGGGCAGACTGGGCAGGAGATGCCGTGGACCCCGCCCTTGGGGAGGGGCCCGGCGGATGCCTCCTTAGCCGGAGCTTGGAACAGACTCACGGCCAGCGAAGTGAGTTCAATGGCTGAGGTGGGGTACCCTCTATGGGGGCCTCATAACCCAATTCAGACTACTCTCCCCCGTCCTTTTTTAAAGGAAAATTTATCCAATGGTCAGACCTTTCGTAGAATACCTGAGCTGGCACGTGGAATTTTGGGAGTATGGCATGTTGGAAGAAAACTGTAAAACCCTTTTTGGGAAAAGGGAGCGGTCAGGAAAGCTTTGAGAATGCAAGTCCTCTGGTACTCGATGACTCTTCGGTCAGGGATTTCCAAACGTTGGCCGCATAAGAATCACGGAATATGGGCCCGGCTTCCTCTGAGTCAAACACAGATGGGAAGCCAGGACATTGGGTAACTGATTTAGACACTGCTATAATTTAGAAACACACTTTCCCCAGTAAGAAGAAATGAGAACATATACGTAAGTAAGCACGCGAGCGCGCGCGCACACACACACACACACACACACACACAGGAATTCTAGATAAAATTTTAGCAAATCAAATCCAACAGTATATTAATATAACTCAAGTGGATTTTACTCCAGGACAAAAAGATTGTTCACAATTAGGCAATTCATTCTTTGAACAAATATTTATTGAACACCTTGCTGAATTCTTGGGATAAAAGAGCCTATCCAAAATAGACATAGTTCATGCCTTCATAGAACTTGTAGTTGGATACTGATATTCATCAAGTAATTGCACAAGAAAATGTGAAAGTATAGCTGCAATAAGCAATAATGAAATACATACAGTTCTAAGGGAAATTCTAACGGGGGAGCAGATTAGGGAACTTGTCACTAAGGAAATGACATGAATTGAATTGTATGAAAAGAATCGTTTGGGGGGAGGGGAGAGACTGGTGTCTGGAGAAATGAGAGAAACTGGAAGTGTGTGACGTGAAACTGGAGAGGAAACCAGTGCCCACAGCAAGCCAGGCTTTCCCTATCTGCTGGGGTCCAGCCCTAGCACAAAGGGTCGTGGTGCTCTTTGGTGATTGGGATGGCGTGCGCGAGGTGGAGAACAAGGCAACACAGACTCAGTGATCTGAGGCTAAGTTGTGTTCTCCCTTTATTTTTTCCACACACCATTTTTATATGTTAGCTTCTGGCATGAGTACAATATCTTGAGGCCACGCAAAAGGAAACTGACACAAATTACAAGACAACAGGCAAAACATGTTAGCAGATTAAATATTATCAACTCTTCATAATATTTTTAAGTATTCTTCTATATAATCTTTAACTAGTTCTACTATATTACTGGGAATATCGTGCACAGAAGTCATTTCTATGAACAACATATAAGCTTACACTATGTGGTTAATAATTAGTTTAACAGGAACAATAGCTCTTGCTAGATTACATCTCCTGCTTTTGCCCAGTAAGCATTAGCCTGTCCTGCCCAAGAAAGCTGTTCAGAGCAACTAAGCAAACACCAGCGTTTTACGTATTGTAAATATTCTAAAAAGGGGAGATGAGCCTTCCATGTACATTGTTCATTATAATATACTTGATGCCAACCAAGGTATATACTGCCAGTGGGAGGTATGGGGGGTCTAAATCTAAGGGACCAGAAGCTGGTTTCCTAGGAGGATACCATAGTTCTCCATTAACCAAGTAAGCATTACCAAATGATGTCTGAATTGTTGGGACTATTTTTCTAGCCTTAACAACTATGTTTGTGACTTGTTTGTCTGGAGTTAAGGTGGGAACAATGTGTTTTTCTGCCCTAGGTCATCTAGAAGTAGTCACCATCCGCAGTGACATTTAGCATAAGTTACTGGAAATGAGCATAGCATTCTTTCCAAGTTATACTTTTATCACCCCAGAACAAGGGCCTTTCTTGGTTATATCCAGTATGATTAGCTGTTTGATTCTTGTGTTCTAAATCCCCTAAGACCCTAAAATTCCCCAAAATCCAATGTAATATTATTCCCAAGCATAGGCAAATTAAACAAGACAACAGGAAACAGCGGCCCCAATTCCCAGGAAGATGAGACCTTGCAAACATCTTTATAACTCAGTGGAATCCTTGTCAAGCACTGAGGGGAATTGAAGAGGGCACAGCACCTATCAAGGCCAGAAAGTTGTGCCTCGGTTTAATGTGTTGTGAGTGTGTACATGTGTGTGTATTAACAGATGAACTAAAGGCTAATATTAAAAAATAAAATGTGAAAACTCTTAAACAGAAAGTGGACATATCCTTTAAACCTTGAGATAGGTAATGGTTTCTTCAGACATAAAAATCATTGACTGTGACAAAATGTTGGTGAATTTGATTATATTGATATTAAGAATTATTGACAATGTTGGGCAGGGTGGCAAGTGCCTGTAAGCTCAACAATTTGGGAGCATGAGGCAGGAGGGTCACAAGTCTCAGCAATTTAGTGAGACCCTGTCTCAAAAAAAAAAAGGGTTGGGAATGTAGCTCAGTGGTAAAGCACCGCGGGGTTCAATCCCCAATACTAAAAATTATAAATAACTAAATAAAATCTAGACATTTGATTATATTAATTTTTGTTCATGGAAAGATGTACATTTTTAATCCCAGTGGTTCAGCAGGCTGAGGCAGGAGGATCGAGAGTTCAAAGCCAGCCTCAGCAAAAATCAAGGTAGTAAGCAATTCAGTGAGACCCTGTCTAAATAAAATACAAAATAGGACTGGGAATGTGGTCAGTGGTCGAGTGCCCCTGGGTTCAAGCCCCAGTACCAATAAGAATAAGAATAAGAATAAAAATAAAAATAAAAGGTGTAAATTTTATTCTGGTGCAGTGGTGCACACCTGTAATCCTAGCTACTCAGAAGCCTGAGGCAGAAGGATACCTGCTGCCAGACTGGGCAATTTAGTAAGACTCTGCTTCAAAATAAAATTTAAAGAGGTCTTGTTGCTAAGTGTTGGAGTGCTTGCTTAACTTGTGTGAGGCCCTGGTCTAAATCCCCAGTGTGGGTGGTAAAATTTGGGAAGAAAAAAATTGTCATTATTTGTATGTGGTCTAATTAGGATTATTAAACTCCAGAAGAGAGTACAAGGTAGGCTGAATATGTAAGCGCAATATGAAACAATGTGAAAGCTTATCAAGGCTGATAGAAAATAGCATATAAAAATAAACTTTATAAAAGAACTTGAAACAACTAGAAATAATATTTCAAAAAAGTTACCATTTATGGCAAAATCAAAGCATGTCAAGTACTTGAAAATAAATCTGACAAAATTTAGGTACTGAATGTATATATTGGGTTGGACTGGTTAACTCGATTCAGTGGCAGGTCAAAAGCATCTGACAATTATGATACAAATAGGGTAGAGAACAACTAAAAGACAATCATTTAAAGATAGGAAAAATGTAATAAAAATTTAGAATAGCTAATAGAATTTTCTTCGTGTAACTAGATCCTGAGCTAACAGCTTTAACATTCATAACATCATTTAGTCTTCATAATGAAAATAGAATTTATTTAGTCCTTAATATGATATGAGCTTTACATATATAGTTTTCACAACTATGTCTGTGGGGCAGGTTACTTTCTTCATTTACAGCTGAGCAAATCAAACTGAGGTGGATAATTTCCTTAAACTCTGTAACTCTGTTTCCTTTTGTGCAAATAGTTACAATGAAAGTGTCTACATTCTTTGATTAGTATGGAGATTAAACAAAATAATAAATGTGAAGTGCTTAGCCCCATTCCCAGTTTAAAGTAAACATTTGATAAATGAAGTAATTTGACTCTATGAGTTACATTGAAATGAATAGGTTATGAAACAACCAACTAGTATTTGGTGCTGAATGTTGGAATATTTGGGACATTCATACTGAAGTGGATTGGAATAGTTATTTCTAGTGAGGCAGAAGCAGGGTGGTTAGGATGAAATCCTTAAAAAGTGAGAATTACTATGAGTTAGAGTTGTATCTTTTCCTTTCATATTTTACTATAAAATATTACTCTTCATACTTGTAATATACGTACATATGTATGTTCTGTATTGTATACTTTAATAGTATTTGTTAAGAATCATGATGAAAATTGTGCCAGTGAATCCTCTGATTATGGTTTAAGAAGCAATTCTAATAGAAGGACATACAGTTTACCTGGAGGAGACTGTGAGGAGTCAAAACAATCTCTCTTTTTTAAAAAAATATTTAGTTTTTTAGTTGTAGGTGGATATAATACATTTACTTCATTTTTATGTGGTGCTGAGGATCAAACCAGGGCCCCAAACAATGCTAGACAAGCACTCTACCACTAAGCCACAGTCCCAGCCCTTCAAAACAATCTCTTAATCAGTTATGCCCTTAGAGATATATAACACACACATTGTCCTCTGATTGTTTGTAGTCTACTTGAGGAGATAAATCTAAGGAGAAATTATGTAATAACAATAATAATAGCTAACACATTGTTGAGTCTTTTGCCGCAGGCATTGTACTGGGTACAGTGTACGAATTACTTAACATAATCCTCAAAATGGTCCTGGGAGGAAGATGTCATCATTTTCTTTTTATCATTGAGGAAACCAAGTCTTCGATGTGTGCAAGTAAATGGCCAAGGCTTAGATTCAAAATCAGCTAAGTTTAAATCCAAAACAATTAGCCACCCATCTTTTTCATTGAGGCGTTAGTTTGAAGGTTAACCTGCAAATAAGTTTTATCTCGATGGATGAAGACTGTTTACTTTGGGACCTGTTACCTTGTGTAAATTAACCATAATAAGGTTGCGAAGGAGAGGAAGTTATCCTAAAGAAATACAGGTATTTTGGAATAGAATGCAATAGGCTCATCTAAATAAGAACATGTATAAGTAGTTCAAAACAGCCTGTGTTTGCTTGTACTAAGTACATTAACCCAGAAGGTCACATGGTTTAAGAAGTTCAATTTAAAAACAGGTGAAGGAAGCATCGGTGGTCTATAGAGACAAGTGGGTGAAGGAGGGGTTGCATCCTGTCAGCACCTTTTAAGGTAAAGGAGGAGGGAATCCTTCTTGAACTCATTAGCCAATCAGGTTCGGAGGCCACTTCACGAGCCCACTTCCTGTCTCTCCCTCTCCGTTTTGGTGGGCTGGTGAATGCGCACTGAATTTTGCTCCCTAGTTGTTTTGGATTTCTCTTCATTTGAGCCATATAACCAGGTGGCAGGCCTTTATTCCAAGCCAGCACTGGAGTGTGGGTGAGTTGCAAGACGATTCATTTCGACTGTGGGGAGATTGGGGGGAGGCAGTGAAAGGCTCTGTCTGGCTTGTTTCCACGTGGGCCTCTGCAGTACTGGGTTTTCCTGCCTTCCCCAAGACCTGGTGACCCAGAAACAATAGATTGCATTTCATGTGCAGAGTGCATGTATTCTTTGAAAATGCCTAGCTTCATTTTGCTGGTAGGGTTGATACCGTTATTATCCCAATGCTGTTTTGTTTTATAGTTCCCTGGGTGAGAGGAGATATTAGGAGGTGTTCAGCTTAGTACATTTTAATTCTCTGGGGGCTATCTGTAGGGCCCATGCCCTTAAATGTGTTTGTGGAAGCTTCTGTGGACAGTGTCTTTACCCTGATCTTTACTCAGAGCATTACTGCTTTCTTGATGAGACTAGGCAGCAAACTCTTAAGGCAGATGATTTTAGTGAGCCTAGTGAGCTCCTAGGACACACACTGTGCTGCTGTGCCCCCAAAAGTTTAAGGTATGTTGAAAAAGATCAGGGACCCCTGTTGAATGCAAGCCTATATTCAAATTCTAGCCCCACAGTTTACTGGTCCGATGACCTTGGAAGAGGCATTGAGCCCCTCAGACTCACCTTTCAAAGATCAAATAAAAATATGTAAAAGTCAGGTCCTCTTCAGTGCATAATAAATATTAAGTATCTTATAGAAGTTAGCTATATATATTTACAATAAATATTTTGGGTATCTTTTTTCTTGTAAAAAGTTTTGCCTAGTGACCTTGAGTGTAACTTCACCAGATTCCTATTTTTCTCTGATATATATATTAGTTTGGACATAATATATGTGTTGATTATCCTTATTGGTAGAAAGTGAGAAAAAGACAAGTTCTAAACTAGCTAATTGAATATAACAATAGGCATTTATAATCCTTCCATAATCCTAATAATTCTCAAGCTTTGTTGTTAATTTTAGTTTTTGAATGGGTATAACTTCAGCATTAAGTGTATACCATGGAAAGTCTCTGATTTTTGACCCTAAGCCACCCATTTCCCTTCCTCAGTAACAGCGATAATAGTTACTTGTGTATTCTTCTAAGATACATTATGCACATATAAGCAAATATGTATACTTATCTTTCCCTTCTCCTATATATATACCATGTACCTTTTCCCATTTAACAGCTATGTATGCATAAAGAGCATCCACATCCTTTATAATTGTCACATAATTATTCTCTTAACCTTGTGTTCACACCATCCTCATCTGTCTATTCCCTAACACCACAATTTATGTAGCCTTCATTGGTAGAAATGTAAGTAGTTTTCAATCTTGATATTCCTCCCAAATGAATTAGCTTGTATACATGTCATTTGACACTTGTGACATTTCAGTTGGGTTTTGGTATATAGTTCTTCTTTAGAAGGACTCTAGATATTTTAGCAGTGTTCCTGTTACTTATATTTAATTTGTGTACATAGTGTTGATTGGAAGCCAATCAACATCCTAAATATCTTGACTAGCAGTAAAAGATTTTCTTCCAAAGGCAAAACCATGCTGATGGCCTTTATGTGAATATATCTGCCTGCTTTGGCATGAGTAGGAATGGTTTATCTTGTTCTGAGTACATATTTGATATTGAAAAGAAATGACAGGCGTGACCTAGAAAAACCACGTGCTCCTTGTATTCACAAGGGCAGAAGGGGCATGCTTTCAGTGTTTGCTGAGAAAAATGTGTGCTGGATAGCTCCCTGAAGTTATGGTTGTTGATTAAACTCATATTCTTGCATTAAGTTAGGAAGAGCTGAAGTGTTTTTTAGAATGCAAGCATACCAAACAAAACCTTTCAAAATTTCTCTAAAGCTGTTTATTTTAAGTCTTAAAAAACTTACTTGTGTCTTGTGAAACATCTAGTTTTTCTTCTAGGAGGTTTTGCTAGTTGGGAAAAAAATAGATTCTCCCTAATGGAAGCTTGTTTTTGTTGTTAAGAAGGAACTTTACATAGAACACATTGGGGTTTCATTACGAAGTAGGGAAGGAGAGAAATGAGAAAGCCAGTCTGTGCCTTTTTTTCATAAAAGACAGTATCTTGGAGTGTCCTATGAATGACCTTTCTGGCTTCAGAGTTATCGTGAAAAGTGTGAAATCTGTACACAGACTATCTGCATTTCTAGCCACTAGCTTGTTGGGCTTCAGCAAAGTAATAGAAACAACATATTAAACACTTAGTTCCATGCCAGCTACTCTTTAGAGTATATTACCTTACTTAATCTTTAAAGAAGTTCTAAGACATAGGGGGTATTTGTTTTCATTTTATAGAGGGAGCAGTTACAGTTGAGGTTTAGAGAACTTACCCAAGGTCACAGCATATACCTATTAGAAACAGTATTCAAATCCATTTCTGTCTGTCTTTAAAATCCGTTATCATAGAGAACATAAATTAGTGCAGCCATTATGGAAAACTGGAAGTATATGGTACTTCCAGTTTGGTATGGAACTTCCATACCGAAGTACCATACTTTGGTACTTCCAATGCTACTTCTGGGTGTGTACCCACAGGAAATAATATCAGTATGTGGTAGAGGCATCTTTATTCACATGTTCATTGCAGCTTTGCTTACAATGGCTAAGATATAAAATCAACCTAAGTTTCCATCAACAGATGAATGGCAAAAGAAAATGTGGTAAACACTGTGGAATTCTTACTACTTGGCCTCAAAACAGAAGAAAATTCTGTGACTCATAATAACATGGATGAACCTGGAGGACATTTTGCTAAGTGAAATGTGCAAAGCATGAAAAGTCAATACTGCATGATCTACTTTATTTGTGGAATCTAAAAAGTTGAACTTATAGAAGCAGAGAGTAGAATGGTGGTTGCCAGGGGCTGGGAGTGGGGAGGGGTAGGTTATGGAGATCTACAGTATAGCCTGGTGACTACAATTAAGGATGTATTTTGTGTATTTGGAAATTAAGGGGATAGATTTTAAGTGTTCTTAACACATACATGCACACAAATGATAAGTGAAGTGATATCTTATCTACACATATTTTAAAACATCACACTGTACACCATGAGTATATACAAAAAATTGAGGAAAGGATAAAATGCAACCCCCATCTTAACACTAAGCTAAGTTGCCTGCCATTGATCTCCTTTTTTTTTTTTTTTTTTTTTGCAATGCTGGTGATCCAAGCTAGGACCTCTCATATACTAGACAGGTATTCTATTACCCAGCTATGTCCCCAGTCCTGCCGTTTAGTCTCTAAACATTGCTTGTGTACCTATAAAATAGATATGACATAGTATACTTGGAAAATGAGGTAATTATGGAAAGTGCTTTGTATATTGTAAGATGTGCAAAATATTGTGAAATTGATAAAGTAGCAAGTTTAGAGTAGGGAAGGTCTAACTGCCTCTTGCTTCCTGATTTTAAGTTTTTTATTTTTTATTTTTATTTTTTTTACTGCTCTCTTGACCAGAGTTCTCAGGCACTATATTTTCATTTTATTTATTTCATCAACCTTGTGACTGGGACTGAGTAAAATTGTGGGATAAACTTGGGATGAACTACATAGTTAGTCTAAGTTTCACCTCACTGATTTTATTTCATATATTCTTTTTTTTTTTTTTTTTTTTGATACTGGGGATTGAACCCAGGGGCACTCCATCACTGAGCCACATCCCCAGCCCTATTTTGTATTTTATTTAGAGACAGGGTCTCACTGAGTTGCTTAGCGCCTCACTAAGTTGCTGAGGCTGGCTTTGAACTCGTGATCCTCCTGCCTCAGCCTCCTGAGTTGCTGGGATTACAGGCATGCGCCACCGCGCCCGGCTCATATATTCTTGAAGTGGATTTCTCCTGCACTTAGAAATTAAAACAATATGTATTTTGGAGCCAAAACAGCTGGCAGTGAGTGGGAAATAAAAAATCTGGAGTCTGTTCTGACAGCAGTGCCTATGGGACTATCTCTAAAAAAACCCTGCTGAATGATCAGTTAGAATTTACTTCCTGTTTTCCTTTTGTTTCAGGTTGAAGATGAAATCCACTGAAGAGGGAAGACCTAGGTCTTCAGTACCTTGTGTGCCAGCCCAGAAGTGGCCCTTGAAAGCCTTCATAATATCGATGTACTCCCTAAAAATCAAGTGGGCTTGTATTTGGACATTCCTAATAGAAACGGTTAAAGGCTTATTGACACTGTGAAGGCAGGTACTTGAATTTTGACCAAGATATGCTGCCTTAAGATCTCTGCACTACCTATGTATCTTTTCTACCTAAAAAGACCGAAGATTATTTGAGTTACTATTGATTCCCATAATGCTAGGCTCATAGTGAGAACTGAGTGAATTGGAGTGGAAATGAGTAAAATTGGGTGGTAGTACAATTTTAATATGGAAGCATCTGTGTAAAGCATATGTGACACTTTGGTTTTAGTGAAGGTCATTACCTTTTTGTAATGGTTTTCCTCTCAAAGTCCTGTTTTGTTTTTCTTTTCTTTTCTTGTAATGCCCTTCCTTTTGCTGAGTGGTTGCCAGGGCAGCCAGGCCCTGCTAATGGGTCTGATTTCTCTATCTGTATATGTAGCTTCAGGCCATTCTCTGAAGTTGGGTTTAGGGGGACTTGGGCCAGAGTCAGGGCTTTGGGGACAGACAGTGCTTGCGATTCTGCTTTCACAGGCACCCATTAATTGGCAGATGCATTGCCCTTTGTATTAAAAAAAAAAAGCATCATCTGTGGGTTTAATATTATCAGTCTGTAGTGTGTATCAAGCTTTTGTTAAGCACTTGTTCACACATTTAAAATATACTTTTTGGTTATGAAAGCAGTACTTTGAAGCACTGACTGCCCACAATCAACAAAATGAGTGGGTCATTGATTGTTTATGGAGTATTTATAAAACACTTAGTAAATAAGAAATGCCCTTTGGGTGGTAGAATGACACTGAAGCATTACTAAAAATCCTACAGGCAACATCACACATTAGGAAACACAGCACATACTTAACATCAGGATTAATGTGCTGGGCTTTGTGCTCTGTGTCAAGGACAAAATGACCAGACCCCTTGCAATCTGGGTTTTGTTTGTGAGACAAGATAGAGAGGTTGCCCTTTTCAAAGTATAATCATTCTCTGTAAGAATGACTTGGGGGCTGAGAATGTTGCTCAGTGGTAGTGTGCTTGTCTAGTATGTGTAAGGCCCTGAATTTGATTCCCTAGTAAGAATTACTTGGATCAAGAAGGGGTTTTGAGGTAGATATTATTAAAACTGTAGAAATCTACATCCTGCTTCCCATTATCCCATTATGTTCTCTTATGTCCCCATATGCTTCCCATTGTGTTCCCTTAATCTTGCATGTTGATGATCTGAAAACAGTTTATATACTTAAAGAATTATTCAAGTACAGGCTAAGGAAGGAGTAAAATAATCCTTCAGTTATATCTATGAGGTACTTAAAACCACCTCATTTTATATCTGACCTCCTGAGCTAGCAAGTCATTCTCATTAAATTCTTTTTTTTGGTAATGGGGATTGAACTCTGAGGTGCTCTACCACTGAACTAAATCCCCAGTTTTTTTTCACTTTTTATTTTGAAGCAGGATCTCCCCAAGTTGCTGAGACTGGCCTCAAACTTGTGATCCTCTTCAGCCTCCTGAGTAGTTGGGGTTACAGCTGTGTGCTACCACTCCTGGCAAACTAAGGGAATCAGCCCTTTTCTTTCCTTCCTTCCTTCCTTCCTTCCTTCCTTCCTTCCTTCCTTCCTTCCTTCCTTCCTTCCTTCCTTCTTTCTTTCTTTCTTTCTTTCTTTCTTTCTTTTCTTTCTTTCTCTTTCCTTTCTTTCTTTCTTTCCAGTGCTGAAGTGCTAGGATTTAACCCACGGTTTCACTTAATGCCAGTGCTCTAATACTGAGCTGCATCCCCATTTGCCATTCTCATTATATTCTAAAGCAAACCATATTCTGTAGCTGTTTCTTATTTCATGTTGGAAGTACATTGAAGAGTATGGAGTTTTGGCAGAACTGGTTAAATCCCAGTTCTTACTACTTAGGTTAATTTAGGAAATTTATGTAACTTCTCTGTGGCTCAATTTTCTCTGTAACAATGGGATTTTGAAGTTTGAATGAAACAATTTTTATAGTGCTGTCAAGATAGTAGGAATTTTTAAGAATGATAACTTTTGCTTCCTTATTTTAATCATACTACTTCATGGCACTGGTATTTGATAGAATTTTCAATTCTATCAAATGATGATTGAAATCAAGTGATGATTGAAATGTTTTATATTTTTATTGTCTGCTGGGGCCATGTGTGTTAATTGAGCAATTAAATGTGACTAGTAGACTGAGAAGTTTAATTTTTAATTTTAATTAAAGGGCCACATGTTGTGAGTGGTTACATGTTGTACATGCCACTTTAAGGCCCACTTAGTCCCACCTTTTTTTCTTACGAAGGTTTCCTTGATCAGTGATGATTCTATTATTTATTTGGTGGTATGATAATTTTGATGAGTCTTGTCTTTCTGGCTAGGTTCTATTCTGAGATTATGGGTTTTTAAATCTCCACATTGCTTCATGAAAAGGTACAGGATAAAAGTATAATTGTGAATTTTTTTTTTTTTAGCTAATGAGTTTTGTTTTTCTTTTTCTTTTTGGCAGTGCTGGTGATAGAACCTAGGATCTCACACATGCCAGGCAATCATTTTACACTGAGCTATATCCTCAACCTCTAGCTAATGAATTTTAAATGATCCTTATGTACAATAAGAACATTTTTCTAGCTATTAATTAGGTGAAGAATTGGGGAAGGTTGCTTGCAGTAATGAACTGCTCTGTTCTTCCAGTCTTTATTTTACCTCAAAGTTCACGTTACCCTCAGCATCTGTGGATCTGTGGAAGAGGAAATTAAAGCCTCTTTCTTATATTGCCATCTTGTGGCAGTCTTGGGTTTCAAATGACGTTAGTTGACTACTCCTGTCAAGGAAAGGGCTTTTTTGTTTGTTTTATTGTGACAGGATTATCAAGAGTAAAGATTAAATATTGGCTCCACTGAAATTAAAATATTACCTTCTTATTTATCTTAATCTTATGAGTTCTTGGCTCCTTCCTTTCACATACCTTTCTCTTATTGTGAGGCTGCTCACTTTTATAGACTTTCAGAATTTGGTCGAGTAGTTTTAAAACTTACTGTGCTGTTTTTGCCAAAGTTTTTAACAAAGTTGAGTTTGTGTAGAGATCCTGTCTTAATTTAAATTCGAGGTTAGGCATTTGCTAACATTCTCTAAATGAAAGGAAAGTGAAACACGGCGAGCAACTCAGAAACCAGGCAGAGAGATCCACACACAAGTTTATTTGCCAGTCAGAGTCTGACAGAGGCCATCACTCAAAAGATGAGAGAAGGCAAGGAAAATCTATTTCTGGGGTGTTTTGTAGGGCTATTTTGCATAGGCTTGCATGAACTGTCTATTTGAAGCCCCAAGGTGGGCTTGGGTGGTAATGGTAATAAGGTACCATAAAATGGTAATAAGGACTTAAAATGGTTGCACAGATGTTAGGCGAACCTTATATTATCAATGATTTATATTATTAGAGGTTAAAATACAGAATGAACATGACTCTAATTTTCCTTGTGACTTGGTATGTAGCATGCTGGTCTGAGTCATCATGTAAACATAACCTTTATGTATTTATTTTTATTTTACAGACCTGATGCTAGGTAGTGGATAGATCTTATAGTCAACTTCATTCCTAGATAGAAGCTGCATTCGTCTCATAACGGAGGTAAGTGTAAGAGAATAATCTGAATTTTTACCTTGAAAGATTTGAGGCTAAGTGTTATTAATGGATGAAATTTGGTAGTTGAAAGAGCACAACTTCCAACCTTAAGAGGGTTTTCCTGGTTTAGGGATGAGGAACCCGTGGTGGTTTGCCCTTCACCAGTTATTTATAGTTTGCCATGATGAAATGCATGTTAAGTCCGTGTTTCAACTGATCACCCTGATTAAACACATGCTCTGAGCAGACTAAAGCTAGGGGCAAACACCTGGAATTGAATTCTACTTGTTGGAGAAGATTTAGCTCATGATCTCAGGTAATTCTTAAATCTTTGAATTATGAATTTGATATTTTGTTGTGCTTCAATCTTTTGTGATAATCTTTTTGAGAATTAGGATCAGGCTTCCTACGCTAAAAATTCACATATTATAGAAAAAGCACTGATAATGTGTATAATTATATCAGCCACTTAACATGGAAGTTTTAAATTAATCAATATTTTATTAGTCTATGTATAAGACTAAGGGAGTCCTAGAGTTGGAGAAATCAACTTGTGAACTGTATAATGCAACACTCCACAGTCACTTAAAAATTATGATGTAGGTTTATGTTTATTTAAATGCCAGGTTTTTATGACACATTAAATCAAAAACAATATATTGAGCAATGTATTTGTTTAAACATTTTATGTGCATATGTTTTCTTGAAATCATCTGAAAGGAGATACACACACACACACATATACTCAAATACTAGGGATTATTGTTTCTAATATTGGGTTCTATGGATGTCCTTGTTATTTTTGTAAACCTGTTTTTTAACTTTATTATGTTCACATATTGTATAATTTAAAGTTATTTTAAACAATATAGAAAGAATAGGCTTGGGTTTTTGTGCCTGCATTTTTAGTAGAGAATGCGGTAGATGTCAGGGTAAAATATAAGAAATATAAATAATTCAAACTAACATTAGTGTTTGAAATAATATTATAGTTTTTGGTTATCTTTTGCAGAACAGACCAGAACCAGATATGAGTCTTGCATTCCCACTGTGGATCTCTTCAGTGCTGTAAATCCTGGATGTACAATAGATGATGACTCTTTTTCTTTTGTGGTAAGGCTTGAGATTGAGAAGCTTTGACATACACATGAATTTTTGAAAATTCTGCCTTGTAACCTCATGGTTACAAGGTCTAGCTGATAAAGTTCTATGAATTTTGTTTTTTGAAAATGTTTTTAGCTGGGCATGGTGACATATGCTTGTAATCCCAGTGACTTGAGAGGCTGAGGCCAGAGAATTGCAAATTCAAGGCCAGTCTCTGCAACTTAGTGAGCTCATGTCTCAAAATAAAAAATAAAAAGGGCTGAGGATGTAGTTCTATGGTAAAGAACCCTTGGGTTCAATCCCTAGTACCCCTCTCCCCCCGCAAAAAAAAGAAATAATTTTTTGTAGTGCTGTATAAATTTTTAAAAAAAGTCAATTAAAGATGTTGAGAGGTAGCATAATATAGCAGGTACACATGGCTTTTATAAAAAATTTTTTTACAAAATTTTTTAAATTGTAGACAGATACAATACCTTTATTTTATTTTATGTGGTGCTGAAGATCAAACCCAGGCAAATGCTCTACTACTGAGCTACAATCCCAGCCCCTACACATAGGTTCTGGAGTCAGATTAGGTTTAAATTCATGCTCTATTACCTAACTAGTTATGTAATCTTGGCAAATTTCCTAACTTATCAGTATCTTAATTTCTTTATATAATATATTAATAGTATCTGACTCAAAGACTGGTTACTCTGAAGATTAAATTAGATAAATGTGTGGGCTTAGAACATTGGAAAGTATATTAGCAATTTTGTCATCAAAGTCCATGTGTATATTTATTTTACTGCCTGGCAATTTCTGATATCTGCATAATAGATTATCAGAGATTCTTTGTTTTTATTGCTTATGTATCTTGCTGCCAATTGGTTTATCCCTCATTACCTTCACCTGTGGTACCCAAAGACTAATTTTGTTCTAAAATAGGCATAATATGGAAATGGTACTATAGTGTATATTCTATGTAATTGTTGCAATAATATTTTCTTTAGTTGATTAATATTAGTTTTGGCACCAATTTATTCATCATTTGGTCTAGCTAAATCAGTTAATTCTTATTGGTTTCTTCTTATTGAGATGTAACCATTTATGAGTCTCTTGATGTCTTTATTTTTTTATAAATGTTTCTTAAAACAATGTGGTCAGAGATGAACTTTGATGGCTGTTCCTCTCCCTGCTTGGAGCCTTAGGCAGTGGGATTTTGGTCCATCACATATCAAAGCTGGCTTTCTTCACTCAGGGCACTATGAGGGCAGGTTGGCTGTCCATAAGTGCCTTCTGATTTTTTCGGAGTCAAACAATTATAAAGCAGGTAATGATTTTAGATTTAAAAAATGTACCTGTGATTAAAAAAACAGAAAAGAGATGTAATTCCAAACACAGGGATATGGTTTATAGAGAAATCTTTGGTTGTGATAGTATTTGAATAGCTCTGATCTAAGGCAATGAAAGAGCTGTAGTCAACCAATTCTGGGAGTTACAGAAACATTACACTCTGAAGTCACTCATGTTTAAATTTTAAATGATTTACTTAGTTTTCTAAAGTAGATGTTCTCACATTTCAAGGCAGTTTAAAAAATGTCTTTAAAGCATGAAGTAGATGATTCTTAAAAATTAAAGATGAAAGCTGACTCCTCACCAGAAAGTTTCCTAGAATCAACTTGCCACAATGTAAGCAGTGGCAAAGGAAAGAGTAAAATATTCTTTTCTTTTTCCTTTTTTTTTTTTTTCTTTTTGGTACTGGGTATTAAACCCAGGGGCGCTTAACCACTGAGCCACATCCCTAGCCCTTTTTTTTGTATTTTATTTAGAGACAGGGTCTCACTGAGTTGCTAAGGGCCTTGCTGAATTGCTGAGGGCCTTGCTAAATTGCTGAGGTTGGCTTTGAACTTTCCATACTCCTTCCTCAGCCTCCCAAGCTGCTGGGATTACAGCTGTTATTTTCTTTTCTTTTGTCATTCTTATATCTTTTGCTAGATTGTTAGTTTCATGAAAGCAGGATACCTTCTTTACCCCTGTATCTGGTCCAGAATAGATACTCAAAAAATATTTGAAGTGAAATGAATTGATGTCTCCATTTTTTTTTTTTTTTAAATCCCCATCCCCAGAAATGACAACCATTTTAATAGCATTTCAGCAAGACTTTACATGGAATAGCTGGGACTTAGACTGATATATAATACACATATAAATACATTAAAATGAGCACCCAATATTCTATTTAAAATTCTTAATATAATATATAGTATAATATAAGCCAGGCATGGTGGCACACACCTGTAATCCCAGTGATTCAGGAGGTTGAGGAAAGGAAGATTGTAAGTTTGAGGCCAGCCTTAGCAACTTAGGTTCCAGGATTTAATAGGAAATCTCTTATTATAAACATTTTTATGTATAGCCTTACTGGACATTTATCATTGACTCAAATTTCACTTATCATTAAGGTATGGTTAAAAAGTCATTATTTCTGCTTTATATTTAATATTGAAAATAATCTCAATTGTTTTGGCAAAATTATACTCTTCTATACTGTGTTACATCCATGAATGTATATTTATCATGCAAGGGATACAAAAATAACACATCTAAATGTTGGAAGTCTGGTGTGCTTCACTGTGTTTTTTGAAATCATTTTTAGTACTTATATTAGAATCACAAATGGTATGCAACTATAATAACTTCTGTTGACTAAAATATGAAGAAACCTGTTCTTTAAAATTCTTCTATTAAAACAAATACATAGATGTCATGGGTTTTAGAGTAGATGATGCTAACAGTTTGAGATTCAAATAGGAAAGAAAATTAGTGTCTTTGAGACTGTTAGAGAAATGTGGTATGTAAATACTCGTAACATAAGCTGATAGGTACTTAGAATATCTGCACCAGATAAAAAATCGATCTTCATGGTAAAAATACCTTTTTTTTTTGTGGTGGTGGGGATTGAACCCACAGTCTTGCACATGCCATGTAAGTGCTCTACTACTGAACTATATCCCCAGCTCCCCAAATAACTTTTTTTTGTTGTTGTTACTGGTGATTGAACTTGGGGGTGCTTTACCACTGAGCTACATCCTCAGTTCTTTTTATTTTTTATTTTGAAATGGGGTGTTGCTAAGTTGTTGAGACTGGCTCTGAACTTGTGATACTCCTGCCTCAGCTTCCTGAGTTGCTGGGATTATAGGCATGTGCCACTGCACCTAGCAAAATAACATTTTTGAAAGGTGAAAAGTAACCTGAAATTAGATGATATAAATGATGTGTAAGCACAAATTGTGCTGTCAGAACTTAGAATCAAATGCTCTTGAAATTACAATAATTTCAAGTTGCTCTTGAAATGAATAATATACAACTCATGAACACTCACTAGTTTATGTAAAAACAGAAAACAACTGACTTAAATCAGTAAAAAGAAAAGATAAGCTGGATTTGGTGGTGCCACATCCCAGCTACTTTGGGAGGCTGAGGCAGAAGGATCACTTGAGCCTCGGAGTTTAAAGCTAGCCTAGACAACATAGTGAGATTCTGTCTCAAAAGCAAAAACCAACCAACAAGCAAAAAACAAAACAACCCCCCCCGCCTGCCAAAAAAAAAACCCCACCAAGAAACATGTCTTCAAGGTGTCCATACTTTTCTGTTGAAATTCTAATTTTCTGGCTATAAAAACCAGGTAACTGCTTTAAAGTAAGCAGTTACTTCTCTGTTCAGGTAGAGCACAGCTACCACTTGAAACCCAGTTCTCCTTCTTAGTGGTATCTCTAGATTGCTTTGGTAAATAGAGTCTCATGAAAATTTTTTCTTACCTGTAATTTTATTCTGAGTTTTTTTTTTTTTTTTTTTTTGTGTGTGTGTGTGTGCAAACACATGTGCACTAGGGATTGAACCTAGGGCTTCTTGAATGTTAAACATGTTCTACCACTAGATTACATCTCCAGCTCTATTCTGAGTGGTTTTGCCTTTGTGATTGATTTTGTTTTGTGTAGTCAATATTAACTATGAAATCTCATTCTAAAAGCACATGAAATAATCATTTCCAATACTTTGTTGTGTATTGTATCCCTTGCATGTTAAATATAACCTTGAAAGGTAACTAGACTACGATTTCTATCAAAGATCAAGGTTGGAATGTTTGTTTTCTTGAATGTTGTGACCACTTTTTCCTTTACAACTCTTACTGTTATTCAGACTTCCTATGTTAGGAAGTATGTATTAAAGATCTATATTTGAAAAGTAAAACCTTAAAAGTATTGAAAACATAGAATACTTATATTAAGGAGGATGAATTAAAGATTCTATGTGAAAAACAAGACGTTAAAACTACTGAAAGTATAGAATAAGACATTGGGAGTAGATATAAACACAAAAGAAAAAATTGATGAATTTATGTACACTAAAATTCCAACATGTTTGCATGCCACATGACTGACTTCATATAAATCAAGAAAGTTATTAAAGGGTATGAACATGAAATTCACAGATCCTCATCCCTATGTGGTCATTTAGATGAAAAGATGTTCAACCTCACAAGTAATCAAAGAATTGCTCATTGAAACAACATTTAATTACTATTTCCCTGTTATCAGATGGACAAAAATGAAAAGACTAAACAAAACAAAAAAGAATCCTGACAATTCTGAATGTTGCTGATTATGGAGCAGTGGGTTCTTATATACTTTGCTGGTGGCAATGAAATCTATATTATTGCTTTGGAGAGTGATTTGGTAACTTGATTTATTCAAGGTGCTTATATGTTAACCCAGTCCCTGGGCATTATATTCTATAACATTTTTTGGCATGTGTACTTAGGGAGAACATGATCAGAGGATTCATTGTAGCACTGGTTTTAATTGTATCCTGGATCCAGTGTCCACTAGAAGAATGGATAAATTGGTATATTTGTAGTATGTGATTGTTAAAATGAATTAACATAAAGTATGTATTAACTTGGATACATCTCCAGGAAGAGATTATATTGCAAAGGTAACTTGTTTAGGATCACAAAGTTAGGTGCTGGTTGAAATTTCAATGCTTGTCTTTTTGAACTTCAAGTGAAATTATATATAATTTTTGTACTTCAATATTTTTACATTTGGCACAGTTAAAACTTAAAGAAGCACAAACCACTTAATTAGCCAGAAAAAAAAATTAGGGAATACATGTTTTATACATGAACCTCCAATTTTCTCTAACTCCAATTTGTGCCAGTAGCAGTTAGTTCCTAGTGGAAAGTTGCTTAATTAGGACAGGTTTTTGTTTGAAGGAGAGGTTTACTAGGATTCACAACTCAGAAAGGGGTTTGCCAAGTTCGGTGTCCATTGTATGGTTTACTATACCTGTTACTAATTCATAATAGGGTTATGTCATCTGAAAGCGTAGCTGCAAAAGACAGCATTAGAGCTTACATCCTGAGCACCCTTCTAGCTCTTCTCTTCAGTCTAATTTTAAATTCAACTCTAACAGGTTCATGTAGATTAAGCAGAAAATTACATTGTTATAAAGGCAAGTACAAAAGAGCAAAGAAAATTGATGGGTGAGACATTAGAGTAAAAACAGATACCAGCAGTTCTAGGAGTTCATTTAGGCAGATTACCTTAAAATTCATGACACTGCCAATCTTGTCAAGCAGTATATGAATGATTGTAATGCAGACTCAAGGAAAAAATTCTAATTTATACACACACACACACACACACACACACACGGGGGATCTGTAAAAGCTGGGAAAACTTCTATTCAAAGAAGGATAAAAAAAGAAAATGTCAGAATCTTCCTCAGGTAAAGGTGATAGCTGTCCGGTTACAGGTATAACAGTTTCTGGGAATTCCTCCTTAAACTTTGTGCTGCTTGCCCGTAACTCCATCATTAACTAGGACAAACACCTCCCTGTACCAGAGACAGGGGCTCCAACCTGTTCTTCTACCCTCCCACTTTAGCTGCGGGACACTTTCTTTTCAATAAGGGTTGCACCACGGGATGGTATCCACCGCCTTCGAAGTGGGAAACCTCACTTACATTGTGCGGGGCTGTTAGGCAGGGCAATCCCATGATCCTGAGCGGCCCCACCTCCCAGCCCGCCACCCAGCAGGCCTCGGGGCTACTGCGCACATGCGCACTCTGACGAGCAGAGAAGCACCGCGAAGCCTCGCGCCCGCTGGAGCTTCGGAGGTGGTGGCCTTTTCCCGCTCTTTTTCATTGCTCCTCAGGTCAAATATTTTATTTGTATTATCGTTGTTGTTGTTATTATCACTACTGTTTTCTCTGTCGAGTACAGAGAGCAGGCTGAGAGTTCCAGAGTGAAATTACCATGGGACTAATTCTTAAAACCTTGGCCGTCAACTTGTACAAGCCCATTGTATTAGCTTTCCCCCCATCTTGTGGAGAATTTGGAATTAGCTGCACCTCCGACTTTGCCTGGAATGAGCTTCAAAACTGCCCATATATTCTGCTTTCCCTTTACTGGTTACCCAGGTGGAGGTAAAATAGTCTTTGCTGGCTGCTAGATAACATCAGTGTCCTCAGTGAGGACATTTGGGATGAAAATGTTGAAATGCCTCTGGCACCTGTGACCTGGCACATTCTTTGCAGAATTTGCCAGTTGATAAATGTGCACACTTTTCCTCTGTGTAATTGATGTCCCACTATTATTGTATACAATATAGGATTTGTTTTGGTATGTTTAAAATATTGCTGTCCATTTTAGGGTTAGTCAAATTCCAACGAGAATTTTACTTTATTGAAAAGTAAATTAACCTAGAGAATTGATTTATTCTTACAAGTGTTTTAAATCAATGCATACGTTGAGTAGTATTTTCATTGACAGATGAATTGTTTAACTGATAAAAAGTTTACTCAAAAGCAGCTTTAACATAAATTTTCAAGCTTTACAAGGGTCAATTAGTAGCATAAATTAGATTAGTTTCTATTTTTTGCAACTAGGCAGCTAGTGTTTTTAAAGGCAACACAGGTAAGAAATTGAGAAATCAGCATGTATGAAAAAACCTGAAAATGTAGTTTCACATACTTTGCACTGAAAAATGTCTGAAATTGTGCCTGGATTTTTATGTTTGCCATGTGTCGGATGTGGTATTAACATTTTAGCAAAGTATGAGTAGATATTAAATTTGAATTTTAGTTTAGGTATTGAAGAATGACAAAGAGCCCTGATATAATTTTTACTTGTTTGTACTTTGGAAATGTTTCTAAACTTTTTTTTTTTTATGTACATATTATTTTTGACCTTAGTAAGATTTAGAATACCTGTGCATTTAATTTTTCCTTAAATTTTTTTTATGGACTTTGTACAAAGAAGTACAGTATTATTTGTTGAGAGATAATAAACCTTATTGATCATAATAAATACAAAAACATAATAAAATGTACATTTTATCAAAACAAAGTAAAATATATTTATCTTTTACTTGTTATTAAGTAATTAATCAATTTCATTTTCATTCCTTTGTGATTTATTTACCTTTTTATTTACTCCTCATCAGGACACTTGGGCATCTGGAGATCTCATTAACATGTCTTTGTGTGAAGACATGTTGCTTTGTAATTATCGAAAGTGTCGCATCAAACTCTCTGGTTATGCCTGGGTCACTGCCTGCTCTCACATCTTCTGTGATCAGCATGGCAGTGGTGAGTTTAGTCGTTCACCAGCTATCTGCCCTGCCTGTAACAGTACCCTTTCTGGAAAGCTGGATATTGTCCGCACAGAACTCAGTCCTTCAGAGGAATATAAAGCTATGGTGTTGGCAGGGCTGCGACCAGAGATTGTGTTGGACATTAGCTCCCGAGCACTGGCCTTCTGGACATATCAGGTTAGTATTTAGACTATTTGTTCTGTGGAGTATAATTTGAGGCATCTATGGGAGTTTCTGATGTTTTTCTTCACTGTTTTGTATTTATTTTTTATGAAAGTATGGAAAACGTGCTTTTTAATAAGTTTTCATTTTTCAAAAGTAATATGTTGTTGAAAATCTTAAAGAAAAATAAAAAAATACCCATAATTCCATTACTCAGAGGTATTCATTATTAATATTTTTGTTTATGCATATGTTTTATACATACTTTTTTTTTCCTGCATTAAAAATAGGATCATAGCACACACACTGGTTTTGTGACCAATTAAAGTTGATAGGGCTGGGAATAATGCTCAATAGAGTGCTTATCTAGCTTGTATGAGGCCTTGGGTTTGATCCCCAGTACCATAAAAATATAAAAAGTAAACATAAATAAATAAACAAGGTGGATAGTCTATGTTAAATATTTTTCAGTTTAATATCCTTTAATTATAATTCTTATGGTTGTATTCTATTATAGTTTGTTTCAAAGTTATTAGTAAAATGCTGTGGGGAGCACTCTTATGAAATTCACATCCATTATTATATGCTAAGATCAAATTCCTGAAAGTGGCCAGATATATTTTGAAGGTTTTATTTATTTATGTATTTTTTTGCAGGTCTGGGGATCAAGCCCAGGGCCTTGCACATACTAGATAAACATTCTACCACAGAGTCACATCCCCAGCTTTGGAGATTTTTAAAAATTGTATTTCAAAATTGTCCTTCAGTATAGTATATCCAGTCATTTGTTCTCAAGAAATGTGTGAGAGCACTTAGTTCTCCACAACTTCTACTCACAAGTTAGATATAGGTAAAATAGAACCTCATTGCTCTTTAAATATGCATTTCTTGGATAACTTTTAGATGAGCATGTTTTTTTATATTTTTTCATGTATTTCTTTTATGGATTGCCTGTTTCAGTTTACTTGTTGGAATTGCTGTAGTTTTTTCCTCCTACTGATTTATAAGACTTCTGTATATACTAAAACATTTTTTAACTTATCTTTTGTCTTTGTCAATACATAGATATTGAAATTTTTTCTGTATTTGATGCAGTCATAATTTTAATGATTACATTGTATAATTTGTTTCTAAATTACAAAAAAGGCTGTGATGAGCATTTTTGTCATCAAATTCATATCCTAAACTCTTTCTGTTTGTGATTTTGGCCTTTACTGCCTTCTTAGGGACTTTCCTGTGGAGAACTTTATGTTCTTGAATATATTATTATATCTTAAATACACATTTATTTGTTTATACTATTATTAGAACTTTATAGTTATATATAGTAGTTGGGTTCATCCTGACAAACTCATACATGCCTGGAAATTAATTTCAGCTCCTGATCCCCTTCTCTTTTCCCTCCCATCACTCCTCTCCTCCCCCATTCTTCTTCCTATACTCTATTAGACTTCCTTTCACTTGTCTATTACTTTTTATTTGATTGGTTCTTTTTTTTGGTACTGGGGATTGAACCCAGGGGCACTCCACCACTGAGTCACATCCCCAGCCCTATTTTGTGTTTTATTTATAGACAGGGTCTCACTGAGTTGCTTAGGGCCTCGCTAAATTGCTGAGGCTGGCTTTGAACTCATGATCCTCCTGCTTCAGCCTCCCAAGTGCTGGGATTACAGGCGTGTGCCACTGCGCCTGGCTTGATTGGTTCTTTATGTTATCGTATCCTTCCCTCTCCTTTTCCTCTATTTTACTCTAGCTTCCCCAAATGATAGAAAACATTCAACGTTTGAGTTCAGTTTGGCTAATTTCACTTAGCATGATATTCTCCATTTCCATCCATTTACTAGCAAATGCCAAAGTTTCTTTTTCATGACTGAGTAGAACTCTATTTTGTGTGTGTGTGTGTGTGTGTGTGTGTGGGTGTGTGTGTGTGTATTCCACAATTTATTAATCCATCATCTATTCACAGGCATCTGGGTGAATTGTGCTGCTATAAACATTGATGTGGCTGTGTCACTGTAGTATGCTGATTTTAGATCTTTGGGGAAAATACCAAGGAGTAGGATAGCTGGGTCATATGGTGGTTCCATCTCTAGTTTTTTGAGGCATCTTCATACTGCTTTCCAAAGTGGTTGTACTAATCTGCAGTTCCACCAACAATGTACAATTGTACTTTTTCCTCCACAACCTCACCAGCATTTATTGTTGTTCATATTCTTGATCATTGCCATTCTGACTGGAGTGAGATGAAATCTTAGTGTAGTTTTGCTTTCTTTGCATTTCCCTCAATGCTAGAGATGTTGAACTTTTTTTTAAATATATAAATTGGCCTTTTGTATTCTTTTGAGAATTTTTTGTTTAGTTCTTTTGCCCAAATATCAATTGGATCTTTTTTTCTTTTTGGTGTTAAGTTTTTTGAGTTCTTTATATATTCTGGATATTAATTCCCGATTGGAGGGGTAGCTGGCCAAGATTTTCTCCCATTCTGCAGGCTTTCTTTTCACTCTTAATTATTTCCTTTACTGTGGAGAAGCTTTTTAGTTTGATGGCATCCCATTTATTTATTCTTGACTTTATTTCTCACGCTTTGGGGGTCTTGTTTAAGGAAGTTGGTGCCAGCACTTATATTACATACACATTTATTATTATTGTTTTTTTTTTTTTGGAACCAGGGATTGAACTCAGGGACACTCGGCCACTGAGCCACATCCCCAGCCCTATTTTGTATTTTATTTAGAGACAGGGTCTCACTGAATTGCTAAGGGCCTCGCTAAGTTGCTGAGGCTGGCTTTGAACTCGCGATCCTCCTGACTCAGCCTCCCAAGTCGCTTAGATTACAGGTGTGCGCCACCACGCCTGGCTACATACACATTTATAATGTTTTGTGAAGATATTTTTTGTCTGTCAAGTAAATATTTTTATTACATTGTTCTGGATAACATGTGCCTCTTATATGCTCCTGTTAGGAGAGTTCTTTTAGGTAGAGTTTTGATTCCTGTCTCTCCCTAGATCTTCAGTGACTATCATACTTGCTGGTCTTAAGTCTCAATAAATATTTTCTGACTGAATGAATAATTTAGAAATTATTTTTAAAAGTAGATTGCTGTTGAGGATAGTACTGAACATGTATGTCTACGTAGTGTTGTTTTCATCTTTACAGATGCGGTAGAAATCAGTGAATCAGTTAATAATGGTCATCAGAAATGAATTTTTCTTTATTAATTTTCCACTATTTAATCATTCAACATTTGTATTTTTTTGAGTACTAGAAAACATATTTCATGCAGCTTCTTAGGGTCTGGGCATATAATAAGGAACAAGACATATGAACCTCAAGAAGGCTATAGTTTCATGGTGCTAAAAATTAGAAAAAGACACAATTAGACATTTCCTTTTTTTTTGATTGTGGTGCTGGTGATCAAACCCAGGACCTTGTGCGTGTTAGGCAATTGCTATACCACTGAGCTACAACCCCAGCCCTGCAATATGGTTTTTTTAATGCCCACAGTGGAAAAGGAAGTACAGAGTACTGTGGAAACAAATAGGAAAAGCAGGTAACACAGAATTGGTAGAATTATCTCAAACTATACAGAATGGATAAATTAGAAATGGTGAAAAAAAGAGTCCTTATATTCTCATTCACTTTTTGTCAATATTTAAAGGAAAGTAAATCCAAATCAGCTATAATTTACAAAGTGGGATTATATTTCTTAAAGGCTTTTGGAATACATGTCACATGTTAAGTAACACCAAAACTTCTTTTGGTGGTATAATTTTGATGGTAGTAGTTTGAGAGTATTCCTCTTTATTGTTTAATATACATTCAATAACATTATTATTTTCTACAATAGTTGCTTTATTGTATATTCTTTTTTTTTTAAATATATTTTTTAGTTGTAGGTGGACACAGTACCTTTACTTCATTTCTATGTGGTGCTGAGAATCGAACTCGGCCACACCTGTGCTAGACAAGCACTCTACCACTGAGCCATAACCCCAGCCCTATTGTATATTCTTCGTGCCCTTTTTTTTTTGGTACAGGGGATTGAACCCAGGGGTCCTTAACCACTGAGCCACATACCAGCCCTTTTCTTTACTTATTTTGAGACAGGTCTCACTGAGTTGCTTAGAGCCTTATTAAGTTGCTGAGGCTGGCTTTGAACTTGAGAACCTCCTGACTCAGCTTCCAGAGAAGCTGGAATTACAGATGTATGCCCCCTTGCCTGCCTGACTGCTTTTGTTGTTGTTTTTTTAAATGGTACTGGGAATGAAATTCAGGACCTCATGTGTGCTAGGTAAACACTCTTACCACTGAGCTACATCCCTACCCCTAATTTCTTTTTATTTTGGTACTGGGGATTGAACTCAGGGGCACTCTATCATTGAGCTACATCCCTATCCTTTTTATATTTTATTTTGAGGGAGGATCTCTCTCAGTTGCCCAGACTGGTCTCAAACTGGAGATTCTTCTGCCTTAGCCTCCTGAGTTGCTGGGATTACAAGCATGAGCTACTGTGCCTGGCTTCCTGATTAACATGGTTCTAAATGTTCAAGTTATAACATCCCTGTGGGTTTTTTTTTGTTTTGTTTTTTTTTTGTATGAAGTTTTACATTATGTAACTTTGTTTGCCTTACTTTAAAAATACTTTCTTTCTTGGGACAGGTACATCAGGAACGTCTCTATCAAGAATACAATTTCAGCAAGGCTGAGGGCCATCTGAAACAGATGGAGAAGATATATACTCAGCAAATACAGAGCAAGGATGTAGAATTGACCTCTATGAAAGGGGAGGTCACCTCTATGAAGAAAGTGCTAGAAGAATACAAGAAAAAGTTCAGTGACATCTCTGAGAAACTTATGGAGCGCAATCGGCAGTATCAAAAGCTCCAAGGCCTCTATGATAGCCTTAGGCTACGGAATATCACTATTGCTAACCAAGAAAGTACCCTTGAACCATCTATGATAGCACAATCTGGTGTTTTTGGCTTCCCATTAGGTAAGAAAAGATTTGTTATATACAATATCCTCCCGCCCCCTTTTTTTTTCTTTCTTTTTTTTTTTTTTGTAATACTGGGGATTGAACTTATGGACCCATGTGCTAGGCAAGTTTCTACTACTGAGCTACATCTCCAGCTCTTTTTATTTTTATTTTGAGAAGGGGGTCTTGAATTGTGGTTCTTCTGTTTCAACCTCCCAAGTGGCTGGGATTATAGGCATATGACTCAACACCTAACTATCCAACATCTATTTTTCAAATCAAGGATTTTTCTTACTGTGCTCTGTGTAGTTCTAACCTACAAGTGAAGGCCCTACGGGTCTAGAGCTGTGGTAGGTTATGAATTTTTCATCTGTGTTTCAACTTCACATCCTTCTTTTACCTATTATATTTGTTTACATTTATGGTATACCTTTAAAACATTTGCACAATTTAAGTTTGCAAATTACACCTTAAAAATTATTTAGTTGCAGTAATAAATATTAGCTGCCATTTATTGATTCCTAAGTGCTGAGTACTGTTAATAGGTGTCTTACATGTATTCACATAATTTGCAAACCTTTGTGAAGTAGATACTATTTTTTATCCCTGTTTTGCAGGTGAAAAAGGAGAAAGCTAAGAAACAGAAAGTTAATTAACTTAGTTAAGAGCACATAACCTGTACTCTTAACTGTTTGCCATTCTCCAGGAAGACCTTATTTTAGTTTTTTCACATGCCAATACTGGTTGCACAATTCTTAAGTTATTGTCTGTTGTTTGGTTGGTTCATTCTTTTGTTTACTCTTTTTTCTACTCATCAAAACTTATGCAGTGTTTCATGTGCTAGTGTGTTATGCATGATTCTAAACAATGAGATATAGAGATTATCCAGATAGTAATACTGCACTCTGGAAGTTCACAATCTAGGATGATACCAACTTTTTGTTAGGTACCTTGCCTAACAAGCACCTAACTTTCACTTACCTATATTGTAATTTAGTCAACCAAAGTGTTAATGTAAGTGGATATTATAGTATTTTTTTCTTGTCACTGTCCACATATATTTTTATTTCTTTCATATTTATCTTTCTGTTCTTCTCATTGTATGTACTTACCTTTTTACCTCTTGCTATCTTTTTTAGCTTAAAGCAGATATAGTCAGCGTTTTTCTCTTTAAAATCTATATAAACCAAGGAAGGGCCCAGCAGAAGTAGTTAAATGTTCATTTAATCAGGTCTGTTACCTGATATTTTCATAAGCTTATGCTAATTTTTATTGGGTCATTGGTATATGGCAATATTTCATGGTTGTCATATTTCTAGAGTTTATATTGCAACGTGTGTGTGTGTGTGTGTGTGTGTATTTTTTTTTTTTTTAATTCTTGCTGGGCATGGTGACACATACCTGTAATCCCAGATATTGGGGAGACTGAGGCAGGAAGATCTCATGTTTGAGTCCAGCCTGGGCAACTTAGTGAGACCCTGACTCAAAATAAAATAAAATAAAATAACAAAATAAAATAGGGCTCAGTGGTGGAGTGCTTGCCTAGCATATATGAAGCCCTGGGTTCAATCCCCAGTTCTAAAAGGAAAAAAATCTTAAAAAACGTGGGACAAAGGATTATATATATATATGTATTTTTGATGATTCTTCTGAATGGATAACAAATGAATAAAATTAAGATGTGAAGTCTAGCACTACTAAAAACATGTTTCATTGTGTCATAACTTTTTCGGCAATGAAATTGTGTCTATCATTGGAAATTGCATCACAGAAGGAATAGTAGATACTGTAGTCATGGGGAGGAGTGGGGACATTTATGGTCCTTTTTTAAAATCTAGTATAGGTCTGTAATTTATCCATCTCATGTGAGTTGAGTTCTGTTACAGTATTTATTGAATGTTTTTGTTGTTGTTGTTGTTGTTGTTGTTCCTAAGGATCTATGAGGAAATAGATGCTTATCTTCTTCCCTAATTTTTTTTCTAGGGAACAACTCCAAGTTTCCTTTGGACAATACACCAGTTCGAAATCAGGGTGGTGGAGATGGAGATTTTCAGTTTAGACCATTTTTTGTGGGTTCTCCTACGGCACCTGAAGCCAGCAACAGCTTTTTTACTTTTGCCTCTCAAAGTCATGAATTAGAGCAGCAGCAAGTCTCTAGCAGGGCCTTCAAAGTAAAAAGAATTTAGGTCATTTTACAGGATCTTTGTTTGCTTTCAGTGATTTCATTTATTGTACAATCCTTATTCTAGGTAGGAGTTGTCAACCTCCCCGTGCTGCTGTTTGAAGATCTCTTCACATTTTCAACTTATAAGAAATTCAGTGGCAGTAGGGGATTGACTTTAGTGTCTGATTTTTTGTTTGTTTGTTTCTAGTATTTAAAGCATGAAAATTTTATTAATCTCAATTTCTGTGTATACTCTTGAGTTTTCATTACTGGTGAAAGGGTCACATTATTATATGTTCTGTAGCTCACTCTTTCTGACTTTCTGACTGACCTCTGTTTATTCATATGCATATAAGCACCACTGTTATATGTCTGCATGTTACTTTGGGTCTTGGTATTTGTGCATATATATGTGTGTAATTGTGTTCATTGATATTTTGTTGTATTTGCAGTATATTTATATGAACATTTATATGAACATTTTGGACAATGGTGGGCGACCTGTGGCATATTACTTTGTTGTGTGTGTTTATTTGTATATATATGTATTTGTACACATATTTACTTGTTTAGAGAGATATGCTCATGTCAATGAAGGAACAATTTGATGTATGTCCAGTCCCTCCTTGTATTTAAAAATTATTTACACTGATAAATTTATTTTGTAAAGTTGATTTTTTGAGATTTGTTTAAAAATGAAACTGCTTCTTTGTCTTTATTAACAATTGTCTGTTAACTATTTAAGAACACACTTCTGATGCAGAAAATTTACTGTTATTGGTCATAAGAGATTATGTTAATTAAAATAATTTTAACGATTTATTCCTTGTTTCCCTTTATTAAATAGTGAACATTTCAGATTACTGTTAAGAAATTCAGTGATGTTTAATTACTACATTTAATTATTTAAAACAGCCAAGAAGGACAATCTTAGTAACTTGTCCTGTGAGAGGCAACACTCAAAAGCATTCTTGTTGAGGAGGCAGAACATTGGGATTCTAACTATGTTTTTTTTCCCACAAATATGTTGTACAGGATTAAGTTAACAATTGTAGGCTTTAGTTTCTATATCTGTAGCATGAGGGTTTGAATTAAATTATCCTTACAATCTTTAAATTGATTCTTATTGGTTTAGGATGAATTACCCTGAACTTTTTTTTTTAAGGTAATAAGAGTCATACTGAAATCATTTGGGATTTTTTTAGATTTAGTCATTGTAGGAAGGTAAGTAAATACCTCTGCTTTACATAATTGAATAGCAGGCAAGTAATATTTCCTTCATTAGGAGTACAGAGTATAATTTTTTTTCAATTTTACTGTACTCTAGAGTTAAAATGATATCTGAAAAGAAATCTTGACTTAAAAATTTTAAAACATGCCTATTTGTAGCTAGTGAGATTTAATAGATTACTGTACATTGTATTTTTGTTCCCTATATAATTTTAAATTTTGTTGGAATGTGGTTTGAGGAAATGATTTTATGTAGGTTTGTGATTTTTGCCGAGAACATTTACTTAGCTTCTTCCTTTGTTAGTTTCACAGAATCAATTCAAAATCCAAGTAAGCTATAATTAAAACTAAAAAAGGTAAAGAGAAACTTTAGTAAATAGAAATATTACGTTAGTTTAAAAATTTTTATTCAAGAGTGTAATACATTCACATGGTACAAATTAAAAAGGTACTAAAAAAAGCAGAGTGAAACTCCCTTCTACTGTCTCTCAGCCACTCTGTTCCACTCTTTGGAAGCAGTTTCTGTTGGCAGTGTCTTATATCTCTTTCCAGACATAGTGGATGTAGAAGCAAATAATTTTTTATTTAAGAATTTTGTTTAGTTTTGAATAGGTAGTACATTTACATAGTAAAAAATTCACAACAGTACACAGTGAAAAGAATTCTCTTTGTTCATCCACAGCTACCAGTCCCCATTTCACTTTCCTGAGACATTGTTTCTTGGGTTTCCTTCTGGAAATAGTCAATGAATATGTAAACGTTATCAGTGTACAGCATGATAGTTTTACAAAACCATCACAAGTGTAGTAGATTTAGTAAGATAGTGCATGCCAAATGATGAAATTACTCATCTATTTGAAAATCTGCGAAGGTTGGAAAAGATACAGATGTTACCATTCCACATTATCTTCAAAATTTCAGAGGTCACAGGCATTTCACTTTCTTAAACTGTCTTTTTTAGAGTATTAGAATCCTGATATAAATAAGAATATATGAAACAAAAATACACATGTAATTAATTTTAGGACATTTTGTTTCCAGACTTTGGGAAAGAAGTTTATGGTTTAAAGAGCGATTAAAGAGGTCTTTGAGCTATAGGCGTTTAGTTAGTAGAGTTGGTTTGGAGCATTGCCCTTCAGGCGCAGGTTAGCCTCCAGAGCCCTAGGTGTCGCTGTGGCTCCGCGATGGGCGTGTGTATGCGTCTCTGTGATTACAAACTTAAGGGCAGAGAAGCCGAGTGTGCTTGGGGAATGATGGCTGAGGAAGAGGAAGAAGCTAAGCACATCTTGCAGAAATTACAGGTGAGGCCACAGATTAAAAACTGTGTGTGCTTTTGTTACTCGGGAAGAAGCAGGGAGTCCATTTTATGCAGTGCCTGCAAATTCTGTGGCACACACTCGGTGCTGCAAGCGTCTTTGCGGTTACTATAACAACTCCCGAGTTGCAGCCGGCAGCGGCCAGGGAACCTTCCCAGCCAGGAGAGGAACGCAGCCTGTGTGCTAGCACCCGGTGCTGCCGCCGTGACTGCGGAAGAGGAATTGTTCCTCACGACTATACTCCTGTACATTCTTAGAGAGGAAGTGCCCCCCCACCCCCCATTCACCGTAATAGCATATTCATGTGTATGGCAGGTCTGCATGAACCATTATCACGTGTTGTTTCATCCCTAGAAAGACCGATCCTTTTAACACCTTTCTGCTTTGAGGTTGTCAGCAATCACAGTAATGACTTGCACTGAAAGTATCCTGGTTCCTTTCCTTAGGACTTCTTGGTTTGGATATTTTTTTGACCACTGTAGTCCCAGTTTGCGATCTGTTGCAGGCGGCTTCAGGCGTCATCTAGTGTACAGGTGCTTGTTCTTCTGACTATTGTTCTTGGTAGCTAGGAGTTACATAGTTGCTTGACTCTACCTTTCATTTAATAACCCAAGATTTTTTTTAAGTCTCAGAAACTCAGCCTGAAATGCAAACATTAGAGGTTATGACAGACTTGGAACTTGCTTCAAGGCTTCTAAACCCAAAAGTTTTAAGCATTGATGAGATTTGTTTCCTGAGAAGGTTAACATAATAGCACTTTTAGAGTGTGGACTTTAATCTCACTTTCAGCTGATTTGGATTAACTTCATTTTGTTCCCTAGCGTTATGACTGAAGTCAGAAATTCTCAATCCTGGCTCCATATTAGAAACATAGTGTATATGTATTTGTGTATATTCAGAAAAAAATATGAAAGAGTATTCTAAACATTGGTTATCCCTGAGGCTATCTGAGGATATTTGGAGTGATTATAAGTTTTCTACTTTCTATTTTTGCATGCACCTGTTTGAATTTTAACAAATTATTTGGAGTGATTATAAGTTTTTTACTTTCTATTTTTGCATGCACCTGTTTGAATTTTAACAAATTATAGGTATTGATGTTGCCATGAGAGAAGAACGTTTAGTTCAGCAAAACAAAACCAAACAATTTCTTGCTGATTTGCTTTAGCAACAGAAAATTCACAGGGAGACCCTGTGTTAAAACTCCCTCACAATTTGCAGCCATGCTGTTTGCAGGACAAAAAGAAATTGGATGAAATTTTTGCTGAGATCTTTTTTCCCCCAGGGTTCATTTATGGTAGATGCTCTAAGTGGCTTGGAAGAGGATACTTGGGGTATTTTGGGGGTGGGTGGGATAAGTGCAGGAATGGAATAATGAAGTAGAGAAGAGGAAAAAGATTGGATGATGTTGCTATCCATGGAAATGGGGTAAACTTTGATTTTGTTTTTATAGATTTAGGGTAGAAGGAATGTATAAAATGATATTTTTCAAAGTGTGTCTTTATATGTGTTTGGGGTACTTGTTAAAAGCATGGCATTTTGAGTTCTGCTACAATATTAAAATCAGAATCTCTGCAGTCTGGGTCCTGGGAATAATACAATAAAATTTGAAAAGTCACAACTGCAGAAAGTGCTAGTCCATGCTCTTTATTCTGGGTAGGATTTTAAGTATAACACATGTGTTTGTTAGATACAGGTATGATATATCAATTTAATCAATGTACTTATTGAGAGCCTACCATGATCCAATCGTTGTTCTAATCAAGTGTAACTCAAAGTCCTTTCCATTATGGAGCTTATATTCAGTGGTAGAGACAGAAAAAAGACAATGAATAGACCACATAATTTCAAATGATAGGTACTATAAAGAAAAATAAAAGGGTGATTTAATAGTGGGGGAGATTAGTTTGGTTTTGATAGTTAGGGAAAGCTCTGAGAAGCTGGTGTTTGAACTGAACTCTAAAGAATGATGAGGAATGACTGGTACAGAAATCTGAGCAAAGAGTGCCCATGGGGAAAAGCATGTATGAAGATCTCAACGTGGGATTGAGTTTGATGGCTTTGAGAACTGAATGATGGCTCGTGTGACTTGAGTATTATAGGAGGGAGGGAGGTAGGAAGTGGACTTTTTGGCAGAGTGGGTTTTGAGAGGTCAGATTATACAATGTTGTACGTCATGGTAAGGAGTTGGATTTTATTCTCTCTGCAATTGGAAACGTAGGGTTTGTGATATGATATACATTTTCTGAGGGTCACTCTGACTACAGTGAAGAGAATGGGAGAGACTAAAAGCATGGTGATTAGTAAGACGCTATTACAGTAGTACAGGCAAATGATGAAACTGTTTTAGGCAGGGATGGTCATATCAGGATGGAGACAGGTGGACGCATTTAGGATGTTCTTTCGTGGGTGTTGATAAAACCTGATTGGGTTGGTCTGTATGTTTCTGCTGCTGTTCAGTTTCAGGAAAAATAGTGAAAAAGTTTCACAGATTCAGAGACATTTCAAAGAGGAAAGAGAACATTTACTTGCAGATAATGCCAGAGAGCCAGAAGATGACTCGACAAAAACCAAACAAAAGGGGAAAAAAACCAAGCAAAACAATCATTTAAAGAAACAAAACCTTAGAGCTGCGGATGTAGCTCAGTGGTAGAGCTTCTTGCTTAGAATGAAGGACACCCTTATTTAATCCCAAGTGCTGCAAAAGAAACAAAACCCTGCAAAAATACCAAGGTTACCAAGTTCACATTGAACTGTTTGTGGTGAAAACAATGCCTTTCTCACATGTTTATCATGTTCAGAGAGGTCATGTGTTTTCAGAGATCAGAATGTGAAAAATTTGGGATAAAATTGTTTTTTTTTTAAGAAGTTCAATTAAAAAAAATTTCCACTTGCTAGGCAAGTGCTTTGCCACTAAGCTTATGAAGTCCAGTTTTAAGGGTAAATTTGAAAGTTTTATTCTTTAAGGACTAGAACCAGATCTTGTTAACTTTGGTTTTTCTAAAGTTGCAAAGTGTTCGCCTCCTCCCCACTGTAGTATGCGAAGTGCTTAGATATTGGAAGCCCTGTTGGAACTGGGAGAAAGAATTGTCTTTGTAGTGCAAAGACTGGCATGGGACAACTTGGGACCTTGAGAGTGGGCCCTGGATGCTGACTGCTTTCCTCATGATTTGCAGCATTTCAGTAGACCTGGCCACCTGCCTGTTGTTGCCAGTCCTAGGTGAGATAAGAGAGTCAGTATTTCCAAGAGCTAGTATAGCTGGTCATTTTCAAATTTCCATGTCAGATGCTCTCTCCCCACTTAATGGTACTATTCTTCTTGTCTTCTAGGAACTGGTGGATCAGCTCTATTCATTTCGAGATAGCTATTTTGAGACACATAGTGTTGAGGATGCTGGACGGAAGCAACAGGATGTGCGGGAGGAGATGGAGAAGACTCTGCAGCAGATGGAGGAAGTATTGGGTATGAGCTCTAAAGAACTTGCAGCCCCTTGCTCTTCACTGAAATGTGATAGTGTTTTGTTCTCTTTCTGTAGGCTGGTCTCTTGTTGGTGGCTACTATAGGTTTGGAGAACATATTGTTTCGTCTAAGGACCCTTGTGCAGGATAATAACCTTTCAATCCCTAAGTATTTTCCCTCAGGTTTGATTATAGCAAACCTTGTTGCTTGGAGTATTGTGGTAATCTCCTTAATTGATCTTTCTGCCTTTAATTCATTTTACTTCCAGATCAACTTATATGCTGATCTTGGCCGTGGTTATCTTTCTCAATTATTACTTCATTTATTTCATGCATTTAATCTTATTCTTTTGGCTAACTTTTTTTTCCCCCATACTAGGAATTGAGCCTAAGTGCACTGTTACACTGAGCTATGATCCCCAACCCTTTTTTTTTTTTCTTCTTTTTTTTTTTTGAGACACTATGTTGCCCAGGCCTTGAGTTTGTGATGCTCCTGCCTTAGCCTCTTGAGTAGCTGGGATTATAGGTGTGCACCACTATGCTTGGCTCCATCTTGTCTGCCTTTTGGCTCAAGTATCTAAAGATTCCTGCTATTGACTATCTGAAGTCTACCCCCTTAACCTCGTATTTAAGTCTCCATTGTCTCACTCTTTTTTCTAATTTCATGTCTGACTACTTATTTATCAAGGAACTTTTTGTTTCTTCCTGGTTGGAACACATGCTTGCCTGAACATACCACATGTATTTTTGTTTATATGATTTTCTTATATGATGAGAAGAATCTCATCTTTCTTTTTAAATTTATTAGTTCTTTTAGTTATATATGACAGTGGAATCCATTTTGACATAATTATAAAAGCATGGACTGTATCTCGTTTAAGTTCATTCCTCAATACTCCCCACGCCCAGTTCTCTTCCCTTTACTGATCTTTCTACCTTTTACCCATTGTTATTTTTTAAAATTAATTTCTTGTGGATGTACATAATGGTGAAATTCACTGTAGTATATTCACATTTGTACATAGGGAAGTTATTTCAGATTCATTACACTCTTTCCTTGTCACATACCCCTTCCCTTCATTTTATATTTTCTTCTCTTTACTTTTTAAAGCCCGTTCATTGAGTGTGTACCCTGTGTTCATAATTTTCATTGTTATTTTTATTTTCCACCAGATTGTAAAAGCCCATGTAGGGTAGACATATTACTTGCTTTGTTATCCAATACCTAACATAGTATTCTCCATATAATAGGTGTTTAGTAAATGGTTTACTGATGAAGATTTTCCTCAGCTCCTTCCGTTCCTAGAGCTAGCGTGCTGTTATTTCTTGAGAGATGGTACCCTGGTCTTCCCACTGCTGAGGTTTTTCAGCTTTCCTTTATCTTTTTCCGTTCTTCCTAGGTTCTGTCCAGGGCAAGGCACAGGCTCTAATGCTAACAGGGAAGGCACTGAATGTGACTCCTGACTATAGCCCTAAGGCTGAGGAACTTCTGTCAAAGGCTGTGAAGCTGGAACCTGAGCTGGTGGAAGCCTGGAACCAGCTGGGTGAGGTCTACTGGAAGAAAGGGGATGTTGCAGCTGCCCACACCTGCTTCTCAGGAGCCCTCACCCATGTGAGCCGCCCACTGTCCCCTCAGAAAACACAGATGGGAAGGATGGAATTCCTTTGGTTCTGTGAATTTCTCTAAGGCTATAATACCAGATCAGAGCTAAGTTTGAACTAGGAGAACAGAATCAGAAGGGAAGAGGGGTAGGAGAGCTGACCTGGATGAGGTAATTGAGGACAGGGAACTGGTGACAGGAAAAAGGTGATGGGATCAAATTCAGAGGTAGATAAGTGAAGAAAAGTAGGGCTGGGGTTCTGGCTCAGTGGTAGAGCACTTGCCTAGCACATGTGAGGCACTGGGTTCGATCCTCAGCACCACATAAAAGTG
>JAJEJO010003559.1:398468-417045 GCA_020662805.1 Glaucomys volans
ATATTATATATTTATATATATATTATATATATATTATATATATATATTTAAAATATATATATATATTTTTTTTTAATTTGCAGTGCAAGAACAAAGTCTCCCTGCAAAACCTGTCAATGGTGCTTCGCCAGCTGCGGACAGACACAGGAGATGAACATTCTAACCATGTTATGGACAGTGTTCGACAAGCTAAGTTGGCTGTGCAGATGGATGTCCTTGATGGCCGCTCTTGGTGTGAGTGCTCTCAAGAGATCTCCCAGGTTTCTAGAGTGGTGGTTCTCAATCATTGCTACATACCAGCATCACCTGGAACCTATCTTGAATCTGACTCTGAGGTGAAACTAGGGCATATGTGTTTTAAAGAAGCCCAAAAGATATTTTGATGAACCACTATTCTTGGATTTCTTCTTCCTCTTTTTTTTGGTGTGATGCTGGGGATTGAACCCAGGACCTTGTGCATGCTAGGCAAGTGTTCTGCCATTCAGCCTCCTGACTCCACTCTTGGATCTTTTGATTCAAAGGAGGAAACAAATGCTTCCACATAAGCAAGCAGGGCTTTTGTAAAGTTTATTCAAATTTCTCTTTTGGAGCTGCAGGGGAGGATGTCCATGTTTATTATCCTGCAAGAATTTTGGACATACTAAATATAGTGTCATCCTGGTTTGGGTCATATGTGGGGTCTTTCAAATAGACTTTCTTTTGTTTTTTGGTCCCAGGAATTGAACCCAGGGGTGCTTAACCCCACTGAGCCACATCTTCAGTCTTTTTTTATTTAACAGGGTCACGCCGGGATTATAGGCATGTGTCACTGTGTCTACCTAAAATAGACTTTGAAGGGTTAACAGAATAGGTCATATCCTGGATTGGGCTCTGAGATGATCCACTGCTGTTTTTGTTTCAGATATTCTAGGGAATGCATATCTTTCTCTATACTTCAATACTGGCCAGAACCCTAAGATCTCCCAACAAGCCCTCAGTGCCTATGCTCAAGCAGTAAGTACTTATGGTCACCCTGGTCAAGTAAATACAGGCAGCCACGGAAGGAAGAGCATCATTCAGTCTTTCTTATGGTTCTTTGGCAAGCAGCATGCGAAGTGTTGGTTGACTTCTCATGTGTGTTTTTGTAAAACTGAGTCTGCCCAAGTGACTTAATTCTTCTTATAATGTGAGTGTTAGGAGCTACTTGCAAGTGTGATGCCTTGGTGCCAGATAGTTCCTGGAGCTACTTAGATATCTTATAGGCATGTATAACCAAGCCACAGAACATGTCTCCACCTCTTTATATTTTTTAATGGGGAAAAAAAATCTATTAAAATAATGCTTATTAATTGTATATGTTTATTTTAAAGAAAAAAAAAAAAACTCTTAACACTGAAACACTACCCCAAATTAACTATTAAGATAGTGTGGCTCTGGATTTCCCAATGGGCTAAAAGAGAAAATAGTATGTAGTCTATTCTGCATCATTACCTAGGAATTAATTTATTGGAACTCATTCTTTGCTTAGTCTTCCAGGCCATTTTTACATCAGCAGCCACCTGCATGGGGGTTTCTTTCAGGCTCTGGGTACCTGATTACTCATTATTAGGAGGTTCACATTGGCCTTCTGAGCACTTTTTATTTAGTTCTCATATTCATCTTTCTCCTTTACTTTCATGCTTTTTTGACATAGAGAACTGCTTTTTAACTTATTGCCTATTTTGCTCTATGTGGCAAAATAAAGAAAAATAGTTCCCTTTATATTCATGTTTGCAGTTCAAGGACTGTCCTTTTTTCAGTGAGGAAATTTTTAGACAGAAGATTTATATTTTACTCTAATTTCTTAATTTTGTGAATGCTTACATTTTAAAGAATAATATAGTATACTCCTTCAAAGTTTTATATTTGACTTCTGCCAATTACTCCTAAGTCTTTAATTTCTTCACCTAAACCTGCATTTTTAAACATATCTGAACTAATCATTTAAGCAATTTTTATTCATATTATTTGTGCTTCTGTAGTGTGGCAGGCAGTTAATAGAATTAACAAAATGAACAGATCAATTTCTTCGCAGCATATTTGCATTGTCCTTTGGTTTCTGGCCATCTATTTTAGAAAATCAGAATTTGACTTTTTATGTGTGTGTTAAGGGGGTTTGGATGTAGGTAGGGACATGATTCCGCTTGTATCTGGAGCCAGGCTCATGGGCAGAGGAGATACATTAAATCAATGTCATTTCTGTGCTAGGCTTTCCTCATTTATCCAGCATAGTACTACTAAAAAAAATTATTTTTATTGGAGTGCTTTCACATATTTCTTCTGGATTAATATTTCCATATTTCTTATGGATTAATTAAAACCATATTTGAAAGTTTCACATATATACACACTTTATATCCCTCAGGTTTGAGAGACTGAGGAACATATCATGTAAGGAATTACTGTATCATAGTGTGGGTATAGGTAACATTTTGACAAGACACTAAAATGTTTTTAGGGAGAAGAGGTCTATGATGTGGTGTGTATGGCTATCCTTAAGGATTGAGGCAGGATCTACTGATGATTTTTTTTTCCCATTACAGGAGAAGGTTGACAGGAAAGCTTCTAGCAATCCTGACCTTCATCTGAACAGGGCAACGGTAAGACCACAGGGCAGTAGTCATATGAAGGTCAAATAAAAAAGTCATATAGGTCTTGGCTTGTGAGGATAACTGAGTATAAATATGGACAGAGTTCAGTATAAATTGTGAGAGGAAAGCCAAACTATTTCTAGGAGTAGCTAGCTTAATTTGAGTTCAGTATCCCATGGAGTTGCTAGAGGGAGAGAAGGGGCTGGAGGTAGGTGAGTACATAGAAATGGGGAGATGGTTTTGAAGACTTTGAAGAAGTATTGAGAATAAGTATACACACGTCAGCGTCTTTGCTCTGCTATGTTCCTTCACCCCACATATCAGGTGGTTTCCCATTTGAGGGTGCAGTGTTAAATTCAAAATAATCTTGTTTTTGTATATATCCTTGCACCTGCTTTGAAAATAGGGCAGTGGGACTTCCGATTGTTCAAATTCTGTGTTTTAATGTTTATGTTTTGTATTTTAATGTTAATATGAAAATAAAAGAGTTTGCCATGTGGAAAAAAAAAGAATAAATATAAAAATAGAGTGACCCAATATAGGCCACTTATTTAGAGTTTGTAAACTAGTTTCTTTGAAGTAATTTCATCTTCATTTTTGCTGTCACCTTGGCCAGAAAGAAGGATGTTCATGGTAGGATAGGAAATTAACTGGGATGGAAAACAGTTTATTTCTCCAGACTCCTAACCTACTGTGGCATTATTCCCTCTGTATAGTTTGGATATATTTATAATTGGGAAGTTTTGGACTACTTTTTGTACAGTTACACAAATATGAAGAGAGTTATGGGGACGCTCTGGAGGGCTTTTCTCGGGCTGCAGCACTGGACCCTGCCTGGCCAGAGCCCCAGCAACGAGAGCAGCAACTGCTGGAATTCCTTAATAGATTAACCATCCTCCTGGAAAGCAAGGTAAAGATATATAAAGGGCTGAAGACTACTCTTTTTTTTTTTTTGGGAACCGGGGATTGAACGCAGGGGCACTCAGCCACTGAACCACATCCCCAGCCCTATTTTGTATTTTATTTAGAGACAAGGGTCTCACTGAGTTGCTTAGGGCCTCGCTAAGTTGCTGAGGCTGGCTTTGAACTCGTGATCCTCCTGGCTCAGCCTCCCGAGTCACTTGGATTACAGGCATGCGCCACCACACCCGGCTGAAGACTACTCTTGTTCTGCTGTGGATCAAAAAATAAGAATAGACTTTGGTGGTAGTAACCCCATTGAAATAGGTGGGTGGGAGGGAAAGACTGAACTCAAGAATATTTTCCATTTTTTCCTAATTCCCCTTCCTTTGCAGGGAAAAATGAAGGTCAAAAAGCTACAGAGCATGCTGGGAAGCTTGCGGTCTGCCCACCTAGGCCCTTGTGGTGATGGACGCTATCAGTCAGCCTCTGGGCAGAAGGTGACCCTGCAGCTCAAGCCTTTGAGCGCACTGCAGCCTGGTGTGAACAGTGGTGCTGTGGTTCTGGGAAAGGTGGTGTTTAGCCTAACCACAGAGGAGAAAGTTCCCTTGTGAGTGTCTTTTGCCTTTTCTCTTTTTCTCCCTTTTGAACTTATTGCTCTCACTTCTTGTCCTTTCCCTGGCATTTGAGGACATTGTTAATGATCACAAATTAGTGACTTCCTATTCCCTCTGTGACTGTCCTGCATGCAAAAATCGACTAGGTGATATCTAACAATCCCTTGATAGAGGCCTTTATAGATTCTGGCAAGCCTGCTTTTCCTCCTGAGTTTGTGCTTTGTGAATTTCTATATTTATAACAAATCTGACAGTACCTTTTTTTAATAAGATATAGAAACCTTAAAATTCTGCCCCCTTTGAGTTTTGATGATTATAGAGTTAAAGGAGGACAAATTCTGAACTGTTTGGACTTAGGTTTACTTAGGCACTTCTAGAATGTGAACTTTGAGTTGGAATTTAAGACCTGATTGTAGGGAGATTTTCCCAGATGTCATTCAACAAATATTTATTGAGCATATAGTGTATTTGTTATGAGGAGTGAGAAAAATTATAAAGGACTTAGGCTAATGAATAGCAGAGGAATGAATTAAAAATAATCATTTAGAAAAATGCAAATCTTGAAAAATGAGTGTTTAGTGAATGCCATCACTCCTTGGTCCTTTTCTCACTTCTTAATCCTTGGCTGACTGGTCTCTCTTGTTGTTTTCTACTGAAATGGCATTTTCTAGGATCACCAGAGTCTTTCTAAGTATATGATCCAGTGGCTTCACTACATGACTCTGTAACATTTGACTTATTTTTCACTGTTACCTTTCGCATCCTTTCTGTTCCATCCAGTCTGAAACACAGTTCCCATTATGTTCCTGAGCATTCTTCATGGCGTTTTCTACAAGTATGTGTGTTTGGTGAATTGAAGAGCAATTGTTGAGAAAAGTTTAGCTAATTAGAGTACACCTTAGACCTAAGAAGAATGTAAAAGAGATATAGATAAAGGGTAGGTTTAAATAACCTATAGGGTAGGTTTTAAAGAACCTTTGAGAACATATAAATGTTTTGCCACTTCCTAGTTTCTCTTTTCTGCCCAACTTCTAAATGTTAGGTTCCTCAGGACTCCCATACCATGGGATACTTGCCTACATTGGTTAATAATTGTCTGATGAAGTCTATAGAAAGATTCTGAGGCTTTGACTGATCCATCAGGAGAGTGCTATGCTTAATTGCAGTGTTCCCTGTGAATTCTAGCATGCCATGTGCTGCCATGATTTGTCAGCATCTCATGTACAGTTCCTCTTGCTTAGTGATGTCATATGAACCCAATCCTACATGCTCACAGGTATATCTCCAGCCTAGGCCTCATTTTTGTGTTTTGGACCCCTTTATCTAACTATTTCTGGGCTTCATTTAAAATATCTAACTTACAATGTTCAAAATTTCTCATCTAATCATTCTGTTGAAACCTGTTTCTCCTCCTTGAATTCCCTGTCCGTGAATGGTACCATCTCTTTACTCAGTCACAAAATTAAGACTTCTAAAAGTCATTCTAGACTCCTCTATTCTCCTATTTTGAAATAGTTACCAGGTTTTATGGATTTGCTGGTTTTGTTCCTACTTCTGTGTTTCTAGTACCTTAATTCAGCCGGATCTTCAAACACATTTCCCTGACTCTGCTTTTCCTCCAGTGTTCCATAGAGCTTCCAGAGAATCCAGATGCAAATCTGACCATTGCCTCTTTCTATTAAAATTATTTTACTGGTATTCTATACCTTTCAGAATGAAGTTTGAACTCCCTAGCTTAGTTTAGGATTTTCTCTTTCTTTTTCATTATCTTTGTCACTTTCTCACATGTACCTTTCATTCTAATTGCAGCATTATTTTGTAAGTTTTAGAACAGCTGTTTTCATGCCTCTGTGCCTTATATACAATTACTCTGCTGAATAATCCTAGCATCTCCTTGATATAGCTTACTTTCCCCCTAACATTTTATTCTAAAAATGCTCAAACATGCAGCAAAGTTGAAAGAATTTCACAGTAAACATCTGTGTAACCAACTACCTATGTTGTACCATTAATGTTTTACTTTTGTTTATGACATATCTATTTATTCTATGATTTATGCATTGATCCAGAGTAAATTATAGGAATCAGTATACTTTCCTCTAAATACTTCAGTGTACAATCTTTAACTGAGTTCAGTATTTGCTTGCATTATTTTCAATTTATGTAAAATTGACCTACAATGAAATACATAAATCTAAATGTCCAATTGCTAAATGTCCAATACATAAATCTAAAACTCAGCAATTGGACAAATGCGTGCTTCTTTATAATCCAAATCCCTGTCAAGATGGAGATCATGACTACTACCCCAGGAAGTTCCCTCCTTCCAAGTCAGTCTTGCTCCCATCCCCTAGAAGATTTTCTTCTATTGAAGATTAATTTTTTTTTTTTATTGGACTGGAGATTGAGCCCAGAGGTGCTTTACCACTGAGCCACACACCCAGTTCTTTTTATTTTTTATTTTGAGACATGGTCTGACTAAGTTGCTTAGGATTTTGCTAAGTTGCTAAGGCTGGTCTTGAACTTGTGATTGTCCTGCCTCAGCCCTCCTGAGTGACTGGAATTACAGGTGTGTACCATTGCACCCAGCTACTTTTCTGTTTTAACCCAGCTAATTTTTTATCCTATGAGATTAATCAGTTTGAAGGATACTTCCTGAAGGAAATCTTCCTAGATTTCCAGTTATGATTTAGAAATTTTGGGGCCCACAACCCAACCTGTGATTTAACTGAATTTAGCACAAGGGAAAAGCTGAGTATTCATCACGTTGTACTTTTAAGTGTGCCCCCCCCACCCCTGCAGTGCTGGGGATGGAACCCAGGGCCTTGAGCATATTAAGCAAATAATCTACCACTCAGCTACACCCCAGTCCAAGTAATGGTTTCGTTGTCTGACTTGGTAGTTTATGGGTCATTAATAGCTGGATTAGTATCTTACTGCCAAATATAATGCTAGACACTTGTTTAACATTTAGTGAAAGTTTGGAATATTTGTGGAATTAAAGTAGATTGACAGTAATGGTTAGGGAGGTTTGGTTAAGAGTGTGATAATTAAATTGATAGGCTAGGAATAATGTTTTGGTTGAAGCGCTTTGGGCTAGTTCATCATTAATATTTGTTGGATAACCTCAGAGTGCCTGTGTCCTAAGTTCTTAGCAAAATAGTAGATTGTTGAGGCTTATGTGCATTTTGTAGTTAATAATATCTAAGACAAAAGAGGACTCAGAAGTACATAGTGGATGATGGTTAGTGAGATGATGATTAGTGAGCAAGTTAGAAAGAATTTGTTTATTTTGCTAATATTTAAAAACCACTGTTTCTGCTCTTTCCTGCCCACATACCTTTTTTTTTTTTTTCTCCTCTCCTAACCCATCTTAACCTGCAGTACATTTGGCCTGGTAGATTCAGATGGACCTTGCTATGCAGTGATGGTATATAATATGGTACAGAGCTGGGGAGTGCTCATTGGGGACTCTGTAGCCATCCCTGAGCCTAACCTTCGGCTTCACCAAATTCAGCACAAAGGAAAGGTGAGTAGTGGCTAGAATTCTCTTGCAACTCATAGACTCTAAAGTGGAACCAAGCTTATATCTTTTTTAAAAATTAGCATAAAAGTGATGCATGCATGTGTAAGTGTATGTGGGTATGCTAAATATTTGTGTGTGTATGCTCTGTTCCCATTTTCATAGAAAAGGGAACTGTGGTAAACCAAAAGAAACTAAAAATGGACTGAAATGTTATAGAGATTTACTACTGTCAATAGTTTGGTGTACATAGCTCCAGTTCTTTTCCTTTTCAGAAATATACACACATTTTTTACTTTTAAATCAGGTATGGGATATTATATGCCAATGTTTGTGAACATTTTCCTTGTTTTCACATGTTCCACTACATTGTTTTGAATTGACTCATAGGAGTAGTGATGATGGTGGTAGTTAACATTTATTGATCAATCAGCTGAGGGCTGAACACTGCTAAAAGTTTTATTGCCTACCTTGCCTGATCTTACTCTTTACAAAAACCTTGCAAGAAGTAGGCAGTTAACCATGTTTTCACCATTTAGGCAGCAAACATGGTATGTTGACCAAATCTGGATTACCACCTGTTGTTGTATGGCCTGTGAGCTAAGAATGGTTTCTATATTATTAAATGTTAAAAAGGAAAAAAGCGTATTTTTTAATACATGAAAATTATAGGAAATTCAAATGTTAGTGTCCATAAAGCTTTATTGGAACATAGCCGCACTCACTTGTTTGTATCCTGCTGCCAGAGGTGAATTGTTCTGCAGCAGACCACATAACCCACCAAGTCTAAAATTTATACTGTCTAGCCCTTTAACAAAGTTTGGTGATCCCAGTATCTAGATTATTTCCAATTTTTCCCAAATGTTAAAAATAGTGAACATTTTAATATTTTTGCCCATATCTATGATTATTGCCTTAGATGAATTTGTATTGTAGATTTTTGGGTGTAAAGGGTATGTAGAATTCAAAGGTTTTTGATACATATTGCCAAATTATTCTTTGGAAGGTTGTACCAGTTAGTTGTTAGCTACCAGCATTGGCTATAGGTGTTTCCCTGTAGTTTCTTCTCAACACTGAGTACTGTTTTAATTTGGTTTCTTGATTATTTGCAAGTTTGAATATTTTATTATATGTTTATTGAGTGTTTATGTTTCTTCTATAAATTGTCTTTTGTTATTGTTGTTGTTGTTGCTTGTACATATTCCTCTTAGGACTTTTTAAAAAATTGATTTATGAGAACTCTTTATTTTACTTTGACTTAAAAGAGAACTGACTTTAATAGTGTCAGTGGAATAATGTTTTTTGGATGAGGATCTTTTAGCAACAACTTAAAATATATTTGAACAGGGAAAGTGAGCTGGTAACTTTTCTGTTATTAAGACAAAGTCAACATTCCTTACTTGGTTTGTTCCTTCCTCTTGATATAAAAGGAAGGAGTCACTTTAATTTTTACTTGTCAGATTAGTTTAGGGCCTTGCAAACACTTGGGCTAACAGTTAAGAGTTTTCAGGTGCTCTGGTTGGCTACTGTGTGTATCTAGCTATCTGTCAGAAGGACCGACTCTGAGCTGGTGGCATTTTTTTTGTTAGGCAGTGCAAGGAATTTGACATTCTTGTAGTTACATTACTGGTTCACTAACTGCCCAGATTTTCCTTCTGAGGATTGGAACTTTGGGAAAATCATATCTACTTTGTTAGCTGTTGTTTCTAGTAAAAGATTTGGGTGAGGGATGTATATATAGGAAGAGTGGGAGAAAAAGTTGTGGGTGGTATAGCCCTGTGGTGGAGTTTTTTCTACCTTAGGATCTGTATTGAACCTCTGTCTGTCTTCTAGGACTATTCCTTTTCCAGTATTCGTGTGGAGACTCCCCTCCTGCTGGTGGTGAATGGAAAGCCTCAGGGCTCCAGCAGCCAGGCTGCTGCCACAGTGGCCTCACGACCACAATGTGAATGACCTCGCCTGACTTCAATACCGAAGAGTGAGTGGAGGCGAGGAGATATGCTCAAGGCACTCGGCCACTGGACTGGCCACATCCAATGACTCAAGGAGTTTGGGGAGGGAGTATTTTAATGAAGACTTTCTCTTCTCCTGTCCCATAAGATATTTTGTGTCTCCCTTTTTTCTCCTATCATGTTCCAGCTCTTTTCAGGGCCACATAGTCCCATGGTATATCTCTCCTGCCTTTTTGACTGCTGTTTTAAGGAAAGAGCTTAGAATTGGTGGAAGTATTGGGATCTTGACAGAGTTCCCAAGCTTCCTATTTTTGTCTCCGTCCTGAGTTTAATATGTATATATCAGTTCAGTATTTATTGCTAAGGGGAGGGGTGCTTAACTTTTTAAAGGCTTGATTTTTGAGCATTTTTTAAAGATTTAAGTTCTTCCCCAAATTTGGGGCTGGAACAGAATTAAACTTGTTTGGAAAAAAAAATTACCATATAGTTTGTTTTGCTTTATTCTCTTCAGACTTGGATTCTTACATTTAAGATCTTTTGGAATAATACTGTCTATTTGGTTTTTATATAAAATAGTTTATTTCTCTCCCAGTTAAAAGAATTCTGATAATAGAGAACCCAGTAATGAGCCGTGCGTGGTGGCGCATGCCTGTAATCCCAGCACTTGGGAGGCTGAGGCAGGAGGATCATGAATTCAAAGCCAGCCTCAGCAAGGTCAAGGAACTAAGCAACTCAGTGAGATCCTGTCTCTAAATAAAATACAAAATAGGGCTGGGGATGTGGCTCAGTGGCTGAGTGCCCCTGAGTTCAATTGCCCATTCCAAAAAAAAAAAAGAAAAAGAAAAAAAGAGAACCCAGTAATAAAAGCTTCAGAAGGTTTCTTGGAGACCAGTTTCATTCCATTTTCCCATTCTATCATCCCTAGGTGTGGTCCTCATTATGGTCCAAAGTGGCAGAGCAATATGATTCTAATAGTGTTTCCTAGGCTGAAAGACCAGAAAAAGCTATATATTTCATTTCTTTGGTTCTAGTGTTATATTTTGTAAGTTTCTCTTGATGTCCTCATGGAAAAATGAGGAAATGTGAGTGAGAATTAATAACCAGTTAAATGACTGTAAGATATTAATGCTTATAGATGTATTTTTTGAAGACTTCTAGTGATACTGCTCATGTCTTTGTCCTTGGTACAGTCCTATTCAACTCTTGTTCAGTGACTTGAGTATCACTGAAATTTGTAAAGAATGTAAAATACAGAGGACTTTTTAGTGAATGGGTTACAAAATAAGTATCTGTCTAAAGAAGTTATAAAAGCTGAATCTAACAAGATACATTTTTTTTACTGGCACATTATACCTAACAGAATTCATTATGCTATGGTCATACATGCGTATAATGTAATTTGATCAATCTGATTCCCTAATACCTCCTCTTCTCCACCTGATCCCTTTGTTCTGCTCTAATGGTCTCCCTTCTGTTATTTTTTTAAATTAGCACATTATAATTATATATAAAAGTGGGATTTATAGTGGTATGTTTGTACATGGATATAGCATAATTGGTAGATTTCTTTCCCCATTACTTCCCCATGCCCCTTTCTCTTCCCTCCCTTTTGATCCTCTTTCTATACTCTATTGGTCTCCTTTGTGAGATTCCTTTTTTTTCTTTTTTCTTTTTTTTCTCTCTAGCTTCCACCTCAGCAAAAATATTAGTCCCTTGACTTTCTGAGTTTGGTTTATTTTACTTAGCATAATGTTTTCCAGTTACATCCATTTACAAGCATATGACACATTTTAATTCTTCTTAGGCCGAGTAAAACTCTACTATGTATATGTACCTTATTTTTCTTTATCCATTTGTCTATTGATGGACACCTAGGCTGGTTCCATAACTTAGCTATTGTTAATTGTGCTGCTCTAAACATTGGTATGCATGTATTCCTATAGTATGCTGATTTTAGGGTTTTTTTGGATAAATATCAAGGAGTGGGATAACTGTTTTATGGTGGTTCAATTCCTAGCGTTTCAAGAAATCTCTGTATTATTTACAAAATGGTTGTACTAATTTTCAGTTCTACCAACAATATATAAGTGTACCTTACCCCACATCCTATTCAGCATTCATTATTGTTTGTTTTCTTGATGCTTGCCATTCTAATTGGAGTGAGATGAAATCTTAGTGTAATTTTGATTTGCATTTCCCTGATTGCTAAGAATGTTGAACATTTTTTCATGTATTTCTTGGCCATTTTTATGTCCTCATTTGAGAAATGTCTGTTTAAATTATTTGCTTACTGACTGGATTATTTTTCTGGTGTTACATTTTTGGAGTTCTTTATATATTCTGGGTATTAATCCCTTGTAGGAAGAGTAACTGGCAAAGATTTTCTCCCATTCCCATAGGTTCTTTCTTCACTCTCTTATTTCCTTTGATATGCAGAAATTTTTTAATTTGATGCCATCCCACTTATTGAGTCTTGATTTTATTTCCTGAGCTTTAGGAGTCTTAAGTCAATGCCTGTGCCAGTATGTTGGAGTGTTGACAATATGTTTTTTTTCTAGCAGGTGCAGTATTTCTGGTCTAATTTCTAGATTCACTTTGAATTGAATTTTGTGCAGGGTGAGAGATAGGAATCTAGTTTCATTCTTCTACATAAGGATATTTAGCATCACTTGTTAAAAAGGCTGTCTTTAATGTATGTTTTTGGCACCTTTGTTGAGTATCAAATGACTGTATCTATGGGGATTTGTCTCTGCATCTTCTATTCCATTGACCTTCATTTCTGTTTTTATGCCAATACAATGCTGCTTTTGTTACTATAGCTATGTAGTATAATTTGAGATTGGGTGTTGTGATGCCTCCAAACATTGCTTTTATTGCTCAAAATTGCTTTAGGTACTCTGGGTCTTTTATTCTTCCATAAGATTTTTAGGACTTTTTTTCTAGTTCTTTGAAGAATGTCATTGGTATTTTGATAGGGATTGTATTGAATCTGTAGATCGCTTTTGGTAATACAGCTATTTTGACAATTCAAAGAGCATGGTAGGTCTTTCCATTTTCTAAGATCTATTTCAATTTCTTTCTTCATTGTTCTATAATTTTCATTGTAGAGGTATTTTGCCTCTTTAGTTAGATTTACTCCCCTCTAAGTTTGTATGTGTGTGTGTGTGTGAGGCTATTGTGAATGAAATTGTTTTCCTGACTTTTTTCTCAGCAGATTCATTATTAGAATATAGGAAAGCTATTGATTTTGTATGTTGATGTTGTATCTTGCTACTTCGCTGATTTGGTTTTTTTTTTTTTTTTTTTTAATCAGCTTAGACATCTTCTGGTAGAATTTTGGGCATCTTTTAAATAGGATCATGTCTTCAGCAAATAGAGATAATTTGCCTTCTTTTCTTTTTTGTATCACTTTAATTTCCTTTTCTTGCCTAATTGCTCTGGCTAGAGTTTCAAGTACTATATTGAATAGGAACGGTGACAATGGATACTCTTAACAAGATCTTTTGATCCAAAAGGTTAAGTTTCTGAGGTGGATATTCAGAAAGAAGATAATCATGTGTAAAAATTACTAGGTATTTTCATAGATACGGTCCAATCAGTATAAGTAATCAGTATGATAGTGTTGGACTACACCAAGATATCCATGATAATCAGAGTTTTTTTTTTTTTTTTTGGAACCAGGGATTGAACTCAGGGACACTCAGCCACTGAGCCACATCCCCAGCCCTATTTTGTATTTTATTTAGAAACAGGGTCTCACTGAGTTGCTTAGCGCCTCGCTAAGTTGCTGAGGCTGGCTTTGAACTTGCGATCCTCCTGACTCAGCCTCCCAAGTCGCTTGGATTACAGGCATGCGCCACCACACCCGGTTTAATACAATTTTTGTCTAGCAGAACACATGTGGAACCTTGAATTCAGTTTCTGATGTCAATTTTGAGGTCTCCAGTCATATAAGAATGATCAGGAGCTTGTGGGGTTATTAAATTACCTTAAGTAGTGGCTAAAAGCAGCTAGGGATGATGGGGTGGTAAGCATTAGGGACAGCAGTTATGTTATGGTTTAATTGAGGTGTCCCCTAGAAGCTCATATGTGAGACAGTGCAAGAACATTTAGAGGTGAAAAGATTGGGTTATGAGGCCCTTAACTTAGTCATGCATTAATCTCTTGATAGGAATTAACTGAGTGGTTATGGGGCAGGTAGGACATGGCTAGATGAGGTGAGTCATTCAGGGTGTGCCTTTGGAATATGTATTTTATCTTTTTGAGGAGAGCTCTCTCTCTCTGCTTCCTTGTACCATTTCCTGAGCTACTTTCCTCTGCCACACTTCACCATAACGTCCTGTCTTTACCTTGGACCCTGAGGAATAGAGTCAGCCATCTATGGACTGACACCTCTAACACAGTGAGCCCTGAAATAAACTTTTCCTCCTCTAATTTTTCTTGTGAGAACTTTTGGTCGCTGCAGCAAAAAAGCTATGACTAAAACAGAAATTGATACTGAGAAGTAGGGTTCTTGCTGAGACTAACCTGACTATGTGGTTCAGAAACTTTTGGAGCTTTTTGGAATTTGTGAGAGGAACTTTGGAAAGTTTAGCAATGCAAACTGGAAAAACTTTAGAATGTTGTTGAGCAGACCTTAATGGCTAATTCTGGTGGGAGCTCAAGACTGGAATGCTGACAGGACTGTGCACAGTAAAGACTGGTTCATGAGGTTTCAGAGAAGGAGGACTCTATTGGGAATCGGACTAGAGGCCATTCATGTTATGTTCTAAGAAGTTGTTCACATTTTGCCTATGTCTTGAGACTTTAGTCAGGCTAAATTTAAAACTGATGGACTTCTTAATCTAGCAGAAGAAATTTGTAGGTAGCATAGTATTCAGGCAGTGGCATGGATATTGCTGGTGGCTTTTAGCCAAGTTTTTTGTGTTAATCAGGAGCAGACAGCAAAGCAGAAAGATTTGAAAAACTTGCAGTTTGGCCAGAAAACTGAGTAAAACTGGGGCTAAGAAAGGTTGGGTTGTTAAAAACAAGACAGCCAGTAAAGAAACACTAAATACTTTAACCAGAGACAATTGGAAGAATGGCTTAAGGGCTTCTCAGGAATTGGCAAGACCATACCCATCTCAGATTCAAGAGTATAAAAGTAAAAATTCCTTTGAGAAGAGGCCATTGGGGTGCCCTGCCTGCAGAAAGCGCGTGGTAGGAAGTTGTTTCACCATGCTCAGCCACCCAGGTACTCAGAGGCTGCTGCAGACTTGGTCCCTGGAGGCTTGGCTACTGCTTGAGATTTTGGCAGACCTTGGTGTCAACCATGTGGTGCTGATTCTACAGGAATGCAAGATGCTGGAGTTAAGGGGTCATGGAGGTTTACACCAAGATTTCAAAGGAAGGCCTGGGAGGCCAGGCAAAGTGCAGCAGTGTTGGAATTCCATGGGCTGCCCCTGAGGGCAGTGCACGGAGATGTGAGGAGGAAGCCACAGCTGCAGTGGAAACCTGAGATTAAGAAATGCCAGTACCATGGAGCATTCGAGGAGAAGAGTTGCAGGAATCCATCAGAGACAAGCCAAGAGAGAGGCCATGTGGGCTGCAACCAGAAATAACATAGGGGTGGAGCTACACAAACTTTTAGGATGCCCTGTGCTCTAGATGCTGGACATGGAACTGTAGGACTTGTTTGTCCAGCTGGATTTCTGTCTTGCTTGGGTCCCATCCCTTCTTTCTTATGCCCCTATTTCTTCACATGGAAATGTTTACTCTGTACCTTTATATGTATGTAACTTGATTTTGATTTTTACAGGAGTTCATGAGACTGCTTTGAGTCTCAAAGGAGACTTTGGTCTTGAAATTTGGGGCAATGATAGAACTGTTAAGACTATGGGAACTCCTGGGAATCAGATTAAATGTATTTTGCATTGTGAGATGGGCAGGAGTTTTTAGGGGGCCAGGGGTGGAATGTTATGGTTTGCTTATGAGGTTTTCTCCAAGAGCTTGTGTGAGAGAATGCAAGATATTTTAGAGGTGAAATGATTGGGTTATGAGAACCTTAATCTCACCTGATCAGTGTATTAATCCTCTGATAGGGATTAACTGGAGTGGTAAGTGTGGCAGGGAAGGTGGGTCATTGGGAGCGTGCCTTTGGAATACATATTTTGTCCTTGTTGAGGGGAGCTCTCTTTCTGCTTTCTGGTGCCATGTCCTGAGTCCACACCTTTCTATCATGATATTCTGGCTCATGGTGATGATGTTTTGCCTCACTTTGGGCCCAAAGAAATGGAGTCACCCAGAGATCTCTGAAACTGTGAGACCTAAAATAAATTCTTGCTGCTCTAATTATTTTTGTCAGGTCTTTAGTCACCAATGAAATAGCTGACTAAAATAAGACCCAGCAACTGTTTCCCTTTTACTGAATTTCTGAGATGATTTGACATATTCATTGTAGGGCCAGAGATCAACAAATGATCAGTAGGTACTAACCTGAGAGAAGCAGAAGCAGTATGTAAAAAACAGGTAAGCACGCAAAATATGTGTGTATGTATTCAAGAATAATGAGAATGCCTATGGAATATTCATCTGTTACTCATGCTAATGAGACTGTTGGACATGGAAGTTTCAATTAAATGTAAGAAAGTGACTGCTGAAGCTATCAAAAACTAAACTGCTCTGCCTTAGGAGACGGGAATTCTTTTTCAAATGAAGACTGCTGGATATATTATTGAGCACACTGAATGAGATTCCCATATCTGGAAGTAGTTGACTTAAGATTACTTTCAGTTCTAATATTTTATGACTTAGTGGATCTTATTTCTGTCCTTTACAACTCTATTATAACTTGTTGCTCAGACCACTGAAGACTAGTGTAGGCTGAATAAATCCTCTAGTTAGGTTGAATATATTTCCAGACTAAACTATGAATAAAGAGACCCTCAGAATCACTTTGAATCTCTAAATCACACACTTAAACTATTTTTTCCTAAGACCTTAGACTTTGAGTGTCTTATCAACACAATTAGAATTTTGAAGTAGAGAATTTTTTACAAGCAAAAAAGGGAGAGTTTAAACTGGATTATTCTTGGGTCCGAAGAGCCTGAATTTTCTTCAGGACGGAGGATTATGTTTATTTATATAACCTGTCCTAAGAGTAAAGTGGGTCCCAATGATACCCCCATTCCTTTTTTCATTCCTTATAAGTCCTTAGATCTGACTTTTCTTTACATTTGAAATTTGTGCGCTTATATGGAATGAATAGGAGAGCTCTTACTAAGGTTCTGTCAAGTTTTGGCTAGGTAGCAACTTCCTGTTTCCTATGTCTTAAGTTCAGTGTGATAGAAAAAGATCTTGGGAATAAGCTCAGTGCTGATTGGCACCTCCACTGCTAACTATGTCAGTTCTTCAAGGAAACCCTGTACATAATCCTGGGTCTGTATGCCTGGGTATCTCTTTTGTCCGGAAAATATTTAGGGAAGGTGATATCAAATTCAACATTTCCTTGATTCTTAGAGAAATTCTTCTCTGCCTATTGTAATGTCGAATTATAAGGTAACATAATTTATATATCATAAAATTCTTGTATAATAATTTAAATTATAGCATTTTCTGTTATGAAGAAACAAAGGTAATGGTAAGCACCATTTGCTTAGATTTGATGAAAAGAATGTGTTTCGTGGCAGCTGCTCTATATCAGCTTCTTTCTTATTTTTCTTCATATTTAGTGGTCATCTTTCCATGACAGTTAATATGAATCTACCACATTATTTTAAAATGGCTGCATAGGATTCCAATTAATGGACATCATCATTTGTTTTATCATTCCTCTTTGTTTGTCATTTATTTTTCAAAAGTTGGAATAATGCAAGGCAGTGACCTTTCATAATTTTTTGTATGCTTGTGGAAGCATTAGTACTAGGTAAATGTCATGAAATGAACTTGGTGACTTGGTAGATGTGCTAATTTGTATTTCATAAAAGATGTATCAGTTTATACATCTATAAACTGTTATATGAGTGCCTGTCCATGAATTGAGATGACTTACATCTGTTAATCGATATGATTCTTTGTTGTTTGAAATTTGCATTTCTTTATTTCTGACTTTTTTTTTTAAACATAAAACACTTGTTTGGTACTCAACAAATTTGGTGTGAAGCGTAAAAGAGGGCATCTGAGAAAGAAAATTGTATTAAAAATTTAGGTAATATTTAGGAAATGATGTAGCACTTTGTACATTTTGTATAGTACATTTTGTTGTATTGTAATTACCTCATTATATGAGTTAGTCTTTTTTTCCCCATAGCTTATTGAGGTAAAATTGAAGCACAATAAAATGCACATATTTGAAGTATGCAATTTGATCAGTTTTGACATGGACGTAACCAATACAATCAATATACAAAGGATTCACATTAATTTTTTAAAAAATTTGAAATCATGCAGATAGTTTCTTGCATGATTTATTACATTATAAATCAATCACCTTAAGATCTAGAACCCCACCCCCACGTGTCAACTATTTCCAAATTAAATGATACATTTATAAATATCTCAGAGGTCAAGGAAGAAGGCACATGAAAAATAAATAAAAAGTGCTTTGAACTCAACTCAAAGTGGATCAAGGACCTAGAAATCAGACCAGAGACTCTGCACCTAATAGAAGAGAAAATAGGTCCAAATCTTCATCATGTTGGACTAGGACCAGATTTCCTTAACATGACTCCCAAAGCGCAAGAAATAAAAGCACGAATCAATGATTGGGATAGAGTGAAACTAAAAAGCTTCTTCTCAGCAAAGGAAACAATCAGCAATGTGAAGAGAGAGCCTTCAGAGTGGGAGAAAATCTTTGCCACACACACTTCGGACAGAGCACTAATCTCCAGAATCTACCAAGTACTCAAAAATCTTTACACCACGAACACCAATAACCCAATCAATAAATGGGCCAAGGAAATGAACAGACACTTTACAGAGGAAGATCTACAAGCAATC
>JAJEJO010003559.1:422045-490065 GCA_020662805.1 Glaucomys volans
TATTTCAGGCCAAACTCAGGTTTGCCAGGAATTACCTGCCTCAATTTTTGGTCCCCATGCAGCAGCTGCAAAATTGTTCCTTCCCTTAGTTCTCTACATGCCACCTAAAGAGATGAGGTCTTCTTTCCCTGCATGGATATCGTGCAGTGAGTCTTTCAGGTTTGCTGGCAATGTCCTTGATCTTCAAGTGCTCTGCACCCAGACACATCTTGGGCCTCCCAGAAATGCAGGTTCCTTTAATTCTCAAATCCCTCCACTATGTTCACAGAAGGACTGCTCTGACTGGTGCTTCTGTTCTGACTGTGATAGTGGCTGTGCCACTGGGGATATCTTCCTAGTGTTGCTGAAAGCTTCATCCTTGTCCCTGATGCCAATCCCATAATGACAGTTTTGAGAAAAAGGGAAAAGAAGGTTTATTGTTTTGTGAGCAAAGGAGAAACATGGGGGACTCCCATCCCAGTAACTGTGATTCTGTCCATCAGCAGGAATGGGGGGCTTTTAAAGAGGTGATTCAAAGGCTACATTCCACGTGTTTTCTGTTGAAGTTGTAATTCACATGTTAATTTGGGAGGTAGTCATTTCTGAGGTTTTCTGGTACATCTCCAAAGTCTTGATTACTTCGTCCTGTGGAGGGTGTGTACTCAGGGACAGATAACTCTGCCTAGGATGGGGAACAAAGGTAATCGTTTCCCTTGAGATTGGGGAGGGGAAGATTAGGGAGGAACAGGGAGAGAGGAAGAAAAAGAAACATGTCCATTTTTAAAAAAAGCTTCAGTGGCAGCTTTCGAAGCATAAAGTGGACCACTGTTCCACTTATTATATCCCACCTCCTGAGTCTCTGATCGTCTTTGAATGTCCAGTTTTTAAATTCCAGTAAAGTCCCCCGCTTCTTTTTGTTTATCCACCTTGCGGAGAAACTGTCGGTCTGCTTTCTTGGTTTCACTCAACAGAGAAGCTGGGAACGTGACCTCCTGTATTCTGCCATCTTGAAAACTCCTCCATGAGTTGAATTCTTAAGGATGTAAATGAATCTTTCCTTGTCTCTGAGTTCTATCTCTGAGTGTTAGACATTACCTGATAATGCAATGTCTGGCTGGATAGATTGTGTTTTTTTGAAAACAGGATGTATGAAACTAACAGAGGATGTTGGCACCTTGTATTCATAACAGTAATGATTTTGAAAGTATTCTGTTGTGTTGAAGAGCCTATGGAATGGGGCTCCTGCTCTGATAGTTGCCCTTTTGTTGGGTCAGTGTACTAAAATAGGAGACTACAACGAGAACAACTACCCTTTTAAAGGTTATTAATTGATTCCATATAAATTTATTGAGCACTTGTACTCAATGTACTCAACTAGCTCTGACTTTAAAGATGAGAGCCTTCAGAAAACTCATAGCTTATAGGAGACAGATGAATACTTAAAATGCCATATCATAAGTGCTTTGAAAATGTCTATACAGACATATCGTGTGTACCTTGGTATGTCGACCATAGCAGGTATGCTCAGTATGGTTTTACAAAAAAATGTAATGACTGAGCTTAATCTTAAAGGATAACTAGAAGTAATACAGAAATGAAGACAGCACATTTCAAGTAGAATCACTTGTGCAAAAGTACTGAGATGTGAAAGAGCATGGGAATTTCCAAATACTAAAAATGTGATAGAGTCTTGTGTTAGAATGACAAGAAGGCTGCCATGAGGTAGAGATGAGCAAACCAACACATCAAGGCTGTGGCCCTTGCAAAGGAGTGTTATACTGGAATTGTAGAATTGCTGAGGGTTTTAAAACAAGAAGTTATCAAATACACTTTTGAGAAGGGTGAAGCTGTTAGCAGCAGAGTTCACTTCTGAGACATCAGAAGAACAGGTTAGTATAGTGGCAAAAGCATAAACTCTAGAGTCAGGATGTCTGGGTTCAAATTCCAGCTCTCATCAGTTATAGTTCCAGTGTAACTGAGTGTCTTCTCTCTGCTATGTCCTGCAAGGTGTGTTGGGTGTGTTAGATCATTTAACATAACAGTCCTACAAGGTAGATAGTATTGTCTTTATTTTACAGATGTGGACACTAAACCTTAGGTAAATGGCAAAGATTCTCTTCTTGAACAAACTGTAGTCAGGCTCCTCTGAGCTCATTTCACAATCTTGAACCATAAAAACTTGAACAATACACTAAGATACTTTCTAACAGCTCAAAGTCACATCCCTAGGATAACCCTAGTTCCTCATAAAATGCCTGCTAGAGAAAACTCAAAGTCTGTCCAAAGCATTTATATTTGTTCTAGCCAAAACCTGAAGATAGGACCTATTTTCCAGGCTCTGTGGACACTAATTTGGAGGTGTCACTTAATAGAGCCAAATTATTTTCACATGCACCAACCCTCTTCCTGTTTTTTGTACTCTTTCACCTCCCTATTAAGTGATCCTTAACTCCAACCTCATTATCCTTTAAAATGCCCAGCTATCTCTGTGTAGATTGAAGTCCAGTTCATGCTGGATTCTTTTCCCTACTGCAGTAGTGTATTACTTGTTATAATTTGTTTATGCTACTTAACTAGTGTCCTGCCTTACCTTTGACAAAAATACCCACAAGGGCTGGGCTTGATTAGAGTTAGAGTAAGACTTTGGATTTGATCCCCAGGATCATAATACAGAAAATCCAAACTCAAAACATAGTATTTAAGGCAGAATAACAAGATTTCAAATCCTGGCTCCACTACCTACTAGCTATAAACTTGGTCAATTCTATTATTATGAGTATTATTACTAAAAAATGAAAAATTGGAAAAAGGAAAATCTCAGTTATAGGGAGGGTAAAAAGATTTTCTGGTGCATCTCCAAAGTCTCAATTACTTCGTCCTGGGGTGGGCTAAACTATGAAGCGCACAATGGAAAGGAAATACATGAGATATTCAGGAGACATGGTGAACATCCAGTCTGATGGCAGACTGGATATTGGAGTTGGAATGATCTGAGGTGACTTCTAGGTTTCTAGCTTGGATAACTAAATGTGTGGTGGTAACTACTAACATGGAAGGCAACTGAGTTGGTTCCTGGGAATTAAGAGTTATATTTTAGGTAGATTTTGATGTTTCTGTCATTATTCTTCCTGAGTATTTAAAGTTATTTGCCTACCTTTTGTAGCCTGTGAACTTTTTTTTTTTTTTTTTGAACCAGGGATTGAACTCAGGGGCACTTGGCCACTGAGCCACATCCCCAGCCCTATTTTGTATTTTATTTAGAGACAGGGTCTCACTGAGTTGCTTAGGGCCTCGCTAAGTTGCTGAGGCTGGCTTTGAACTCGTGATCCTTCTGCCTCAGCCTCCTGAGTCACTGAGATTACAGTCATGCACCACCACACCCAGCTGCCTATGAACTTTTTGAAGCTTCTCATCTTTTAAGTCCTAGCTCCTAGTTGAGTACCTGACACAAGTGCTTAATAAATTTACACAGAACCAATGAATAAACTTAAAAAAGAGCATTTGTGCTGTTCAGACAGAAATTTCCTATTTCAAGACTATGGTAATGACAGCCTTTAGTCAGGGCTCCATTAGCACTTCTCTTTTGTGCTTATTTAGCTATCTACATCTATGATTTATAGGGTCATGGAGTGTCAACATTGAAAGTGAACTGAGAGGCAATTTCTTCCAATAATCTTTCAGTTAATTTTGTTTTTCTTGAAATGTATGGAATAATTTTTCCGTTGTGTCATCATCCAATTAACAAGGATGGAGGAGGACCCTGGAAAAAGGAATAGTATTTACAAAGGATCACTTTTCTTCTTGTGGGAGTCTGTCTCTCTCTCCCAGGCCAAGATATATCTCATAATTATGTCCAGGAAAGAATATTCCTCGTCTCCTCTGTCTGTGACTTGTCAACCCATTGGGTGTTGGGGAACCATCGTGCCTGGCAATGACAGGTTTTTGGCCTTTGGTCTTTTTATGTCATAGTGCTAGTTAGTTGGTTAGTTAGTTAGTTAGTTTATTTATTTATTGTTTCCTTAATGTATTTGGACAAAGATGCTATTTTTATTTTCCAAGTACAAACTGTGTTGTTAAGATCACTCTCCTAAGCGAGAATCACATTAGTTGGTTTTTTGGTATGCTCTTAGCTCCTGGGAGACATTCTTAGATCAGGTTTAACAATATACAAGGCAGAGCTGACACACAGTCCCAAAATGTTTCATGAGGATCTCAGTTTCTTTCCCAGGTAACTATGGGAAAGTCCTCATAGAAAATTGTGCATGTGTATATGGATGGGGGTGATGAAATGGGGCATAGGTGGGAAGATACAAGAGAAAGAAAACTGCTTTGGCTTTTACCCCACATGAGAGATGGCATTGTACAATAGGAAAGAGAACTGGATTGTGGCTTTCTGCTCCCTAATTGTAACTTTCTTGTTTATTGTATTTCAGGAAGTTATTATATATGATGGTATAAAATTGAAAAGTTTCAAAACAGTATGTAGAGAAGAAGGATAATTTCCACCCCTAAATTCTAGTTTCCTCACTGGTGTAATATTTTATTTTCTTCCAGAGATAATCTAGGTATATATAATCATAGTGGCTATTGCTTAAAAGTATGCAGACAATACTGTGAACATTAACTTCTTTAAGTTTTTTAAATCCCTAGATGGAAGTACTAATTCATACCTGGCAAAACCCACAGTGATTTTGTGAAAATCAATCAAGTAGTATTTGTGAACATACTATAAAAATCACCAGGTATTTTACAAGTACAAGATGCAGGGGAGGTTAGTTATGGAAGTTTATTCAACACAAAGGACAGTGAGTCTCACGTGATGTTTGACAGAATACTTCTGAATTAGTGCCAAGGCTGTTGTGTTGATGGCCCCTGGATAACTCTGTAGGGGATAATCGCTTGACTTACCCCTCTCCTGGCATGTTGGGGTTTCCTACATGGCTAATCAAGAGATACTACTTGCACCTTAATTGTCAGATACACATTCATTTGGGATAGGAAGTGGAAGCTTGCCAGAGTGTGGGAGGCCTCTGCCGCTCTCCCTTTCCCCTCCCTTTTGCTCTCTCTTCCATGTTCAGGGAGTTGGTACTGGAACTTGGCTGATGCAACCGTTTGAGTCATAGTCCCATGGTGCTGTAGGATCCACTCACTTTTAATTGGCAGTTGCTGGAACCACCTCACCCTGACTTCCTTCCCTAATTGGTTCTCAGGGGCCTCCAACTCCTGCAGAACTGCTGCAGAGAGCCCCAAACTGGTGCCTAGGGACCCCAGGTTCTTTTGCTACTACACTGCTTCTTTAAGTTTCTTTTCTAATCTGTTAAAACAACTTTGTCTTTGGATTCAGCCTGGGAGAGTAGGATTCCTTTGAGCATTGTTTTCACAGAAACCGCTTGAACAGTGCCAAGCTCTTCCAGACCTTGCTAACTAGTGTATTCTGCCTAAACTTTTTTGTTCCTGATAGCAGAGGGACAAGAAGGAGGTTTCTGGTTAAGATGTACAAAGTGAACTTTGTGGATGATGGGAGAAATAAGTTGATGAAAAAGCACATTGTGAGGCATGTTAGCCTTGACATTCTGTTTTACATACTGCTTAAGGCCTTGTGGAAAACTTGCCTTGTCTACTTCTGTTTGTCATTGCCCCAAGCAAACATTAGTTGTACAGCTTTATATTTTTGAAATAGACTGTTTTTAAATCAGTTTTAGGTTCATAGCAAAATTCCGAGGAAAGTATAAACTTTCCATATACCTCCTTCCCTGCTTTTATGTCAAAGCTCCCCCATTATCAATGTCCCATACCAGAATGGTGCATATCTTATACGTGATAAACTTAAATTGACATATCATCATCACCCAAAGTTCATAGTTTGCATTGGAGCTCATTCTTTTTTTTTTCTTTTGGTACAAGGAACTGAACCCAGGGGCACTTAGCCACTGAGCCACATCCCTCTTTTTATTATTTAATTTGAGACAAGTTCTCACTGAGTTGATAAGGGCCTCCCTAAGTTGTTGAGGCAGGTTTGGAACTGTGATCCTCCTGAGTCACTGGGATTGTAGGCATGCACACACCACTGTACCAAGCAGGGCTCATTCCTTGTGCTGTACATTTTATGAGTTTTGACAAATACATACTGACAAGTATCTGCTATTACAGTATCATATCAAATAGTTACACTACTCTGAAAATCCTTTGTATTATACCTGTTTATCCTTCCTTCCTCCCTAACCTCTGGAAACCACTGTTCTTTTTACTGCCTCTATTGTTTGGCATTTTTCAGAGGGTCATAAAGACTCTAGGGGACTAAATAAGCTGATTAAATTTGCCCAAATGTTACAAATTACTTCATCCTAGTAACTTTGACAGAATATTTTGTTATTACAGATGCATGATCAGAATATGCTCATATCCCAAATTTAAACTTCAAGACATATTTGTTATATTCATAGTTATTTAAAGCTGATTGTTTTGTCAGGAATGAAGCAGAAGAATTCCTCCTTCATATCACCATCGTGTTCAAGTTGTACATATTCAAAATAATTGCTATTTTAGCAATAGTGCAGTCATCAAGTTACATGGGAAATTAATTTGCTAACATTATTTTATAGTTTAGTTCTGAAGCATATTGAGCTATGTCTCATTAAAAAGTGGTGGTTTAGCTATCTCCTTGCCAATCACCAAAGATTTTTTAGGAAGCATCTTTAATCTTTCACTAATACCTCAGCAAGCATTAACGTTCAGGTAGAATATTTAACATTTCATTTTTCTGATTTTTAAGTCAATAATGATATTTCTTTAAAAATTCTTGTGATTTTGGGTCTCAGTGGTAGAATGTTTGTCTAGCATGTGTGTGGCCCTGGGTTCAATCCCCAGCACCACAAAAATTTTTATTTTGTTTTTAAAAATTATTTCTTTATGTTTTGATTGTAGTAGATTTTTCAGTGATTTGGTTGTATCATTAGCCCATGTATCTCTGTAATATAACACTGATTTTGGCACATCAGGATCAATTATAGTTATACAATTAAAATATGTGATGATTCATACTTCTGAGTAAAACTAGTATAAATTCTTTTAGTCCTCATTTCTTGGGAACCATTTCTGTTATTATCATTTGCTACAGGGACCACATTAGAAAGGATGTATGTTTTCTTGAAAAAAGGAGTCCAATAAAGCTGATTTTGCCATTATTTATTATTAAAATGTTATAGTTCCACAATTATAATATGCTAAAAATTGATCATAAAACTTGCTAGAAAATTCATGTGCATTATTTTCTCAATCTTTATATAATTTTGTGTAATAATTTATAAGGCAACTTTAAAATATCACCTGTTTTAATGTGGTTCTACTAGGTGTGACTAGCATATACAGATGGTACTACAATATATGCACAGTTTATATCCTGCTCAAGGGATGAGTCCACAGATCAAGTGCTTTGATGCTACAACAAGGTCAAATTGCTACGAAAGCTTCTAACTCTTCCTCTTAATTTCTCATCTTTTCTCACTGTAGACCATACTTTAAGAAACACAGTCTAGGTCAGGTCTTTTATCTTATTATTTTACCACTTTGTAATTGATCCCCTCCCTTTAATCTTGATCTTTTTTCTCTAGGGTATTTTTCTTATAGTCATAATGATCTTTCAAAACGTAAATGATCATGTCATTTCTGAGTCAAACATTTCAAATATTTCCCATTACTCTTAGGCTAGAGTCCAAAATTCTTATCTTGGTTTATATGACCATAAATGAGCTAGCTTGTACTTAGTTGTTTTCTCTGATGTTTCTCTTTTACAAAATGAACTACTTTCAGTTTCCTGAGTATTAACTCATTACATTTCTGATCCTTTGTAAATCCTGTTCCTTCTTCCATAGTCCTTCTCCATTCCTGCTCTTGAGTGATTCCCATTCACCCATCAGGTGTCAGGTTAATGTTTCTTCCTGTTGAAGATTTCCCTGACACCTCCCATAAACCCTTGGACCCCGACTGGGTTGTGTGGTACTCTCATGTCTCTGAGAACATCGGTTTTCTCCATTGTAACACTTGGCACACAAAATTAAAATTGGCTCTTCATGTACCTGTTTTCCCAGTATGCTGGAAGTGCAGCCCTAGAAAATTCACTCAGTTCAGCTTTTTTAAACTACAGATTAAGAAGCTGAGGCCAGAGAGGTGAAGTGACTTACATAAGGACGCACACCTTGCTGGTGTAGAACTGGGACTGGAACCCACACCATCTGATTGCTTGTTTGTTGCTTGTTTCCAACACATTACACTTTTTCTGAGTTTTTGTGGGGTAAAAGATTAAATTATTTTCATCATACTCAGGTCTAAAATTGGGATATATCAACTGAATTTGAAAGATACCATGATACCTTATTGAGTTAAAAATACTTATTTTTTAATCTGATGTTTATTCAGTTCTGTCATTTCCAGGCACAATTTTAAGGGCTTTACAAGAATTGACCCACAACCCTAAGGTGTTATTATTACCCCATTTTATGGATGAAGTAGCTGAAATTCATAGTGTTCAAGCAACTTGTTCAAGGTCACACAGCTAGTAAGAAGATAAGTAGGATATAATAAGTTTGACTAAATAGAGTATTATCTAGTTCTTTTATGAATCACCCAAAGATTTTGTGTGTGTGTGTGTGCATGTATGTGTGCTGGGGGTTGAACCCAGGACCTTATACATGATAAGCAAACACTCTGCCTCTGAGCTATATCCCCAGCCCTCCAGTCCCCTTATGATTGCCAAATTATGTGTCTCCCAACTTGGTTTATAAATAAGTCTTCTTTAAGTATTTAGGTTTCTGTGAGTGTAGCAAAATTCTGAAAGATAACCAGCAAACTTTTTATAGTCAGTTTTGAAAGGTAGGAAGGAAAGGAGAAAAAAACCTGTGATCCACATCTACCTATTTGTCTCTTACTGTGTTTTGACCTTTACATAAATTATCTCATTTAATCTTTGTGATTTTTTTGGGGGGATTCTAGAGATTGAACTCAGGGGTGCTAAGGCAGGAAATCACATCCCCTACCCACTTTTTGAAAAAATTTTTGAGACAGGGTCTCAGTAAGTTGCTTAGGGCCTGGCTTAGTTGCTGAGGCTGGCCTAAAACTTATGCTCTTTCTGCCTCAGCCTCCCAAGACTATGGGATTACAGGCATGTGCCACCCTGTCTGGCCCTTTTGATATTTTTATAAGACATACTTTGCAATTCCTATTAAAATCCCAGTGACATTCTTCATGGAACTAGAAAAAGCAATTATGAAATTCATTTGGAAAAATAAGAGACCCAGAATAGCCAAGGCAATCCTTAACAAGAAGAATGAAGCAGAAGGCATCACAATACCAGACCTTAAAACAATATTACAGAGCAATAGTAACAAAAACAGCACGGGATTGGCACCAAAATAGACATGTAGACCAATGGTACAAAATAGAAGACACTGAGACAAACCCACATAAATATGGTTATCTCATACTAGACAAAGGTGCCAAAAATATACAATGGAGAAAAGATAGCTTCTTTGGCAAATGGTGCTGAGAAAACTAGAAATCCATATGTAACAAAATGAAATTAAACCTCTACCTCTCACCCTGCAAAAAATCAACTTGAAGTGGATCTAAGCCTTAGGCACTAGATCCAGAGATCCTGCGACTACTAGAAGAAAAAGTAAGCCCAAATCTTCATCACGTTCACTTAGGACATGACTTCCTTAACATGACTCCTAAAGTGCAAGAAATAAAATTAAGAATCAAACTAAACAGCTTCTTCTCAGCAAAAGAAATAATCAATAATGTGAAGAGAGAGCCCACAGGGAGAAAATCTTTACCACATGCACCTCAGATGGAGCACTAATCTCCAGGATATATTAAGAACTCAAAAAAACTTAACACCAAAAAAACAACCCAATCAGTAAATGGGCTAAGGAACTGAACAGACACTTCACAGAAGAAAAAATACGATCGATTGAGAAACATATCAAAAAATGTTCATCTTCTCTTGCAGTTACAGAAATGCATATCAAAACTACTCTAAAATTTCATCTCACTCCAGTCAAAATGAATTATCAAAAATACAAGCAACAATAAATATTGGTGAAGATGTGGGGAAAAGGTATGCTCATACATTGCTGGTAGGAATGCAAAATGGTGTAAGCATTATGGAAGGCAGTCTGGAGATTCCTCAGAAAAGTTGGAATGGATCCACCATTTGACTCAGCAATCCAATTCCTCAGTTTATATTCAAAGGACTTAAAATCAGCAAACTACAGTGATGCAGCCACATCAATCTTCATAGCAGCTCAATTCACAATAGCTAAACTATGGAACCAGCTTAGATTCACTTCAACAGATGAGTAGATAGAGAAGATGTGGTACAAAAACAATAGAATATTACTCAGCCTTAAATAAGAATGAAATTCTGGCATTTGCTGGTAAATGGATGAAGTTAGAGAATATCATGCTAAGTGAAATAAGCAAATCCCTAAAACCAAGGCTGAATGATAAGTGGATGCTGATCCATAGTGGGGGGTGGGTAGGCAAGAATGAGAGAACTTTGGATTATGCAGAGGGGAGTGAAGAGAGGGGTGGGACAGTGGGGATGGGAAAGACGGGACAATGGGATAGACATTATTACTCTGTATAATGTATGAAAAAAGAAAGACATACATTATACTCATTTTACAGGACAAGAACTTAAGAATGTACATGTTAATTATTTTTCTCAAGTTGCATGGAAGTAATGGAGAAGAAAAAAGCTAGATTTAGGGGCATCATACTAAAAAAGGTGTTGACTATCAGAGGAAATTAGACATCTTGACTCTGAGGAGCAGAGAGAAGGGTTGGTGGGAATGAGAGGGAAAATGGAAAATCCATTATTGAAATGGATATATAAAATCCATCATTTTATATATTTCTAAATTGCTTCTATTTGTTATATCCATCAGCTATTATTTTGTAAAAAAAATTGAGATAAAAATATTAGGTTACAGTTAGATAGGGGCCAGAAGTTCTGGTGTGCTATTGTACAGTAGGGTGACCATAGGTAACAGTAATGAACTGTACGTTTCCAAAAGCTAGAAGAAAGTATATTAAAAAAGTTCACCATAAAGAAATAACGAATGTTTGAATACATAGATATGCTTAACCATTTATGCTGATTTAAAACATGTAATGTATACACGTATTGAAACATCATGTTACCACAACTTTTGTTTTTATGTATCAGTTAAAAATAAATTTATGTGAAAAGAGACTCAAAAAGCACCCTTTCTTTCTTTCTTTCTTTCTTTCTTTCTTTCTTTCTTTCTTTCTTTCTTTCTTCTTCTTTCTTTCTCTTTCTTTTGGGAGGTGCTGGGGATTGAACCTAGGACCTCATGCAAGCTAAGCAAGCATGCTATCACTAAGAGCTATCACTAGCTCTTCAAAAAACTCTTTTTATGCCTTGCAGTATGCTCACTGTTAAAGTACTGCTGATTCTGACCAGGCAAAGACTACTAGGAACACATCTATAGTTAAACAACATTGGATTTATTGTTTTGTTGCAGTGAAGGGGAAGATATACAATGATAAACCATCAGGCATCTTAGTAGGAGAGCATCTCACATAGCAATCCCATCTGATCTTTCCAATGAGGATAGGCTTAAACAAATTTCACTAGGTGTTGAAGACTGGTGCAATAAGATTTAAGTAGCCAGTACCAAGAATATATTTAAGCTGGACACAATTCCAGGTGAAATATATGGCCTCTGACCACTTAAACTGAGGACTAGGTGGCACTGAAAGAACTAATACACCTTATTCTTCATTATAATTTGTAAGTGTTGCACATCTTTAACTCATACGTGTTTACCAATTCTCATTCCAAACAGGACATTTCTTAGGGCAAGTTTCATGTCCTTATTACGAAGACTATAGATCAAAGGATTAAAAAGGGGAGTCATTACTGAATATACCAATGTGACAATCTTCTGCATCAAAGTTGGGATGCCATATGTAGGACTAACATACATTACCATGACTGTCCCATAGAAAAGAGACACCACTACTAAATGAGAACCACACGTAGAGAAGGCCTTTCGTCGGCCAGCTGCAGAAGGGACCTGAAAAACAGCTCTGAGCAACAGAGTGTAGGATCGAAAAATGTACATAATAGTAAGAAAGAGGACAAGGGAACTCTGAGCATAAAAAATAGTTTCAGTAATGGTAGCTGGGGCACAGGACAAAGCCATCAATGGGTCCATGTCACACAGGAAGTGATCAATGATATTAGAACCACAGAAAGGGAGTTGGGAGATGAAGAAAATGGGGATTGGGTATCCAAGAAATCCAATGAGCCAACATAAAGATACCAGGGTGCCACAGAGTCTCCCAGTCATGATGGTAGGGTAGTGCAGTGGGCGGCAGATGGCCAAGTATCGGTCGTAAGCCATCACTGCCAGGAAGAGACATTCAGTTGTGCCCAGTGAAAAGAAGAAATAGAACTGGAGGAAGCACCCAGAAAATGAGATGGTCTTGGTCTTGGAGAGAATGTTGGCTAGCATGTTAGGAACAGTGGAGGAAACATACCAGATCTCAAGGAAAGCAAAGTTTCCCAGCAGAAAGTACATGGGGGTGTGTAGCCGCGGGTCGCATCTTACTGCACAGATGATGGCGCCATTTCCCAGCAAGGTCAAGACATACACCACCAAAAACAGTGAAAAGAGAAAAATTTGAATCTTCCAGCTACCAGAGAATCCCAGGAGAACAAACTCAGTCACAGTGTGTGTTGCTGATCTGTTCATGGGACCTAAATCTATGAAGAAGAAAGACATGAGTTTAACCCAAATTTCCTTGCTTTCAACATATCTCATGGACTTAGTCTTCTTATTGAGAAGGAAACTTGAGCTATACAGGAAAAGATATGAATATTCTGAGATCAGTTGGAAAAAAATCCTATTGTATTTAAAATTATTGTAGTTCTAAATGTCAGCATTATTTTTCTATAAACCAATGCAACTAGAATTTTATATACCATCTGTATAACTATACAGATTCCCCACCCTCCTTGGAGTTTTAACAAGAGCTTTTCAGCTTTTTATTTGTCTTCTTATTTGATTATGAGTTTTCATGCATGAAATTATCCATTTTCTCTTATTTAGCCCAAATCAGGCCTTTGGTAATAGGAGAAAATCAATAGACTATCACATGGAAATAAAACTCACCATAGGACATTTGCATCTCACAACAGTCTAACCAACTGAATTATCACAGGCATCATCATATCCAGCACTGAGAGCTGCTTTTAAATTTTCCTGTGAGGGTTTAATTTTTAAATTTCACTTTAGCCAATTGAATAACACCTAAAAAATCCTCCTCTATCAAATATCTTTACTGCAAAGAACAACTATTATTTTTCAAATATCTTTCCTCTTGTAAGTGTTAATTTTAATGGTTTTTTCCCCATTTAATACTTACAACAAGCCTACCAAGAAGGCAATATTCTTATCCTCATTTAACAATGAGAAAACCAAGACTCAGAGAGCTTAAATGTTTTTTATGCACACTATGCTAACCAAGAACAAACAATAAACAAGACTGTCTTACTTATCATTTTCAAGTCCCATCTAGATGAAACGAAGGAAATGATGTTGTTGATATAAAGTTTTAGTTTATTTAGTAAGCTTTCTGGATGATCAAAACAAAGGGACTTTTTCCTAAAGGAATCTGAGATCAATGGGATTTTAGCTACAATTTTATCTATTGGAATTAATTTTACTCACTGAAAGAAAGGAAAGGTACATTTCAAAGGTACATTTTCAAATACTTGGAAAGCAAATTACTTTTCAATAGAAAAAGACTTATGTATTTAAGAATTAAACAAAATGTACAAATATATGTTTATACCAGCCTTATAATTGGTTAATACTTAAAATGAGCCTATGAGGAGTCTTAAAAAATGGTAGTTTCAATATTGAGCTTTTGTTAATTTCAGATTTATTGTTCTGTGCATTGGAGGTCAATAACTTTGTCAGGAATGCAAGAGAAAGGAATTTGAATGAATGAAAAATTTGAAAGAATGAAAAATGCAGAATTTGAAGGAAGGCTCATATATGATCCTTGGGAATGAAGACTTGGGCTTCAATATCACTAGTACCTTGTTCATGGTTTAAAGGAAGTACAGTAAAGGAGGTTTTGAGCATCCAAGCTCTAATGTTTTCCAGCTTTCTAATCACTGGTAAATTTAAATACATTTGTTTATCATATTCCTTGACTTAGCTGTTCAACAGGTGATTCACTTTCTCTGCTTGAGCTCAGGGGCCAGTCTAGGCTCATAGATTTAAACCAGGAATGAGAATCATGAAGTCTGAGGCTCCTGTCCTTTGTTCTGAGAGATGGACCATGCCAGCTTAATGTGAATAACTGTTCAGGCCACTGTCCCTGTACACTGACAACTTCCACCACATTTCATCTTTTCTACCACCATACCGTGTAAGAGATCATCAGTAGCAACGCTATTATTCTTCTTTTTCCTCAAGCCTCTGGGGAAAGTGTTACTAAGTAATGAAATAATCAAAGAGGAGGGGAGTTTAAAGGAAAGCTTGAGCAATCAATTTTCAGTTTTCACATTAATGGAATGAACTGAGTCAACAAACTTCGACACAATCCCATACTCTAAAATTACCAACATTACTTTCTGAGAATAGTTAGGTTATTAGAGTGAAATTTTCAACAATTTTGTGTCATAAACATAATGTTTACCATGTTTTTGAGATTCATAAATCATTATTTGACCTAATTCCTAGGGGAACAGCTTTTTCATATTTCCCTTTCCAGTGCAAGAACCAACCAATGAACTTATCAACCCACCAGTCCATCCACTGAAAGTGTGAGAGCTTGCTTAGACAGTCTCCTTCCAAATGTCCCTTACTTGGTATGTTGTCTTCCTAGGTAGCTGAGAGAATGAAAATACCACCTGATTATTCCTGAAAAATGAGATTGTTTTCTGAAAGATCACCTCTAATAATTATAGCCATGAAATCATAGAATTGAAAGAAACTGTATAATGATCTGTTCTAACTCTTCATTTTACAAGCATGACTCAGTGATGGGGGGGTAATTTTTCATTCTATGAGTCTGTGTCCTGAATTCACATATGGAACTTTTATGCTATACCATTACATTACCTCCTTTGAACGTCTCCAGACGTATAAATAAAAGGCACTCTGTAATACATTACAGAAGGGGTTGTAACAGGGACCTTCAGTCCTTTTCTCTCACACATGCAGACAGCTTCCCTGGATCAGCCTGGAGAGAGGGGTGGGTATGGTGGATTTGAACATCACCTCAGCATCAAGCATCTCCTCACTGGTTCTGTGAGGAAAACTCCAGGTGATGCCAGGCATTTTAGATAGTTTATATTGCACTTTCTTCATTTCTGGAGGCTCCAGAGACTTGTTTTCTGAGTTTGCAGAGGCATTTCACATGTGAAGGATAGTAAATGTTTCATTTCAGGAATTATTGTAAAATGCCCCTGGGTCCCTCCTGAAGAGACCTCTGAGGCTTCCCTACTTCCCCTGGAGTGCATTCCATTTCTAACCTTTGGGACTCACCTAGAGTTTAGTATATTTGTTTCTCTCTACATTAACTCTAGTATATAGGTTAGCATTAAGGAAAGAGGAGCCAGGGGAAATGCCAGACAAATTCTAGGAGGCTTTCTATTGGAAAGAGATTGCATTTCATTAAGGAATCACTTTCTAGGGGATCAATAGTAGTTTTACCTCTGACTAAAATTCTAAAACTGAGATATATTTGTGAGAAAACCTTTCCTCTCTGACTTAAAATACTTCAACATAGAGAAATAGAAAACTATTCTCTTGGTCACTTAAAAATTAAGTCCATTTGCAATAGCATAGATGGAACTGGAGATCATTGTCTGGAGTGAAAAAGGCACAGAAACACAAGTACTGTATAATCTTATTCATGCGAAATCTAAAAATGTTAATCTATCTCATAGAAATTGAGAGTAGGATGGTGGTTACTATTTTCATCCACTTCTTTAAAAGATGACTTCAAGGGAAAGTGATGAGCAATGAGAAAATCTCTGATGGTTACTGGGTATATGATGTTGATATTCAGTGACACTCTGCACATTATATGCAATGAATCACCTGGAGATCTTGCTAAACTTAGAATCTGATTCAGGAGGACTCAGTTGGGACATGAGAGACTAATTTTTAAAATTGTTCTATTTACTTATACATGAAGCAGAATGCATTTTAATTTATTGTATACAAATGGGGTACAAATTTTCATTTCTCTGGTCGTACACAATGTTGAGTCATACTATTTATGTAATCATATATGTACATAGGGTAATGATTTTTGTCTCATTCCACCATCTTTTCTTCCCTCCACCCCCTCCCCTCCCCTCATTTCCCTCTACATAATTCAACATTCCTCCATTCTTCCCTTACCCCCTCCAACCCCCAGTATGTATCAGCATTCACTTGTCAGAGAAAATATTCAGCATTTGGTTTTTGGGGATTGGCTTATTTCACTTAGCATGATATTCTCCAACTCCATCCATGTACCCACAAATGCCATAATTTTATTTCTCTTTATAGCTGAGTAATATTCCATTATGTATATATACCACAGTTTCTTTATCCATTCATCTCTTGAAGGGCATCTAGGTTGGTTCCACAATATAGCTATTATGAATTGAGTTGCTATAAATATTGATGTGGCTGCATCACTGCAGTATGCTGATTTTGAGTCCTTTGGTTATAAACCGAGGAGTGGGATAGCTGGGTCAAATGGTGGATCCATTCCTGGTTTTCTAAGGAATCTCCACACTGCTTTCCAGAGTGGCTGCACCAATTTGCAATCCCACCAGCAATGTATGAGTGTACCTTTTTCCCCACATCCTCGCTAACACCTATTGCTGGCATTCTTGATAATAGCCATTCTAATTGGACTGAGATGAAATCTTAGGGTAGTTTTGATTTGTATTTCTCTAATTACTAGAAATATTGAACATTTTTTCATATATTTTTGATCAATTGTATATCTTCTTCTGTGAACTGTCTGTTCAGTTCCTTAACCCATTTATTGATGGGTTATTTGTTTTTTTGGTGTTAAGTTTTTTGAGATCTCTATAAATTCTGGAGAATAGTGCTCTATCTGAAGCTCATGTGGGAAAGATTTTTCCCACTTTGTAGGCTCTGTCTTCACATTATGGATTGTTTCTTTTGCTGAGAAGAAGCCTTTTAGTTTGAATCCATCCCATTTATTGATTTTTGTTTTTATTTCTTGCATTTTGGGAATCTTGTTAAGGAAGTCTGGTCCTAAGCCAATATGATAAAGATTTGGGTCTACTTTTTCTTCTGTTTGGTTCAGAGTCTCTGTTCTAATTCCTAGGTCCTTGATCCATTTTGAGTTGAGTTTTGTTCAGAGTGAGAGAGAGAGGGGTTGAATTTTCACTTTGATACATATGGATTTCCAGTTTTCCCAGCGCTGTTTGTTGAAGAGGCTATCTTTTCTCCAGTGGATATTTTTGGCACCTTTGTGTAGTATGAGATAATTGTACTTAAGTGAGTTTGTTACTGTGTCTTCTATTCTGTACCATTGGTCTACCTGTCTAATTTGGTGCCAATACCATGCTGTTTTTGTTACTATTGCTCTGTAGTATAGTTGAAGGTCTGGTATTGTGGTACCTCCTGCTTCACTCTTCCTGCTGAGGATTGCTTTGGCTATTCGGGGTCTCTTATTCTTCCAAATGAGTTTCATGATTGCTTTCTCTATTTCTATGAGGTATATCACTGGGATTTTAATTGGATTTGCATTGAATCTGTATAGCGCTTTTGGTAGTATGGGCATTTTGACAATATTAGTTCTGCCTATCCAAGAACATGGGAGATCTTTCCTTCTTCTAAGGTCTTTAATTTCTTTCTTTAGTATTCTGTAGTTTTCATTGTAGAGGTCTTTCACCTCTTTTGTTAGATTGATTCCCAAGTATTTTATTTTTTGAGGCAATTGTGAATGGCATAGTTTTCTTGATTTCTCTTTCAGAGGATTCGTCACCTATGAATAGAAATGTAGTAGATTTTTGAGTGTTGATATAGCATCCTGATACTTTGCTGAGTTCATTTGTTCTTGCAGTTTTGTGGTGGAATATTTTGGATCTTCTAAATATAGAATCATATCACTAGCAAATAGTGAGAGTTTGAGTTTTATTTCCTATTCATATTCCTTTAATTTCTTTGGTCTGTCTAATTACTCTGACTAGAGTTTCAAGATTATGTTGAATAGAAGTGGTGAAAGAGGGTATCCCTCGCTTGTGTCAGTTTTTAGAGGGAATGCTTTCAGTTTTTCTCCTTTTAGAGTGATGTTAGCCTTGGGTTTAGCATAAATAGCCTTTACAATGTTGAGGTTTGTTCCAACTATGCCTTTTTTTCCTAGTGTTTTGAGCATGAAGGGGGGCTGTATTTTATCAAATGCTTTTTCTGCATCTATTGAATGATCATATGATTTTAAACTTTAAGTCTATTGATGTGATGAATTACATTTATTGATTTCCAGATGTTGAACCAAACTTGTATCCCTGGGATGAACCCCACTTGATCATGGTACACTATCTTTTTAATATGTTTTTGCATGTGATTTGCCAGAATTTTGTTAAGAATTTTTGCATTTATGTTCATCAGAGATGTTGGTCTGAAGTTTTCTCTCCTTGATGTATCTTTGTCTTCTTTTGGTATCAGAGTGATACTAGTTTCCTAGAATGAGTTTGGAAGGGTTCCCTTCTTTTCTGTTTCATGGAGTATTTTGAGGAGTATTGGTATTTTTTCTTCTTTGAAGGTTTTATATAACTTCCCTGAGAATCCCTGTGGTCCTGGACTTTTCTCGGTTGATAGGCTTTTGATGTCTTCTATTTCATTGCTTGAAATTGATCTGTTTAAATTGTATATGTCTTCCTGATTCATTTTGGGTGGATCATATGTCTCTAGAAATCTGTCAATGTCTTTAAAATTTTCTATTTTGTTGGTGTATAGATTTTGAAAGTAACTTCTGATTATGTTATGTATTTCATTGGTGTCTGTCATGATATTTCCTTTTTCATCTTGAATTTTATTAATTTGAGTTTTCTCTCTCCTTCTCTTTGTTAGTGTGGCTAAGGGTTTATCAATTTTATTGATTTTATTTTGAAGAACCAACTTTTTATTTTGTCAATTTTTTTAGTTTTTTTTTTGTTTCAATTTTATTGATTTCAGCTCTGATTTTAATTATTTCTTGTCTTCTGCTACTTTTGATGTTGATTTATTCTTCTTTTTCTAGGTTGAGATGTAATGTTAGGCCATTTATTTGTTGATTTTTTATTCTTTTATTGAATGAGCTCAATGCAATGAATTTTCCTCTTAGTACTGCTTTCACAGTGTACCAGAGATTTTGATGTATTGTTGTTCTCATTTACCTCTAAAAATTTTTTAATCTCCTTGATGTCTTCTGCTGTCTGTGCATCATTCAATAGCACATTATCTTGCCTCCAGGTGTTGGAGTAGTTTCTACTTTTTGTTTTATCATTGATTTCTAATTTCATTCCATTATGGTCTCTTAGATTACAAGGTAGTATCTCTATTTTTTTGTATTTGCTAAGAGTTACTTTGTGGCATAACATGGTCTATTTTAGCGAAGCATCCATGTGCTGCTGAGAAAAAAGTGTATTCATTCATTGGTGGAATGGAATGTTCTATATATGTCTGTTCAGTCTAAATTATTCATTGTATTATTAAGCTCTATGATTTCTTTGTTCAGTTTTTGTTTGGAAGATCTGTCCAGTGGTGACAGCAATGTGTTAAAGTCACCAAGTATTATTGTGTTCTGGTCTATTTGATTCCTGAAATTAAGAGGGGATTGTTTGACATTCATAGATTCTCCATTGTTTGGGGCATTAATATTTATGACATAACAATGTCTTGTTGATTTATGGTTCCCTCAAGCATATGAAATCTCCTTCCTTATCCCTTCTGACTAACTCTGGCTTGAAGTCCACTTTATCTGATATGAGGAGAGAAACTGCTGCTTTTTTTACTTAGTCCATTTGCATGGTATGTCTTTTCCTATGAGATGAGTCTCTTGAAGGCAGCATATTGTTGTGTCTTTTTAAAAATCCAGTATGCCATTCTGTATCTTTTTATTAATGAGCTTAGGTCATTAACATTCAGGGTTATTATTGAGATATGATTTGTATTCCTGGTCATTTTGGCTTATTTTTGGTTTTTAACTTGATGTGAAAGACCTCTACACTGAGAACTACAGAACACTAAAGAAAGAAGTTAAAGAGCATCTGAGAAGATGGAAAGATCTCCCATGTTCTTGGATAGGCAGAATTAATATTGTCAAAATGGCCATACTTCCAAAAATGCTATACAAATTCAATGCAATTCCAATTAAAATCCCAATGATGGACCTTATAGAAATAGAGCAAGCAATCATGAAATTCATATGGAGGAATAAGAGACCCAGAATTGGTTTCTCCTTTAATTGACTTTTCCTTTAGTGTAGTTCCTCCCTTTGCTGACTTTCATTGTTGTTTTTCATTTCTTCCTCATGGAAAATTTTGCTGAGAATGTTCTGTAGTGCAGGCTTTCTATTTGTAAATTCTTTTAACTTTTGTTTATCATGGAAGGATTTTATTTTGTCATCAAATCTGAAGGTTAGTTTTGCTGGGTGTAAGATTCTTGGTTGGCATCCATGTTCTTTAAATCCTTGAAATATATTGTTCCAGGCCCTCTGAGCTTTTAGGGTTTGGGCTGAGAAATCTGTTGATATCCATATTGGTTTCCCCTTAATCTGATACTTTTCTCTCATGGCCTTAAAAATTCTATCTTTATTTTGTATATTGAGCATTTTCTTTATAATGTGACTTGGTGTGGATATGTTGCAATTTTATACATTTGGTGTCCTATCAACCTCTTGAATTTGACTTTCCATTTCATTCTTCAGGTTTGGGAAATTTTCTGATATTTTTTCATTGAATGGATTGTTCATTTCTTTGGTTAGTATCTCTGTGCCTTCCTCAATCCCAATAATTCTTAAATTTGGTCTTTTCATGTTATCCCATAATTCCTTGAGGTTCTGTTCATGATTTCTTATGATCTTCTATGTGTGGTCAACTTTAATTTCAAGATCAAATATTTTGTCTTCATTGTCTGAGTTTCTGTCTTCCATGTGAACTATTCTGTCGGTGATGCTTTCTATTGAGTTTTTAATTTGGTTTATTGTTTCCTTCATTTCAAGAATTTCTGTTAGTTTTTTTTTCAGAATCTCTATCTCTTTATTGGAATGATGTTTTGACTCCTGCATTTGCTTTTTTAACTGTTTATTGAAGTGATCTTTTGTTGCCTGCATTTTCTCTCTTATATCATCCTTTACTTCATAGATCATTTTAATTATGTAAATTCTGAACTCCTTTTCTGACATTCCTTCTACCATGCTGTCAGTTGATTGTATTAATATAGCATCTTGGTTTGTTTGGGGTGCTTTCTTCCCATGTTTTTTCATGTTGTTCGTGTATCTTCCCCTCTAGCAGTGCGGATCCTAGGTATCACGGTTTCCCCCCTTTGGTTTATAGTATACCTGCAGATTTCTAGTGCCTCACTTTAAGAGGAGATCAATATTAGCAGCACACAATACAAATAATATGCAGCCTTAAACCAAATAGCCCCTATTAAGATGATAGCAGTATTGTAGTAATAAACAGAGATGATGTTTGATTATTATCTACAGCATAAACAATAGGTTAGCAATAAGATCTACAATTTCTAATGGGGAACAGAGAGGATGGGGAGGGGTATAGGATGTAATGGTGATGAGATAGGAAGTGAGCCTATAGAGGTATTAGGTCATATGAAGAGTGAAAGCAGAATCAAAAGAAGTTGGTTGTTATCAAAAAAAGGGAGAAAGAGACTCTGAGGAAACAGATAAATAAGAGGAAAATATAGAATGAGAAAATAAAAATTAAGAAATTTAAAAATCTACAACAAAACTGTAATGTACTATTCAAACCTCCCAGACTTCAGTAGCCTGATGCATGAAAGGCACTGAATAATGAGCTGCTAGTCTCCAGCAGGTGTCCCAGGATGGGTGCTGCCCCAACTAAATATGGTGTTGTCTGTTTTGGACATAATCCATGATGGCAGCAGAAGTGTCACAATTTGTTGGTAGATGGGGAGCTGCAATGGGGCATTGAGTGTGCACTGGGTGGGCCTTTGCTGAGTTCGGGAGGGGCTGGGCCTGGGCTGGCTGGTGCTGGAGATCCCCGCAGCGAGAGTCAAATTTTTGACAAGTTTTTAAGTAATATTGACTTTGCTAGTTCACAGGCTATCATACTGAGTAACAATGGTCTAGATCAGTAATTTTCAGCCTTGTCTTCTTGTCTTAGCACCACTGGGGGAGTGTTTAAAACTCTTGTTGTCCGGGATTTATGGTACACAAATCAGAATCTCTCATGTGAGCCCAGGCATCAGTATTTTTGTACTTCCCCAAGTGACAAGTGGTTCTCTGAGTTTAATGTGTATATAAATCACCTGGAGAATTGTGTAATGCTGAAGATTCTTATTCCAAAACTCTGGTGTATTACCTGAGATTTGGAATTTTTGACTCATTTCCAGGTGATGCTGTAGTGTTTTAAGTTGTGTGGCTCTACACACAAGTAAGAGGATGGACTCCTTTAATGAGTGGTGGGGGATATGGAAATCAGGTAGTTTATATCACTGACTCATAAATGTTAGGAGAATTAATTTCCAGCAGGCAGCAGTGGCAAGTGTTATGAGATCTGGATATCATCCCCTTGGATCAGAAAGAATTTCAGATTGGAGAAGTGTAGGAGATCAAGTATTTCCAAGTGGGGTGACAGGGATTTATTCTGATGATATAGGATTCTGAATTAGTTCAATTGATTCTAATATATACATTCACATGCTTATATATACATAGAGTGTAGGTCTGTATTATTTCTGTTACTTGTGGGCAGAGTGATTGTGTGGGAGGGTAAATACTTTTACATTTAATTTTACACTATGTGATTTTTGAAAATTTTATGATAAGCATGTATTATTTTATAATAAAGATGCATATCCAAGTGCAAATTTAAGACATAATTTTTTTAAGTATTAAAATTCTAAACAAACCATGGAACATCTATGTACATCAAACAATCCCTTCTCAATTTCATGAATCAAATAGTCCAGAACACAATAATACTGGGTGACTTTAACACACTTCTCTCACTACTGGACAGATCTTCTAAATAAAAACTAAATAAAGAAACTATAGAACTAAATATTATAATCAATAATTTAGACTTAATAGACATACGTAGAATATTTCATCTACCAATGAGTGAATGCACTTTTTCTTAGCAGCACATGGATCCTTCTCTAAAATAGACCATATCTTGTGCCACAAAGCAACTCTTAGTAAATACAAAACATGGAGATAATACCCTGCATTCTCTCAGTTCATAATGGACTGAAATTAGAAATCAATGATAAAATTAAAAATAGTAGACTAAATAATACACTATTGAATGATGACTGGATAGCAGAAGAAACCAAGGATGAAATGAAAAAATACTTACAGATAAATGAGAATACCAATACAACATACCAAAATCTCTGGGACACTATGAAGGCTATACTAAGAGGAAAGTTCATTGCATTGAGCTCATTTATTAAAGAAATAAAAAGTCAACAAATAAATGACCTAACATTACATCTCAAAGCCCTAGGAAAAAAAGAACCAATCAACACCAAAAACAGTAGAAGACAGGAAATAATTAAAATCAGAGTTGAAATCAATGAAATTGAAGCAAAAGAAACAATTGAAAAAATTGTCAAAAGAAAAAGTTGATTCTTTGAAAAAAATCAATAAAATTGATAAACCCTATCCACACTAATGAAGAGAAAAAGAGAGAAAACCTAAATTACTATAATTCATGATGAGAAATGAAATATCACAATGGATACAACTGAAATATCAAAGAAGTAGTAACACTAATACTCCTCAAATTATTCCATGAAATAGAAAAGGAGGGAACCCTTCCAAATTAATTCTATGAGGCTAATATCACCCTAACCCTAAACCAGATAAAGATACATCAAAGAAAGAAAACTTCAGACCAATATCCCTTATGAACATAGATGCAAAAATTCTCAAAAAATTCTGGCAAATTGCACATGAAAACATGTTAAAAAGATAGTGCACCATGATCAAGTGAGGTTCATCTCAGGGATGCAGGGTTGGCTCAACATATGGAAAACAATAAATGTAATTCATCATATCAATAGACTTAAAAACAAGAATCATATGATCATTTCAATAGATGCAGAAAAAGCATTTGATAAAATGCAGCCCCCCTTCATGCTCAAAACACCAGAAAAACTAGGGATACTAGGAACATACCTGAGCATCATAAAAGCCATATGTGCTAAACCCAAGACCAACATAATTCTAAACAGAGAAAAATTGGATGCATTCCCTCTACAAACTATAAGAAGACAGGAATGCCGCCTTTCACCACTTCTATTCAACATTGTCCTTGAAACTCTAGCCAGAGCAATTAGACAAAAGAAGGAAATTAAAGGTATACAAATAGGTAAAGGAGAACTCAAACTATCACTATTTGCCAATGACATGATTCTATATTTAGAAGATCCAAAAAATTCCACCAAAAACTCCTAGAACTAATAAATGAATTCAACAAAGTAAAAGGATATAAAATCAATACTTACAAATCAAACACATTCCTCTTCATCAGTAATGAATCCACTGAAGGAGAAATAAAATTACCCCATTCACAATTGCCTCAAAAATATAAAATACTTGGGAATCAATCTAACAAAAGAGGTGAAAGATCTCTACAATGAAAACTACAGAATGCTAAGAAAGAAATTGAGGAAGAACTTAGAATATGGAAAGACCTCCCTTGCTCCTGGAGAGGCAGAATTTTTTTTTTTTTGGTACTGGGGATTGAACCCAGGGGCACTCTACCACTGAGCCACATCCCCAGCCCTATTTTGTATTTTATTTAGAGACAGGATCTCACTGAGTTTCTTAGGGCCTCGCTAAGTTGCTGAGGCTGGCTTTGAACTCGTGATCCTCCTGAGAGGCAGAATTAATATTGTCGAAATGGCCATACTACCAAAAGCATTACACAAATTTAATTCAATTCCTATTAAAAGCCCAATGACATTCTTCATGGAACTGGAAAAAGCAATCATGAAATTTATTTGGAAAAATAAGAGACCCAGAATACCAAAGCAATCCTCAAAAAGAAAAGTGAAGCAGAAACCATCATAATATCAGACCTTGAAGTATACTACAGAACAATAGTAATAAAAACAGCATGGTACTGGCACCAAAACTGACACATTAGACCAATGGTATAGAATAGAAGACACAGAGAAAAACCTACATAAATAGTTTTCTCATACTAGACAAAGGTGCCAAAAACATACACTGGAGAAAAGACAGCTTATTCAACAAACGATGCTGGGAAAAATGGAAAGCCACATGAAACAAAATGAAATTAAATCTTTATTTCTCACCCTGCATGAAACTCAACTCACAGTGGATCAAAGACTTAGGCACTAGAGCAGAGATCCTGTGACTACTAGAAGAAAATGGAGGTCCAGATCTTCACCATATCAGCCTAGGATCTGACTTCTTTAAGAAGACCCCTAAAGTACAAGAAGTTAAATCAAGAATTAATAAATGGGATGGATTCAAACTAAAAAACTCCTTCTCAGCAAAAGAAACAATCAATAATGTGAAGAGAGAGCCTACAGATTGGGAGAAAATCTCTACCACGTGCACCTCAGGTAAAGCATTAATCTCTAGGATGTATAAAGAACTCAAAAAACTTCACATCAAAGAAACCAAATAATCAGTAAAAGGGCTAAGGAATAAAACAGACACTTCACAGAAGAAGATATACAATCAATCAACAAATTATGAAAAAAATGTTCAACATCTCTAGCAATTAGAGAAATGTAAATCAAAACTACTCTAAGATTTTATTTCATTCCAATCAGAATGGTAATTATCAAGAATATAAGCAACAATAAATGTTGGCAAGGATGTGGGGGAAAAGGCACACTCATACATTACTGGTGGGAATGTAAAATGGTGCAACCATTATGGAAAGTAGTATGGAGATTCCTCAGAAAACTTGGAATGGAACCACCATTTGACCCAGCTATCCCACTCCTTGGTTTATACCCAAAGGACTTAAAATCAACATACTACAGTGATGCAGCCACATCAGTGTTTATAGCAGCTCAATTCACAATAGCTTTATCTTCAACAGATGAATGGATAAATAAAATGTGATATATATATATATGTAAATAATATGGACTATTACTCAGCTTTAAAGAATACAATTATGGCATTTACTGGTAAATGGGTGGAGTTACAGAATATCATGCTAAGTGAATTAAGCCAAACCCAGAAAAACCAAACACAGAATGTTTTCTCTGATATGTGAATGCTAATTCACAATAAGGGGCTGGCTGGGGAAGAATAGAGTTGCTTTATATTAGGTAGAGGGGAGTAAAGGGAGGGGAAAGGGTATGAGGGTAGGAAGGACAGTAGAGTGAAACAGACATTATTACTTCATGTACATGTATTACTGCATGACCGATGTGATCCTACAATATACATAATTATAAAAATGAGAAATTATACTCCATTTATGTATGATTTATGAAAATGTGTGGATGCATTCTACTGCCATGTACAACAAATTAGAACAAATAAAAAAATTAAAAATTCTAAACAATTAAAGATTTTATGACAAACCCATATTTACTTCCAAGGAGGGTTGGTTCAAGGACTGGCTCACCTATCTAGTTTTACAATCTGTTCCTTTTCCATGTTTTTCCAAGAGAAGCATTTTGCTACTTGCTAGGGATAAAAAATAAGACAATGTCCTTTTCTTCAAATGATTCTTAGTTTAGGGGAAGAGACACAGACACACAAGAGACACATAAGTCTCTTATGACATCTACAAGTGTCACAGTTGAAACATGACCTTGTGTATTCTAGATGTGTCATGTAGGGACACGTGGAATAGTCTGGTGATGTGAAAAAGGATTTCCAGAAGACATGATGTCTGTGTTGAATATTAGCAAAAGAAGAGGTGCTTGCCAGATGAAGTCACGAATTCAACATCCAGTAAGTTGCAGCAGTAGGAGACTTGTAGGTCATTGAATTTTATAAAAAAACAGTTTCTGTCTCTCTGAGCTAATCAGTTCAGCTGAATCACTGAACTATTAGGTGTGATTTAAGGAAAAACTGAGATGGGCAGTTAAGTTTGTCTTTGGCAGCATCCTAAGCAGATTTTCTGGTTTCTTTTTCCACCATTTTAGGCCCCTCTGCCCATCCTGAAGCACAGTATTCTTAATCACCCAAGGGGATCTTCAAGGAGATACTTCTTGGTATTTCAGGTAAGAGCTTTCTTTATCTTCTAGGCTATGGCAATGTTTCGACATTTACACCTGTAACTGCCTTATTGGACAATTTAAACTTAGGGTATAAATGTAAGGGAACTTTATTTTTCTTCCTACCATGTCTATTTTAAATACTTTCTGATGATCTATTTAACTCCACCTGCGAATAATACCTTGGGCCAATATAAAAGCTTTTATCATTTTGTTTAATATTAATATGTGATCTCATCCAGAGATTGGAAAATTCAGCATAGTTTAAATCAGAATTTTAATTTTTAAAACCAAGTTAAAACTTTTCCAGATTGGGTTTAATTCAAGCTTAATTTACTTTGTTCCCGCTGATGTTTTATTCTTCCTCCGTATATTACTTTGATGCTTCCAGTCACTCTAGGTTCGAGTCAAGAAGTCACACCTACACCAGTCAAGGACACACACATGCACACGTATGCACACACACCATATTTGTTGGGGGACGTGGGCTCCCCGATGCTCTTCACTGGCTACTTATGACTTCTTCCATCCCTGCTTTCTGGTGACCTACTCCCTGTGGAGTCACTTTTGGGATTGCTTTACTCTCTGAGTAGTACTTTCGGGGGAGTCCCTCTCAAGATGGCTCGGCTTACCTTCCATGGGGTCTAACTGGGTAAGATAAGGGCGTTCTATGTGTTGTGGAAGCAGTCTGCTCTTGCTGTGTGCGTCACTCCCGCTCCGCTCTCAGAGCCAGCTCTTTCACAATCAGCATTTTTTTTTTTTCCAGATTTGAATCAGGGACAGTCCAGGTGTCCATGAGACTCCAGGGGACAAGGTCAAACCCTTTGAGTCGTTCTCTTGATGTGCCTGACACTTCACTGGGGGTATTTCCTATCTATAACTCTCACTGAAGGTATTTTCGCTCATGGATTCAGCCTGATTTCACTCACAGATTTCAACCTGTCTTAGGGGATTTCCAGCTTCCTCTCATACAGCATTGATGAGGATTATGAACTAATAATTGTGGAATTGGATTCACACTTACTGAGTCCAACAATGATGTGTTGTCAAAAATCCAGGACAGCTGGGTATGGTGGTGCACACCTGTAATCCCAGTGGTTTGGGAGGCTGAGGCAGGAGGATTGCAAGTTTGAGGTCAGTCTCAGCAATCCAGCAAGGCTCTAATCAATTTAGGGAAACTCTGTCTCAAAATAAAAAAATCAAAAGAGCTGGGGATGTGGCTCAGTGAAGTGCCCCGGGGTTCAATACCCAGTAACCTCTCTCCCCCCAAAAAATCTAGGACAAAGGCATGTTGTTTTGTGTTTTATTACATAATAAGTCAATAATATGTAAACAAATAACTGATATATATCTTTAAAAAGTTATGTGGACAGAGACTGTACCTTTCTGGAAGTAGACATTAAGATTTTTAAGAGTATTTTGCCATGGGTTTAGAGCTCATCTTTTCCCCTAGAACACATATTTTTTATTGGTGCATTATAATTGTACATAATGGTGGGATTCGTTGTTTCACATTTGTAAATGCACACAATATAGCAATATAATTTGGCCAATAAAATTGCCCAATATTTCCTTTTTCCTTCTTTTTCTCCCTCCCCCATGTCTTTCCTCTACTCTATTGATCTCCCTTCAATTTTCATGAGCCCTCTCACCCTGCCTCACCTTTCTTTTCCTTTTTCCTTCCTGACTTCCACATATAAGAGAAAACATACCACCCTTGACCTTCTGAGTTTAGGTTATTTTGCTTAATATAATGTTCTTGAGTTCTATCCATTGTCCTGTAAGTGACATAATTTTATTTTTCTTTATGGCTGAATAAAACTCCATTGTGTATGTATACCACATTTTATTTACCATTTATTTGTTGATGGACACCTAGGTGGTTCCACAGTTGGCTAGTGTGAATTATGCTGCTATAAACATGGGTGTGTTTATGTCACTATAGTATGATGACTTTCATTCTTTAGGGTAAATACTGAGGAGTGGCATAGCTGGGTCATATGGTGGTTCCATGTCTAGTCTTTTGAGGAACCTCCATACTGATTTCCATAGTGTTTGTACTAATTTATACCAACAGTGTCCCACCAGTTGTGTAAAAGTGTTCCTTTTTCTCCACATCCTCTCCAGCATTTATTATTGTTTGTATTCTTGATGACTGCCATTCTGACTGGTGTGAGAGCCTGGAATACATTTCTGAAACTGGAAGCTAATCAAAATATGATTAGATACATAATGAGTTTGCTTTACAAAAAGGACTATGATGGCTATAATCAGCCTTCCACTTATGCAAAGAGTGTCACTGGGCTATTCAAATCCTATTCATGAGCTGTGGATAATTCTTATACCACAGAGGACATTATGGAGGGCACATTTCATGTCCTTGTTGCGTAGGCTGTAGATGAAAGGGTTTACGACTGGTGTCACCACAGAGTATATCAGTGTGAGGATCTTATGAATAGCAAATGAGTTGTCAGATGTGGGACTCACATACATCACCATTATGGTTCCATAGAACAGAGACACCACAACCAAGTGAGATCCACAGGTAGAGAAGGCCTTTTGTCGTCCAGCAGAAGAGGGAACCTGCAGCACAGCTCTGAGCACCAGGGTATAGGATCCAAGGATGTACAAAAGGGTGAGAATGATGATAAAACAACTTACAGAATGAAACACCTGGCCTACAATGGGTGTAGGGACACAGGACAATGCCATCAGTGGTTCTACATCACACAGAAAGTGATCAATGATGTCGGCACCACAGAAAGGTAGTTGAGAAATGAAGAAAATGGGAACAGAATATGCAAGGAAACCAATGAACCAACAAAGAGACACCAGAATACCACAGAGCTGGCCAGTCATGATGGAGGGATAGTGCAGAGGGCGACAGATGGCCAGATACCGATCATAAGCCATGATGCAGAGGAAGAAGCATTCCGTTGTGCCCAGGGAGAAGAAGAAGTAGAACTGAATGAAGCAGCCAGAGAAGGATATGGTCTTAGCTTTACAAAGAAAGTTGACCAGCATGTTGGGTACTGTACAAGTCACATACCAGACTTCCAGGAAGGAGAAATTGGCTAGGAGGATGTACATGGGGGTATGCAGTCGCTGGTCCCACCACACTGCACAAATGATGGCCATGTTCCCAGTCAGAGTCAACATGTAGACCAAGAAAATCACTGAGAAAAGGGTGATCTGCACTTTCCAGGGACCAGGAAAGCCCAACAGGACAAAATGTGCCATTGTAGTTCTCTCTGACTTATTCATGATCCCTCTGACTCTGGAGAGAAGATAGATAATAATTATTTACTTTGCTGCTGAAATGTCTTGAAGCTTTTCTTGAGATAGGGGTTTGACTAATGCAGTCAAATGTATTGGCTATATAAAACAAGTCTCAAACAAATCTGGCCTATTCTGAATGCCCTTTGGCCCCATTATTATTATTTTTTTCATAAATTCTAGGTTGTTTGACTTTTCAGTGGTAGTGGACCAAACTCAGTTAAATTTCATCTTCCTTATTTCAGTGGTAGCGTGCTTGCTTATCATGTGCAAGATGGTGGTTTTCATTCCCAGTGCTGGGGCAGGCGGGGTGGGCAGGGAGACAGAAATGTTGAAATAGAGGCAAAAATGGTTTGTTTTATATGTACTTTGGTTTTCAGTGAAGGCTGCTCCTACACAACAATTATGTAGTGCTACTCACTTCAAAATTTGAGGACACGTATACCACCGTTTTCTTTTCCTTTTCCTTTTCTGTTTCTTTTCTTTTCTTCTTTCCTTTTATGGTAGTAGAGGTTGAAACCAAGGAGCTACATTCTCATCCCCTTTTAAAAATTTTCTATTTTGAGACAGGCTCTCACTAGGTTGTTGAGGCTGACCTTGAATTTGTGATCCTCCTGCCTCAGCCTCCTAAGTCACTGGGATTACAGGTGTGTCACTATGTGCAGTTTATGCCATCATTTTCAAAATATTTGAATTTGAGGCTTACTACAAAGTAGAATTGCTTGTACTTTGACATTATTTCAGATTCCTTCTGGAGTTATTTCCGTAAGGAAAATTTATCTTCAATCAGTTTTTTAAAATATTAGAAGAAAATCAATGAGGGCATACAGATGGTAATTTTAAAATATATTTTGTCTTTTACTAATTAAAGACATTTATATGTTACTACAGCTCTTTTATAATTTGATAATTAATCTTTTGCTTTTAGCAAAGAAAAGTCATTAAGTCATTATTACTCATTCCCTGATGATTAATTTCACATGGTAATTTATCATGATTCACATACATTTAAAAAGAGGCATTTCATTGGAAGATGAATGTCATATGAGATGTAATTTATCATGATTCACATACATTTAAAAAGAGGCATTTCATTGGAAGATGAATGTCATATGAGATGTATTGGAGAAGAAAACTTACAATAACAATGAGTCTCTCTTTTAAAACTTTTCTATTAGTGCTGCCAGAATGTTCCCTTAAAATTCATTATTCAGGAGATTTTGCTTTAGCTCACTTAAAAAAAACCCTTAATATTCAAAGTAACAAGACACAAGAAAATTAAAGATGTTGTTTCAAAAATTAATTTCCTCACATTCTAAAATTTGTCCTTGTTTCTGTAGGAGACCATCATCAAAGAAATATTTTTTATTTGTAGGTGGACACAATACCTTTATTTTATTTATTTTTATGTGATGCCGAGGATCGAACCCAGTGTCTCACACATGCTAGGCAAGCGCTCTACCACTGAGTCACAACCCCAGCCCCAAAGAAATATATTATTATTTTTTGGGGGGGGTACTGGGGATTGAACCCAGGGGCACTCCACCACTGAGCCACATCCCCAGCCCTATTTTGTATTTTATTTAGAGACAGCGTCTCATTGAGTTGCTTAGGGCCTCGCTAAGTTGCTGAGGCTGGCTTTGAACTTGCGATCCTCCTGCCTCAGCCTCCCAAGTGCTGAGATTATAGGCGTGTGCCACCGTGCCTGGCCCCAAAGAAATATTTTTAAGAATCAAATACAACTTAGAAAAAAGAGTATAATGATAGTTTTAACATATTGTGATAGCCAGAATTTTTTTTTTTTTTTTTGGTACCTGGGATTGAATTTAGGGGCACATCCCCAACACTTTTTTGTATTTTATTTAGAGACAGGGTCTCACTGAGGTGCTTAGTGCCTAGCTAAATTGCTGAGGTTGGCTTTGAATTCATGATCCTCCTGCTTCAGCCTCCCAAGCCACTGGGATTATAGGCATGTGCCACTGGGCCCGGCCAGAAAAATTTTAACAAGATACAAGATATCTGTACCATTTTTGATTGATGAGAAGAATTTGCCTTAAACCTTCTTTTTTGGTTGAAGTGGCGTATACACACACACACACACACACACACACACATATGTAAAATTTATAACACTCATTGAATATAAATAGAAAAAACATCTCCTGTTATTGAGGTCATATTAAATAAGCTAAATAATTTATGATTATGCAGCTGTTGTAGGCTCAATAAACCAGCAATATGTTAAGTGAACTATGAAACCCAGCATAATCTCCCTGTTGAGTTGGTCCTGTCAAAGCAGGTTGTGATCTGGTGAACAAGAAACCATGATTAGAAGGAAACTGAAAGATGAGGATAAGAGACTTTTAATTTTTAAACTACGATGATTATTAAGAACTAAACGAACCTTCACTGAAGATCATTTTAGTAAGATGCCATGAAAGAACGGTTCCCCACTATAGGAATTTTACACATTCTCCATCTTCCCAAGGAAGAAACCTCTCTTCTCAACAGGAGGAGAGAGCAGAGAGCAGCTACTTACCATTGAGTGGAGCAGCAGCAGCAATGACTCTGAACTTAGATTCATAGACTTTGACTCCAAAACTAAAAGCAGAGGACTTGGTGTTATGTATTCCAGCTACTGACTACTTTTGCTGATATTAAAAACAACAAACAAACTTCTAGAAAAACTATTAGTAGCAGGGAAAGCATGATAACTGAATTTCACAGATAATTTCAATGTACTTGTGAGAAGTATTTCCTAATATATCCATCATTAAACTCTATGTGAAATCTTAGTCTTCATACACATGAATTTGACTTTTTCTTTTCCTTTCTTTTTTAATGTCACTGTTTCTAAAGGTGCACATGAGTAATGGAATAGATAAAGAAGGTAGAACTGAGTGTAGACAAAAAAAAAAAAAATCCTAATTTTGTATTGTTCCAGTCTCAGTGGATAGAACTATTTCCATACCAATTTGCTCAACTTCTCTACAAAATTCTAACCTTTTCTAGTGCCTCAGCCACTTCCCGAAAGGAGGAAGACCTATGAATGACTTTGTTAACACTGAATGTGCTGATTTTAGAGTGTGTGAATTCCATGATGATCTAAATACCCTGAGGAATTTATTTTTCTTTTGGTTCTTAAGTTGAAAGAGCAACAGACTTTTTTGATACCTAGTTTCTCCAGTGCATGAACATATGGAATGAACAAATATAGAGAGGAGTAGCCCCACTATGGTGTATAATATCAGCAGTGCCCATCAAAAGAGATGGCCCCTAACACCATGAATCTTTCCTAGATGATCGTGAAGGTCATCTGCACCGAAGTCACAGAGATCTCTCCTTCCCTGGCTCTAAGGTGGAAGTTCGGTGTGAAAGCTTCATGTATGACTGATTTTACTTGTCTTATACCTTAAGATCTTAGGGCCTATTTTTCACTGTGTAGAGACTCCGTGCTTGTCCTGCTTTATGCCTCATGTTTGCCACTGTTGCCACAGGTCTCTCTTCCAGTAAGCCTGTGACTTTCCATGTTGTCCACAGGGACCTCTTGCTTCTTGCCTCGGGGTTTCATTGTTACTTTTCAATAAATTGATCTATGGGGATTATTAAAAATAACATTCTACATTAACCTGGGGAAACCCTGTGGTTTCTTGAACAGCATATTGTGCCCCAGGATACACAGAGTCCCCAGTTAACTGTCTTTCTAAAGGGCCCATTTTACTCAGAAAGATAACTTTACATGCTATTTATTAGAAAGTACAATTTGTGATTTTTAAAAGATAAAACTTTGGATTTCAAAGAAATATTTTGGCCAAATGCTCCACATCCTCTGCCCACTGTTGCCCACTGCTTTGGTAGGAGTACACTAAGAGCATTACATCTCCTGGTACTGTGGCACCTCTTCCTCACACCCCTCATTTCATCGTAAAGTGGTCATGACTAAAACCCGTGTACTCTGTTTTAATGGACTTGGGCTTCAGCTGATGACCTTCCTGTTTCAGCATAGGTTTTGGACGAAAAAATGAAATTCGCTTATTTTCTCTGAATACTTTTCTGACCAAGACTTTTCCCTATAGCCTCCTGAGAGGCGCGTATTTCCTGCACTGTACAAATGAAAATGTATTGAGGCTATTGTTATTCCATATCACACAAGATGTGGGGGTTGTCACGCTGATTTGGGAGAAAACAATATGAATAAAGATCCCAGATGGGAGTAAATGTGTTTGAGGCAAAATAAGAGGGCTGATCATCATGAAGGAAAGGCTCACACACTGGGTCAGTAGGAGAGAAGACTGAATGGGGCTTCGGATTACAGAAAGTTTATCACTTTATCCCTCAGTGATAGAGGCATGAAGCATAGAGGTGTGAAGCATACCCTGATTTGGTGTGAAAGACAGCCTCAAACTATGGAAGACGTCCATTCCTCGGCTTTTTTTTTTTTTGATGGCTTCTTAATCCATTATCTTAAAGAATATTTATTTAATCAAATTAAAAGATTACACTCTTTTCCAAGGCTTTAGGCACACATGCAATTGATTTATTCCATTGGTTAAGGTTAAGACCAGCAACTATACATCATAGAAAAGGGTTTATGTACGTAAACATGTATACACACACTCACATGCATTGTTGATTGTACATATATATGAACAAAAAATATATATGAACAAAATGTAATTACTCAGAGAGGCTGTGTATGTTAAAAATATTTTATTGAGCATTGATTACCAATGAGCTGACATAGAACTGCTAAGGGACTGTGAAAGATAAATTTCTCCCTTTCCTTGTAAATATGATCCAGAACACACTTACTGAAGCCATTCTCTATTATAATTATAAATAACTAAGGTCAAAGCGACCCACTCAGAATGTACCTTAGCACAGCCACTACGGGAAAAAAATATGGAGTTCCCTCAAAATACTAAAAATAGAACTATCATATAATTTAACGATTCCACTCCCCAGTATATATCCAAATGAAATGAAGTCAGGATACAAAAGAGACACCTGCATGCCAGTATTTATTGTGGCACTATTCAAGATTGTCAAGATATGGAATCAGCCTAGGTGCCCATCAATAGATGATCTGACAAAGAATATATGGTGAATATATATATATATGTATATGAACTTATAAATATGTATATATACATGGTGTGTGTACATATGTATGCATATACATATATGAAATACTGTCATTTGCAGCAAAATGAATGGAACTAGATGACATCATTTTGTTAAGCAAAATGAGCCTAGAAAGTAGGGTATTGCATTTTCTCTCTCATATGTGGAAATATGAAAAGAAAAATAGATTAAAAAAATTGACCTGATGAGGCCCAGGACCATGGGGGGGAAAAAAAAGCTGATCTGAAAGTAGAAGAGAGATTGCTAGGGACAGGGAAGGATGGGGGAGGGGAACAAAGGTAGAAGGTAGGTGAACATTGTCAGTTCACTGTGTAGACATATGTGAAAATATCACAGTAAATCCCATAATTCTGTACAATAAAAATAATTCTTTCACCTCTTTAAAGAAAGAAAAGTGGCCCATTCAGCATTTATTTCAAAGCAGTCTCAGCTTTAACTAGTTGTTAATCCCAGGGCTTTTTTTAGGGCATTTTTCATGTCTTTGTTTCGGAGACTGTAGATAAGGGGATTTAGGAATGGTGTTCCTGCCGAGTAAACCAAAGTGACGATCTTTTGCATTCCTGCTGGGTTCCCTGATGTAGGGCTCACATACATCACCATAAGGGTTCCATAGAACAGAGACACAACCATTAGGTGGGACCCACACGTAGAGAAAGCTTTAGTTCGACCAGCACCAGAGGGAACACGAAGCACAGCTCTGAGTACCATAGCATAAGATCCTAAAATGGAGAGGAAGGGCCCAAAGATAATCATTGAGTTGAAGGTGTAACAGATAAGCTCAGTGGAAGGAGCAGAGACACAGGCCAGGGCGAACAATGGGCCTGGGTCACACACAAAGTGGTCAATGATGTTGGGTCCACAAAAGGGAAGTTGGGAGATGAGGATGATGGGGACTGGATAGCAGAGGAATCCACTCACCCAGCACATGCAGATCAGGGTTACACAAAACTTCCTGGTCATGATGGATGGGTAGTGTAGTGGGCGACAAATGGCCAGGTACCGCGCATAAGCCATGACTGATAAGAAGAAACACTCTGTTGTTCCCAGTGAAAAAAAGAAATAGAATTGTAGGAAGCAGCCAGAGAAGGAGATGGTCTTAGACTCAGAGAGGATATTGACCAGCATGTTTGGGACAGTGGAGGAAGCATACCAAATTTCTAAAAAGGCAAAGTTTCCCAGGAGGATGTACATGGGTGTGTGGAGCCTCCTGTCCCATTTCACTGCGTAGACAATAGCTCCGTTCCCCAGCAAGGTCAGGAGATAGAGAACCAGAATTAATGAGAAGAAGAAACTCTGCATCTTACTCTGACCATGGAAACCAAGAAGGATGAACTCAGTCACAAAATGCACTGTTCTGTTCTGGGATCCCAAAGCTGTTCAAAAAACAGAAGTAACCAAGAAGTGAGCAATGATGTACATTTGTAGGTTTTGCTCATACATTACTTGACAATGTGCTAAGTATTTTTACACCATCTCATTTGGTTTTCCTAACAAGCCTTTGAGTTATAGGGAGGTCTACGTTTTCCTCCTCTTTCATAGATAAGAAAACTGATATTCAGAGAGATTTAAGGGTTTCACTTAGGTCCATGTGCAGTCAGTAAATCCTAGAACACTAGTATATTTGGAGATGGGTCTGGAATAGACCCCATTTAATTTCAAATATTCCTGTGTCCCTGAGTATCAGTAATGTTTCATCTTTAATGATAAAAAATATGGCCTCATATTCTATATAAAGTATAAACTTTGAATTTATCCTTTCACTTTGCAGCAAAATCTGGCATAAATATGAAAAAACAACTGTCAAATGCCTTTTTAAGATACACACACACATATGAGTGTGTGTATAAATAAAATAAAAAATAAAAAGCAATAAAAAGCAAGTAAGATTGAAACTGTGGGGTCAGAATCTTGGGCCCCCTTACTTGTGTTACTTTTAGGGAGGTGTGTTGCAGAACACCCTGGATCTGTAAAATGTTGTGAGAACAACCTATCTTGTTCTTTCTAGATCAGACTTCCCAGGTGGGTGTCTGGATTTGGTGAACAATCCAGCTCATTCCTCTCCTAAGGAACTCTGTCTCTGAGCACTTCTTCATGTGGAGCCAAATTAGTCTCCTTTATTACTTTTACACGTTGATCCTGGCACTCCCCAGGTAGATTTCAACTTTACAAAGCTATAAAAAGGAAGTCTAATTTCTCTTCCATGATGGTGGTGGTGGGTCTTAAAGAACTGAAGTCGGCTCTTAAATCCCTTGTACACGATTTCTTTTGCAGGCCGTGGTTTCTCCTGGCTTCACCCCACCCACACTGTCCAAACTGCACTGTCCAAACATTGTAGCTTGGATCTTGAGACACCTCGCTGCTGGGTAAGTCTGTTTCTCTAGTATATAAAACCATGTGCCTTAATTTTTCCTAGAATTAAGCCCTAAACTCTATAATATGTCCCTTTATCATCATGCTTTTATGTTAAACATGAATTAAATATTTAATGTGAATTAAATAATAAATAGAAGGGTCTCTTTAGCATGTGCAGAGACCAGAAAGATCTTTCTTATATTGGCTAAATCAGGAGTTTAGACCAGACTAAAGAGGTGGATATTTTGCTAACAATCTTCTTGAAACTATTAATCCAGGCTTATTTCTATGTCCTAAAGTTTTCTGGTCAAAGTAGAATATTTGGCTGAGTAAGTCAACATCAATATTTTAGATTAGCAATATATTGTCTTTAAAAGTAGGATAATTGATCACATTTTTATTAATGTCACTGTGAAGATACTCACAAATTTCCACCATTATGCCATTTATATTATCTGCAGAGATCAAGAGGTCTGCTTCTTAACAATTGATCAAACCTAGAGCAAATTCAGAATGATAAATGTCTTATGGCCAGTATGACTTTGGATATTAGAATTTATGATATTTTTAGAATAATGAAAACATTTCTCTAATGAACATGATTTTTATGAAAATGTACATTTCTCCAAGTGATTTAGTTCAATAAATTATAATTATGATGACCATATGTACCAAAATTTCCAGGAGGATTTTAATTTCAAATATACTTTCCATAATAATACTTATATTTGCCAGACCAGATGCTATCATTCTAGGTTGGAAAATAGCTTGCAGTAAAAAAGATTAGGTACTGAATTTAAATTGTATCTATTTATTTATGCACTTGACAAATATTTATTCACTGTTAATTATTTTCCTAACTTTGTGCCAAATTCTGGGGTACAATAGTGCACATGAAAAATAAAATTCCTGCCCTTCTACAACTTATTTTGCAAAGCAATCAAGAATGCTGCTGTAGGGCTGGAGTTGTGGCTCAGTGGTAGGGCACTTTCCTAGCACGTATGAGGCACTGGGTTTGATTCTCAGCACCACATATAACTAAATGAACAAAATAAAGGTCCATTAACAGCTAAAAATATTTTTAAAAAAGATTGCTGCTACATCAGCAGTCCCATGCATAGACAATTTCTTGAGCTGTGTGTTTTGCAGGGTGTTCATCTGTATGCTGTGGACCACAAAAGGGCATACTTTTATGTAGTGCAGCTGGCATGACAACTTTTATTTAGCATTAAAGTAGACATTTTGGGTTTTTCAAGACAGTAGGCAGAAACATGAGACACAAATTAACTTACCCTACTCACAGGCCAGGAATTTCTTGGCACCTAGAAGAGAAATATGCTTCCAATGCATTGTGTGTGACCCAGAACCAAACCTCTTAAGTCTTGACTCCCCTTTTGGTAATTATTTGATTTCATAATGTCCAAGATCTTGTTGACATTTTTTTTCTGCCACAGTGAAATTTTAGCTATCTATGGAAGATAGAGTCAGAAAAAGGTAGATAAACTATACAGATGATTCAAAATCACACTGCATCATTTCTATCACCTCCACCTCTAAAGTACGTCCATTAGCAGCTCAAGTGGCAAATATAAATTCACCTCTTTCATCTTTCTCTTCATCTCAAAGATAGTACAAATGCACAGTAGGAGAGAAGGGAAGGACAAACAGCCATGAAATCCATTTTACGTAACTGAGAAGGGAGCCAGGCCCTCCTCTGTAACTCAAACCACTTGTGGGAATTTAAATCACTTGCCCAGGGACAAGCTCTTTTTAAATTATAAGTATAGGGATTCATCTTCTTTTAAAAATGTATGCTTTTGAGGTTAATGTATAGGAAAATCCAAAGGAAAAGAGAATCCGTTGGCCTGCTTCTTTCTGTTTGTACTTAATATTTGTCACTTGCCAACAACTCTAAAAAAAATAACAACCTGTTTTAATTGCTCCTGTCGGAAGATAATCTGTCCACCAAACTTCACTGACTAATTTTATGAAGTGGTACAAGATCAAGCTCATTCTAACTGAGGGGAATTTAGTATCCCTCAAAAAATATCTAAGACATTTGACACCATTTTCCCCGAGTTGTAGAGTGGGCATTCTGTGGTCCCCATTGAGCCCTTAGTGTGATTGTGTCACTTCTGACTCCTTTAGGGGTCAGATGGGAGAAGTGGAGAGTCTAACATGTTCTGACAAAGAACAAAGGAACAAATAATTTGAGGATTTGCAGAAGAACCACATGCTTTTGGCATCTGACAGTGGTCAATGCAGGGGGACAGTGGCTCAGAGGCAGGCTGACTTCCTTACATACCTGATGGCGTTTCTGACTCCAAGAGGAAGATATGAGAGAAGCTCAGCCATAAAGAATCTTCTCCTTTATGTAGTAGAAAAGTTGATTCACGGATGGTCAATATTATTTGCAACTTGAGAGACCTAACATCTTTTAGTACTCTGAGTCAAATGAACTGTGTTTTCTAAGTCAGTGATTATTAAGAGTTTACAAATCTCTCCTGAATAGGAAGCATAGTTCCCCAGTGTCTGCTGGGAGCCTCCCAGTTCCTTCCCTGTGCCTGTATCTCTGTGCATGCATTTAATTCTACCTGTATCTGTTTATATTTTCCCCAGGGGTTTGACTAGTGAGACAAGGAGGCAAGGGAAACTTTCTTTTTTTGTGGAGATATTTTCCCTGTAAGGAACTGATTTATCTGTTTGGGGTTAAGGATGGGTGGGTGAAAGGGGAGGGTAATGGAGGAGGAGAGATAATGTATGTGTAGCCAAGTGTGAACATGCATGCATGTGTGAGTTTTTCCAAATAGACTCTTCAAAATAGAATTGTTTTATTCCTTAAAAAATCTATGTAATTGACAAACATTTATTATGTACCTAGTATGTGTCAGACTCTGGGTTAAATATTGAGTACACGCAGGTGATGAGAATAAACAAGATCAAAACTTCAAGGAACTTATATGCTTGTTTAGGGTTCAAATATAAAGATAGGAAGCATTACCTAAATGTGATAAAACCCATTTATAATAAACCCAGCAGATAATTACTGAGTGGGGGAAAGGCTGAAAGTTTTCTTTTTAAGATCTGGAACTAGACAAGGATGCCCACTTTCACCACTTTTATTTGAAATAGTGCTGAAATACCTAGCCAAAGCAGTAAGTCAAAAGAAGGAAATAAATGCATCCAAACTGGAACAGAGGAAGCCAAATGACTGTTTGCAGAAGGGATGGTCTTTTATACAGAAAACCCCAAAGACTCCACCAAAAACCAAAACAAAAACAGACAATTAGAACTAACAAATGATTTCAACAAAGCTGCAGGACTAAAAAATACCCCAACATACAAAAATCAATAGGGTTACCATGCCAATTATGAACTATCTGAAATAGAAATAAAGAAAGCAATCCCATTTATAATAGCTACAAAAATACCTAGAAATAAATCTAATAAAGAGGTGAAAGATGTCTGCAATGAAAATTGCAAAACATTTATGAGTTGCTGAAAAGGACACACAAAAAAGTGGAAAGAAAAACTGTCTTTATGGACTGGAAAATACAATAGATTGTTGATGGGAATATGAATTAGTATAGCCGTTATGGAAAACAGTATGGCATTTCCTCACAAAATGAGCATCAGAACTACTCTATGATCTTGCAATTCCACTCCTGGGTATATATCCAAAGGAAATGAAGTCAGTATGTCAAAGAGACATCTGTACTGCCATGTTCTTTGCAGCATTATGGACAATAGCCAAGAATGGAAATGGCCTAATCTTTTCTTCTAGTTCATATATATATATATTGAATGTTTTCACCATTAAGAAATGATAAATGTTTGAGGAGATAGTGTTTTGGGATGATTTAAAAATTAAGCCAAGCTGACCCCATTTTGTTTAGACGTCTCACCTGTGTAAAATGGGTCCTCCCTTTCCTCATGAACCCACTCACATAGAAGCTAACACCTCCATGCCCCCCCATTGCACCCTGACCACAATATCTTTGACTTATAGAATGTAAGCTTGCCATTCTGAACATGTACTGATGATTTCTGAGAAAACATGTTTTATATAATCTGTGGTTGTAACTGCCACCCTCTCTCTCCCCCTTCTTTTGTGGTTTTCTAGTTTTTAAGCGGCAGTCGACCCCCAAGCAGGTGTCCAAGATTGCAGAACTGTTTGCTTTCTGCTTCCCCAGCCCTGACCAGAATAAATCCTTTGTCTTTTGCTCCAAAAGAACCTGGAGTTTTTATTTGGGATATTGGAATAGTGCCTTAACAGTAGGTATGTTTACCATGACTCAATCATTTCATAATGTATACTTGCATCAAAATATCACATAGTACCCCATAAATATGTACAATTTTTATGTCAATTAAAATAATTTTAAAAAGTCCAGTGTCATTTTTTATAGAAATAGAGAAAGTAATCCTAAAATTCAAGTGGAACCCTTGACTAGTCACAACAAATTCTGAAGAGCCAAGGCAATAATGAACAAGAACAGCAAAGCTGCAGGCATCACATGGCCTGATTTTAAGCTATCCTACGAATGATAGTTACTGAGACAGCAATGTGCTAGCATAAAAATAAACTCATCCACCAGTGGAACAGAGGAGGGAGCTCAGAGAGGAACCCATGCAACTACAGTGAGTTTATGCACATGGTTGGTCAAGGTGCTTAGCTTGAGAAAAGGACAATCTCTTCAGTAAATGTGTGGAAGTGTGTGATATCCCTATGCAAAGGAATGAGACTTGACCCTTGCCTCACTCCGTATGCAAAAATCAATGCAAAATGAATTAAAAATTTAAATATAAGACCCCAAACAGTAAAATGACTACAAAGAAAATATAGGTGTAAAGCTACTCGACACGTGTATGGGCAATGATTTTTAAAATATAGCCTCCAAAGCTCAGAAAACAAAACAAGAATAGTCAAGATCACATATGATTCAGCTCCAACAAAGAATGATTGAACTTGTTCAAATGAAAGGATGTTTGTTTAAAAGTAATAAAACTTGAACCTCTTTTTTCCAGGTTCAAGTTTTTTTTTAAAATTAGTACCTTTCCTTTTGGATATTTTAAGAATTTTTTTTTTCAGGCCAGAAAAACCTGATCATTTGGATTGTGATCTTAGCTACTTGAAGAGAACTAAGGATGTTTCATTAAACACTAAATTCAGGAAAAAAAGAAAAGAATTTTGATGGCATTACATAGCAGTAAAAAGTTTTTGCACAGCAAAGGAAACAATCAACAGAATGAAGATGCAGCTTATGAAGAGAAAATATTCCCAATCCATATATCTAATAAGGTTAATATCCAAAATAAATTAGGAACTCAAGCAACTCAATGGAGAGAAAACAAATAATCCAATTGAAAAATTGGCAAGGGAACTGAGGAGACTTTTTCTAAAGAAAACATACACATGACCAACAGATATATATGAAAATCACTCAGCATCTATAATTACTAGAGAAATGCACATTAGAACCACAATGAGATTTCACCTCATATCTATAAGAATGTCTGTTACCTAAAAAGAAAAAGATAGCAAGCACTGGCAACCATGTCAAGAAAATGGAACTCTTGCTCATTGGGCATGTAAATTAACATAACCTTTATGGAAAAATGTATGGAAGTTCCTCAGAAAACTAAAGTTAGAATTACTATATGATCCAGGAATCTCATTTCTGGGTATATACCCAAAAGATTTGAAATAAGTATGTTGAAGATACAATCCCAAATTCACTGCAGCACAATTTTTAATAGCCTAGTTATAGAATCAACTTAGATGCTCGTCAACAGATGAATGGATAAAGAAAAAATGGGATATGTACACAAAGGATTGCTATTCAGTCTTAAAAGTGTAGAAGTTTTGTTATTTGTGATAATATGGAAGGAACTGGAAAACATGCTAGATCCAATAAAGCACAGAACAAATACTGCATATTCATACCTATGTGTGATTCTAAAATATTTAAACTCAAAGAAGCTGAGAGTTCAATGGTGGTTATCAGGGACTTGGAGGATGGGGGAGGGAAGAGGCAGATGATGGTCAAAGGACACAAAGCCTCAATTAGCTAGGAGCAATAACGGTTTTCTCTATGAGACATATTGCAGTGCAGTGAGTATAGTAATAACGTACAGTGAGTATAGTAATAATTTCAAAATTGCTAGGAGGTTAAATTTCAAATGTTCTCACCACAAAAATACGTATTTGGAATGATGGATATTTTAATTAGCTCAACTTAAGTACTACATTGTATTAATGAATCATAGCATCACTTTGTATCCCTGAAATACATAGAACTATAATTGAAAAAAATTCCTACTGTGGTTTAAAAAGTCCTACCCAATTTGGCCACCTGTCTACTTTCTAACTTCTGTTCCAGTACGCCCTCTTAATCTCTCTACTTGAGCAAACCAACTTCCTTGCTGTTGCCTGGATGAAATCCTGCCTCAGGATCTTACAGAACACTTGCTTCCCCCTGCTTGGCATGCCTTCCCTTCAGCTGTCTATAAGGCTCAGTCTTGTGTCCTTAAAGTTCTTGCTTAAATATTATCTTCTCAGGGTACCCTTTCATAATCACTCTGTTCAACATTTCAGCTCTTTCTCCTATATTTCCTATTCTCTCTCCCACTTCTGCACAGCACTTAGAATTCTCTGACATGCTGTATAACTTACATTTTTATTACCTATCTATCCTCTAGTAGAATGCAAACTCCACTAAGTAGTATTTTTTGACCATTTTGTTCATAGCATATCTTTAGTCTCTCTAGAGAAGCACATAGAACATAGTAGGCACTCAATTATGATTATTTATTGAATAAAATGATTGATAATGTTTTATGTAATGTTAACACATAACACCAGTTTCATAAGCATGAAACTTTAAGCCTATCCTAGTCTGGAAGCCTATCTACTCTAAAGAACCAAGGGGACAAGAAAATTGTTTTAAATCCTTTATCTCTGCATCTATTAGTCATTCGATTTTGATTTCTTATTTACATTTTATACACCAGAGATTGAACCCAGGGGTACTTAACAACTGAGCCCCATCTCCAGCCCCCCCTTTTTTAATGTTTTATTTTGAGACAGGGTCTTGCTAAGTTGCTTAGAAAATATTGGTTGGATTAAGATATGCCTTAAGTGTACCAGTGATGATTCAGCCAGGACTACTGCCCTCTACCTTTTACCCCAACTCCCCAATAATTAAAACTAAAGCAGTATAAGAAAGATGGAAAAAATGTCCTCATATATCATCTGGTGTAGTTACCCAGCTTGAGAATATGAATCTGCTGTGGTTTAGCTCTGCCAGGTTAGCTGTGAGTAAAACAACCAGGTACTCTCCTGAGAAGACATCTTCTTTAAAGTGTGCTGAGAAATGGTTGCAGAAATTCAAGCCTTTCTTAATGGACCTTTTGTGTCCGGTCAGTGATCTGCTTGGTCTCACAGAGATTGCTTTATGTTTATTCTATCCTCAGGACTTTCTTCAATGCGGCCTTCATCTCTTTGTTTCGTAAGCTGTAAATCAGGGGGTTTAAGAAGGGAGTCAGCACAGAATAAAACAAAGTAATGATCTTCTGCATTGCAGTTGGGTGATCAGCTGTAGGGCTCACATACATTGCCAGGAGGGCTCCAAAAAACAAACACACCATGGTCAGATGTGACCCGCAAGTTGAAAAGGCTTTCCTACGGCCAGCTGCTGAGGGGACTTTTAGCACAGCTTTCAGTAAAAGAGTGTAGGAGCCCAGGATGTACAGAAGGGTGAGGATGATAATGAGGGAGCTCAGGGTATAGAAGATGTTCTCCATGATAGGAGCTGGAGCACAAGACAGAGCCATCAGAGGGTCCATGTCACACATAAAGTGATCGATGATGTTGGATCCACAGAAAGACAATTGAGAGAGTTGCACAGCGGAGACTGAGTAACTGAGGAAGCCGAAGACCCAGCACAGGGAAATCAAGATACAGCAGAAGCATGGGGTCATGATGGTTGGGTAGTGCAGCGGACGGCAAATAGCGAGGTAGCGATCATATGCCATGATGCAGAGGAAGTATGTTTCAGTTGTACCCAGGGAAGTGAAAAAGTAGAACTGGAGGAAACAGCCAACAGAAGAGATGGATTTTGTCTCTGAGAGAAAATTGACCAGCATATTGGGCACAGTGGAGGTGATGTAGCAGATTTCAAGGAGAGCAAAATTCCCTAGCAGAATATACATTGGGGTGTGGAGCCGTCTGTCCAGCCTCACTGCACAGATGATGGTCCCATTTCCCATTGCCGTAAATACATAGACTCCAAAGAACAAGGAGAAGAGGAAACTTTGCACCTCCTGAGAGCCAGGGAAGCCGAGGAGAACAAACATGGTCACAGTGCTTGTTTTTGAATTATTCATGAATGCCAGCGCTGCAGAGAAGATCAAAACACCATTACACAAACTACTTTATTTCTGAAAAACTTGGAGGAAACCTATTATCAAGGTACATATGTTGACTATTTGGCAATTACTTTGGAATAATGCCTCTGTTGTTTCCTAGTTCTTTTTTAAAAGCAACCAATTAACTTTCCTGATGATCCCAAATTTCAATAAATCTAGATTCATGACAATAGAGTTTTTACATTATTTGGTGTTTTGTTTATCAATGACCCAAAATTTAAAAGAATTCCCTCTTTCTTCTGAAATTTTGAAAACTCAGAAGCATATGACAGGCTGAAAAGTGCTTTATAGTTTGCTATCCTCTCCGCTCAGCCCCCAAGTTAATTTCTAATAAACAACACATTTATTTTTTTAAACAGAAGTGGAATGGAATAACTGCTTTTTTGGGAGACATCTCTTCCCAAGTGGAAGGAGCTTGGTATACTTCTTAGGTACTCTAGATCTGTGAATGTCCATTGTGTACTCTGGATAACTTTCTTTCATGGTATATTAATAACATAAGTCTCAACACAGAAACTAGGAGGAAGGTCAGAGTAATATTCTTCTGGAGAGTAGGGAGTTAATAGTTACTTCAGAATATTCCTTCATACTGTTAGTTTAAGCTAATTTGTCAATAGAATCTCTATTACCTTAAAACAAATACAGAATTTTAAATCATTTTACAATGAATGCTTCATTGAGATAAATGACTTGTTTCAAATTGTATTGTTCCACTACAAAGATTCAATCCTATGCCCTCTACAGACGACAGTTTTGACATTTGACTGCAATTCCAATGGCATCAGGAAACTTGGAATCTTTATAAATTTGTAAGATCAATTATCAGAAGTCCCTTGGCAAACAAGCAAGCATAACAGAGCTCTAAATGTTGCTAAAGGTCAATTACTGCTGAACAGAAATTATATACTCTTTCACTTTGATGTTACACAAAACACATGTATATAAAAATAATAGACATATATAAAATATTCAGTAAGAGCTGGGACTGTAGCTCAATGGTAGAGTGCTTGTCTTGCAAGTGTGGGGCACCACATAAAAAAATAAGTAGAGATGTTGTGTCCATCTACAACTAAACAAAATTTTAAAAAGTTCAATAAACCTCAATAAACAAGGACATTTATTAATATCACACTATTCAGCACATTTCAAATAATTTAAATATTACCTATGTTTTGTTATTTAAATTTATTAATATTACAATGTTATAAATTACTTAAAATAAAATTTTATAATTAATATTAAAAATGTAGACAAAGAATAAAATAATCCCACATCCCAAGAAGATAAATGTTAACTCTTTGGAAAACTGCATTCGGCTTTTCTTTGAAAGTTAAAAAATGGAGTTTTTTTTTTTTTAATGCATTGCTTTATAACCTGTTTTTAGACATATTATAACATTTTAGTCTTTTTTATATTTTGAAAATATAGCTCTGTATCATCAATTCAATGGCTGCATTGTCTTCTAGTCTACAGATTTAATCCGCGCCTGAGAATTAAATTTGAATAGTTTCCAATGTTTTCTGCCATAATCACGACTATAATTAGCATTTTTAAACATATGTCTTAGTACATTTGACCCATAAAGTGAGCTTTCAGTGATTTAAAATAAAATAGTAATTAGAGCAGTGAATAGAGTGCCTTAGGTTTTGGAGAAGAAGGGTTTGGATATTTTCTGGATGTCTACCATATACTGAAGTAATCAAGGCAGAACCAGATTACATATAAGATAAATGCCATTTATTAATTCCATAGCACATTATGTATATCTTTACTAGTGTATATGCTGTAATGACTAAATCATGGGTTTATGTGTTTGCCTTTGGGTTGAGAACTTCCATAATTTACAAGTAATGTTGCACTTATTCTGGTGTTCTCAAATGACGCAGTTTTTGGTGCACAGTAGGCACTTGAAAGAATTAGTAATGGAAGGATTTCAAATTTGTTAATCCTGTCACAAAACACTCATTTATTGAGTTTATGAACTTCACTATCACTGAGTCCTCAATCTAAACATCATTAGGCAGAGACTTGTGTGATTCTTATCAAATTTATCAATTTGGCCCTAGTTAGCAGTCACCTTTAAATCTTATTTCCCATTAATCTCACCTTGTTTGTATCCCTCTGTATCTAAGTCCCTCTAGTCATGTATCCTCCTAGGTTTTCAAACCTATAATCACCATTTTGCTCAGAAGTTCCTATTCCATCTCTTTTTTTTAAGGTCTCCTCCTTCTTTATATTTGATTCTTGGTGAATGGCTCCATTTTCTTTCATCAGTCCATTTAGCATGTGCTAAAGTCAGAAACCTGAGAGTCACACAAGGGACCTTCTAATTCTGTCACCTCTCATATATAGTCAGTCACCAAATCCTATTGATTTTTCCTCTCAAAATATTTCAAATCAAGATAGGCAAGGTGGCATATGCCTGTAATTACAGTGGCTCAGGAGGCTGAGGCAGCTGGATCGTAAGTTCAAAGCCAGCCCCAGCAACTTAGCGAGGCCTAAAGCAACTTACTAAGATCCTGTTTCAAGATACACAAAATTAAAAGGGCTGAGGATGTGGTTCAGTGGTTAAGCACCCTGGGTTCAATCTCTGGTACAAAAAAAGAAAAGATAAAAAAAAATTTGAATCTGTCCTGAGCACATAGGAGATCCTTGTGAATGTTGGAAATTGTGATGTAAATATTTGATAGTCCAAACATGAAGTGGAATAGCTACAAATATAACCCAGAAAGAAAAAATGGACTTCTCTCAAGGAAGGGCTAAAAATGTTGCTTTAGGAGGAAAGGATACAGTTGGTGAGAAAGGAAGAGTTCCAGTATGTTAAACACCAAAGCTCCAGGCAGCACTCCTGGGTGACTTAGATTTATTTTACTGACATTCTTGTACACTGTAGAACTTAGAAACACACAGCCTTCTCTGACACAAAGGGAGGAATATATAAGAACATAGTAATGTTAATAATGTAAGGTGAAGAAAACAAACAAAGAAAGGGTGTTACATTATCTGGGATGTGCATAAGAGTCATGGGAATGAGTTATATTTAATTGGGGAATTATAGAGAGTGAATTATTAAGCACACCATCAAACAATCTTCTAATACCAAATTATGTAATTTATTTGAACGATTAGGCATTCTTTTGTGAATAATTAGGCTAGAAAGTTTAAGGAATTGTTTATATGAGAGAGATCTGGATAGTTAGGCATTGGAGTCAATGGTTCATTATAACAGTTCATTATGATGATACCAAAGATGTTGAAGATGAAGTCACATAGCCAGAAACCCACAAAAGTTATGTTAATAATATAAAGGGATTCACTGGAGTTAGCATCCTTGTGTTAGAAAAAGATCCAGGAATGTTTAGACAGAGAGAAAAGTTACTTACCCTTCACAATAAGGCTAACTGAGGATAGATCAGAGAATAACACGGAGTCTGTATCTTCCCAAGGATGCCTCTTTTTCCTTTGCGTGGAATCCAAACCCAGGTCTGACCTTGAGAATCCTTGTATATATGAAGTTAACTGTTGAAACTCTTTTTCTCTTTTCTGAAGTTCTCAAAAGAAACAGGGTGGCAGGTACTTCTGTCTGCCATATGCCAGCCCAGGGAGGAAGTGCAGTCTTACAATAAGCCTTGAGTTTGTAGACAACAATTGTTTGATATTTTTATAAAGGTCTATACAGTTGGCACCTCATTTACAATGGTTCCACTTACACGATTTTCTACTTTAGGATGGCACGAAAGTGGTAAGCATTACAGTAGAAGCTGTACTTTGAATTTTATCTTTTCCTGGGCTAGTGATAGGCAGTAAGATACTCTCCTGAGATGCTGGGCAGTGGCAGTGAGTAATCATAAGGGGAAACAACCCATGTTCCACAGTATACTGTGCTGCTAAGCTATGATGTTCAGTAGGTTAGATGCATTAAATACATTTTTGACAGGATATTTTCAGCTAACAATGGTTTATTGGTGAATAAACCCATAGTAAATTGAGGAGCATCTGTTTAACCTTCAATCACTTTCAGGTACCCAGACCTTCCACTCGTTTTACCCAGCAAAGAAAGTTCAACAGGCAAGTTTTATATGTTACCTACTTTTGCTGCAGGGTGGTGAAATCAGTGGGGTATGAACTTAACAAGGAGACTTAAGAAAGGGGGTGCCACTGAGTGAAGGAAAAGGGAGTTGTGGAGACTCTCAAGGGTGCAATTAAGGTTTTTTTCTTAGATATTATTGTGATGTCTTCTGCCCTCCCTTGGGCTGGCTTATGACTCCCTCAAGAGTCCTTGATACAGTATCCTTTCTTCCTTCCATAGCTGTCATGTAGTTTAGGGTAAATTGGATGCCAGAACAAAGGCAGGAAGAATGTCCTCAAAGGCAATGTTGAGATGTCTGAGTTCTAGAGAATTGTATCTTTTCAGGAAAATCTTTTCATTATGAAATGTAGTGTTCATAGTGTCTGTTGTTTATACCCTCTCCACATACTTAAACACCTGTAAATTTTTGCTTTCAATTTTTATTACTACACTATTTGTGTTCTATTGGTCTTACCTATTCTTTGTTCTCTTATTCCTTCTTTCTTTTCTATTTTGTACTATTCAAATATTTTATTATTTCATTTTCCTCTATTAGCTCTTTTTGTTGGTCCCAAAATATTTTTTTATTGTGATAAAGTATAACCACAATATAATATATGATAATATAAAAATACCATTTTAACCATTTCTGAGTGTGCAGTACAGTGACATTAAGTATATTCACATCGTAATGCACCCATTGCCACCGTCCATCTCCAGAGCTTTTTGTCATTGCAAACTGTACTCATGAAACAGTAACTACTGGTTTCAGCCTCCTCCAGCTTTTGGAAATCACCCACCATTCTACTTTGTGTCTCCACAATAAGACTCTTCTAGGTTGCTTTCATATTTCATCTAGCATAATGTCTTCAAGGTGTAAGCTCACAGCACATGTAGCATTTTTTATTGAAAAGTAATAGCCATCCCAATGGTTCTGAGGTGGAATCTCATTGTGATTTTAGTTTGCATTCCCTAAATGATTAGTAATATTGAGCACATTGGCATGTGCTTATTGAGCATTCATATGTCCTTTTTTCTTTTTGAGGAATGCCCGGTTAAGTCCTTTACTCATTAAAAAAACTTTATGCCATTGTTGAGTTGGAGGAGTTCTTCATAAATTCTGAATATTAATCTCTTATCAGATCTATTCTTTGTAATTATTTTCTCCTGTTCCATGGTTTGCTTTTTCTTTCTGTTGATAGTGTCCTTCTGTATATAAAAGTTTTTAATCCTGATATCCAGTTTACCTGTTGTTTTCTTTGGTTTCCAGGCCTTTTGTGTCATACCCAAGAAATCATTGCCAAATCCAATATCATGAAAATTTCCCCCTCTACTTTCTTCTTAGAGTTCTGTAAGTCATGTTTAAGCCTTATGATTCATGAGTTAATTTTTATATATAACTTCAGATTAGGTTCCAACTTCATTATTTTGCATGTAGATATCCAGTTTTCCCAGCACCATTAAATGAGAAGACTGCCGTTCTCCGTCATTTGGATTTTGTAAAGTGTGAAGTCTCCTGAGACTCAAGGAAATGCTCAGCATGTAAAATTAAAAGCTAGTTACGTATCTTCAATATATAACTACACAGAATGAACATTTCCATTCCACAAGGGAGAAGTAGAAACATAGAAAGAATGAATGGGACCAAAGGAAGACCAAAATCCTGTTTGGCAAACAAGTTGTATACCTCCACATCCAGCATCTGGAAACATGGCGTCCTGATGTTCTCTCCAAAGGACTTGTTTGCCAGGGTCCAGCCCTAGCAGAGGTTGTGGTACAGCTTGGTGAGGGGGGCGGCGTCGGCGACAAGAATAAAGCGACACAGACTCGAAGATCTGAGGCTAAGTTGTAACTTTACTGTTTGATGGCTAAATTCTAAGTAAGTTTCACATCTAAGTTCTAACTTTACTGTTTCACACACAATTAAACTATTTTCGTTCACCTTGAGTATAATCTCTTTAGCCTACATGAAAGGGAAAATGTTGCAAACTCTGAGGAAATCTAATGGGCATAAGTATAATCAAAATAAGATAACTTCTATTCCTCCAAGAAAACATCACAAAACCTTTAATTAGTTCTGGTTTTCATCTTACTAGGAACAATAAGAACAGAAGCTATTCTCATAAATTACACAGGTTTTAGCACATCATGGAGGACCATGGCTGCAGCAGCCTCTGAGTGCCTGGTGGCTGAGCATGGTGAAACAACTTCCTACCCCCACTTAGCTCCAGATTTACTTGTAATTTTCTGGCCAGATTTCAAAATTTTCAAATCTTTTGGCTCTACTTTCTACTACCTATTTTCAAAATTAACATGGCTAAAAGCCACTAGCAATATCCTTGCCACCCCTTGAATGTTGTACTGCCTTGAAATTTCCTCCTTCAGATAATTAGACCATAACCTTTAAATTCAACCTCATAGAAAGTACATCCAATAGAATCTTCCTCCTCTATGAATAGAAACCTCTGCAGTCCTATTGACATTCTGGTCTGCTGAGCTCCCACCAAAGTCACCCATTAAGCTCTGCTTATGGCATTGTAAAACTTCCAGTTTGTGTCTCTAAACTTTTCAAGATTCCTCTCCCAGTAACCAGCTCTAAAGGCCTCAGAACGTGATCAGGTTAATCACAGCAATGACACCACTTCTCAGTACCAATTTCTGTTTTAGTTAGCTTTTGCATTGCTGTGACCAAAAGACCTGACAAGAACAACAAAGAGCAGGACAAGTTTATTTTAGCTCAGGATTTCAAATGTTCATTCCATGAAGGGCATGGTACAGGAAAACATCTCAGGACATGGCAACAGGGAAGTAGGGCTCCTCCCTTGTTCTTTTTGTTGTGCTTTGCTTTTTTTTGTTATGCATGACAGCAACTTGGGAGGATTGAGAGTTCAAACCCAGCCTCAGCAACTTAGCAAGGCCCTAAGCAACTCAGTGAGACCTTGTTTCTAATAAAATATATTTAAAAAGGACTGGGGATGTGGTTCAGTGGTTAAGCCACTGGGTTCAATCACTGGTACTATAAAAAAAAGTCATACATGACAATAGAATGAATTTTGACATATCATACATACATGGAGTATAAATTCCATATGATGTGGAGTTACACTGGTTGTATATTCATATACTAACATAGGAAATTTAGGTCTGATTCATTCTACTGTCTTTTCCATTCCCATCCCTTCTCCACCCCCCCCATTCCTTCCTGTCCAATTTGGTGATCTTCCACTCCTCCCTCCCCGCCCCCCCCCGGCTATTGTGAGTCAGCATCCACATATCAGAAAGAATATTTGGCCTTTGGTTTTTGGGGATTGGCTTATTTTACTTGGCATGATAGTCTCCAGATCCATCCATTTACAGGCAAATACCATAATTTCATTCTTCTTTAAAGCTGAGTAATATTTTGTTGTATATATACACCACATTTTCTAGTCCATTCATCTGTTGAAGGGAACCTAACTTAGCTATTATGAACTAAGTTGCTGTGAACATTAATGTGGCTGCATCACTATAGTATGCTGATTTTAAGTCCTTTGGATATATGCCGAGGAAGGGGATAACTATGTCTAATGGTGGTTCTATTCCAAGTTTTCTGGGGAATCTCCACACTGCTTTCCAGAGTGGCTGCACCAATTTGCATTCCCACCAGCAATGTATGAGTGTACCTTTTCCCCCACATCTTCACCAACATTTATTGTTGTTTGTATTCTTGATATTTGCCAGTGTGACTATAGTGAGATGGAATCTCAGTGTAGTTTTTGTATTCCTTTTTTTTTTTTGTGGGGCTGGGGATTGAATCCAGGGCCTTGTGCTTTTGAGACAAGCGCTCTACCAACTGAGCTATATCCCAGCCCTCAGTGTAGTTTTAATTTGTGTTTTTCTAATTGCTAGTGATGTTGAACTTTTTAAAATATATTTGTCGACTATTCATATTTCTTCTTCTGTGAAGTGCCTGCTCAGTTCCTTTGCCCATTTATTGATTATTATTATTATTATTATTTTGGTGTTAAGTTTTTTGAGTTCTTTGTATATCCTGGAGATCAGTGCTGTATGTGAGGTGCAGATGGCAAAGATTTTCTCCCATTCTGTAGGGTCTCTCTTCACATTCTTGATTGTTTCCTTTGCTGTGAAGAAGTTTTGTTGTTTGATACAATCCCACTTACAGATTCTTGATTTTACTTCTTGCACTTTAGGAGCCTTGTTGAGGAATTTGGTTCCTAAGCCAACATAATGGAGTTTGGAGCCTATTTTTACTTCTAGTAGATGCAGGGTCTCTGTTCTAATGCCTAGGTCCTTGATCTACTTGAGTTGAGTTTTGTGCAGGGTGAGAAATGGGGATCTAATTTCATTTTATTACATATGGATTTCCAGTTTTCCTAGCACCCTTAGCTGAAGAGGCTATCTTTTTTCCAGTGAATGTTTTTGGCTCCTTTGTCTAGTATTCGATGACTGTAAGTATGTGGGTTTGTGTTTGTGTCTGCTATTTTGCACCATTGGTCTACCTGTCTACTTTGGTGCCAGTACTGTGCCATTTTTGTTACTATTGCTCTGTAATACAGTTTAAGGTCTGGTATTGTGATAACTCCTGCTTCACTCTTCCTGCTAAGGATTGCTTTGGCTATTCTTGGTCTCTTATTTTTCCAAATGAATTTCATGATTACTTTCTCTATTTATATGAGGCACATCATTGGGATTTTAATTGGAATTGCATTGACTCTGCATAGCACTTTTGTCCTCCCTTGCTCTTTAAGCACCAAATTCTCCTTGCCTGAATTAACCTGAGTAATCGATTTTCTGGGTCTCCATCTCCTTGGATATCAAACATATTTAGGTGACAGGTAACTGCAATATACCACTGATCCTTTGTTTTTTTCCACTTAATGTATCTTGGAGATGTGGAACTGCTTCATATTTTATAAAACTGAAGATATAGTATTCCATAGTACGATTGACCAGAGCTTATTTAACTAGTCCTCTATTAATGGGAACTGAAGCTGTTGTCAGCATTTTACTTTTACAATAAAGCTGCAACAAATATTCTTGTCCTTTTGTTATTTCTCACATGAGTGAGAATATCAACAGGCTACATATCCAAGAAATTGAGTTGCTTGGTTAAAGTTACCTAGTCAAGCCTAGACAGAGTTTGTAAAACTCACACTCCTCCTGCTAAGTGTGAGAGAACCCATTTCACTATGATCAGCCATACATTGTGTTATCAAACTTTTTGATCTTTGTCAGTCTCATCAGTTGAAATAAGACAATATTACACAATATTACAGGCTTTTTTGCCTTTATCTTCTTATGAATGAGTGCTTTGTCCATATGTTTAAGAATCTTTGTTGGATACTATCTGTTTAGATTCTTTTGTTCATTTTTCTATTCAAATGTTTTCCTGTTCCTGTTCTTATAGAGCTTTATGTGCATTAAGGAAGCGAAATTATTATGATACGACTGGCAAATGAGTGAGAAGTAGTAAAAATAGAAGCATAAGGTTAGTTACTAAGGGAGAACAATCAAAAAAAGAGTGCCAGAAAGGTAATTTAAATTTTTTATAATTAAATTTATTATCCTTGGCAAATAAATCTCTGATTCCCAACCTTCATTTTCTTCATTGGAAAAATAGGTATTTAAATTGGAGAAAGCATTTCACTTGAGGCCTATGAGGAAATTCAAGGAGAACCTGTTCAAATTTCTGATAAAATCCCAAGTAAATATTTGTACTGATCTACTATTGTCAGGTGCCTCTCATTGAAACAAATGGTGTAGATCTGTTTCTGTGATCCTGGTTTTACCTCCTGAGTTATGTAAGTCACCCTTCCCCTATTGCTTGCAGGGGAGGAGTCCTCAGGGATTCGGAGCTGGTTACAATGAAACCAAAAGCAGGTCCACAGCCCAGACTCACAGTAAGGCCAGCTCCATCTGGTCATCTGTCTCTGATTTGTGGTGTTTGCACTTACTAAAAGGTCATCATTTGAGAGTGATGAAGAAGAATTGTGGAATTTAGATATAATAGAAGGCTTTCTAGTTATAGTCATGACTGAGCAGCATGTATTAAACCAAAAGTTGTTTCCATCAAAAGTAACTGTAAAATATGGTCAAAATATATAAGATGATCAATCAAAACTTCAGGGTCTAGAATTCCAAGACAAATGGAAGAACCAGCAGGTGAGTTCTATGTATGCCACATTTCCTACTAAGGACATGTGACGACGGTTCACTGGGTAAGGGGAATATGCAGATGTGGAGGCACATGGGAAATAATGGGAGAGGAATAAGGCTTGAGGAGAAAGCAATAGTTTCTCTGAACCAAGAAGATCCAGAGCATTTGAAATTTTTAACTGTCAAAGCAGGTGGTGCTTGAGATAGAAATTCTAGAGAGAATTACAGAGAAGTGACGTCCAAACCATGATGCAATCTTCCTTCAAGGTCTTTTTGGATTTCTATGTTGTTTATATACAAAACAAGATTTCAAGAAATTTGGTAGAAGCTAGAGGTGGAAGTCTAAACAGCCACGCTGTGGGAATCAGAGTTCAAGGAGTACAGAAATTGTGTGTCAAATCCTGCTAAGCTTGTGGCTGTGCAACCTGTTCAGACTTGTAGCTGAATCCCAGAAAGGCCATGTTCCTAGAGTAAGGGCAATAACTTAGGTGTAAGACCCAAACTCATTCATTTTGGGGAGTGTACTGGGGATTGAACTCAGGGGCACTCAGCCACTGAGCCACATCCTCAGGCCTATTTTGTATTTTATTTAGAGACAGGGTCTCACTGAGTTGCTTAGCACCTCACTTTTGCTGAGGTTGGCTTTGACTCTTGATCCTCCAGCCTGCAGTCTCCTGAGCCGCTGGGATTATAGGTGTTCACCTCTGCACCTGGACAAACTAGTTCATTTTAAGAACACCTAAAGACAATCCTTAAGTGGGATCCAAATAATATGCCTCTACTGTATTTGTTATAAGGATTGGAGTTACTATGTCCATTGCCTTTCTAATGTTTAAAATTCAAAGTCTAGCATTTGGTTAAAAAAATTAAATCAGCTAAGAAACAGAACAAATATCAAGAATCAAGAAATAACAGAACCATGCCAAAGGTGTTACAGGTTTTGGTCAATACAAAGATGAATAATTATCTGAATAAATACAAATTTAAAAAATCTATAAAAGTTAAATACACATTTATTGCCCAGGGGTGTTTTTGATGAATACTTTTTATGTTCCCAGAAATTTCTGCAGAGCTTTTTTCATATCTTTGTTCCTAAGACTATATATCACAGGGTTAAGGAGTGGGGTCAAAACAGAATAAAACAGAGTCACAATCTTCTGCATCCCAGCGTCATGCTCTGATGTTGGGCTCCCGTACATGACCAGTACTGAGCCATAGAAGAGTGAGACCACAGCCAGGTGAGACCCACAGGTAGAGAAGGCCTTTCTTTTTCCAGCTGCTGATGGGACCTTCAGTACAGCTCTGAGAACAAGGACATAAGACCCCATGATGAAGAGAAAGGGGATAACGAGAGGCAGAGGACTTAAGGTGGAGAAGACAAGTTCTATCAATGGAGCTTTTTTGCAAGTGAGTGCTAGAAGAGGACCTGGGTCACACAGGAAGTGGTCAATAGTCCTGGATCCACAGAAAGACATTTGGGAAATGATGATGATGGGAATCAGGAACCAGAGAAAACCAAGAACCCAGCAGCTGACCACAAGATTGGTGCAGAGACGTCTGGTCATAATGGTTGGATAGTGTAGGGGTCTGCAGATGGCCAGGTACCGATCAAATGCCATAACTGCCAGGAAAAAGCATTCTGAAGAGCCCAAGGAGAAGAAGAAATAGAACTGGAGGAAGCACCCAGAGAAGGAGATGACCTTGGTGTCAGATAGGAAGTTGGCCAGCATGTTGGGGACCGTGGAGGTGACATACCAGATCTCTAAGAAGGAGAAATTGGCCAGCAGGATGTACATGGGAGTGTGGAGTCTGTGATCCCAGTGCACAGCACAGATGATGGAGCCATTGCCCATGAGGGTCAGGAGGTAGACAGTGGAGAAGAGCACAAAGAGGAGGATCTGCTCCTCCCTGGGCCCAGGGAAGCCCAGGAGGATGAAGCCAGTGATGGTGCTGGAGTTGCTGGGGGAGCTGAAGGTTTTCATGTGTCTGTCAGCTGTAAAAGCACCTGCAATTACCAAACAATGGAGCAAAGACAAATTATAATCCAGATATGTTTTAAAGCCATCTTTAGAAATGCAATAAACATTTATACAGCAATAGGCATCTTTTTCTTCTAATCTTGAAATACTGTCCTGTTGGATTATAGTTGTTGGTCCCTGAAAGACAATAGAAGTCAGTGAGTATCAGTGGATAGACACAGAAGCTTCTTTGTTAGGATATGTATGGAAACATGCATAGTATGTAAATATATAGCTTAATAAGCTATCATAAAGAAAACACCTCTGCGACTACCACTGAGGTCAAGAAATAGCATATATCACTTATACCTGGACTCTCCCCTCATGCTGCATGCCAAGCATTATCTCTGCTTCTCTGCTCTAGTTTTGACACTCTTCTTTCCTTATGGTGGTTGCTTCCTTGTTTTTCTGTATAGTTTATAAGCCAAGTTTGTATTCCTTTTCTTTCCTCTGATGATGTTCTGCTGGGACTCTCCTTGGCAGTATTTTTTTTTTCCAAAGTAGATGACTATATAAAAATCTGTTCCATTGTCAAAGAGACTATTCCAGGAGTGATAAATAAAATTGTCCCCAACCTGGTTTAGGAGAACACTGAAATGCAGGATGTAACTTATAGTTCCTCAGGAAAGTTCATCTTGATGAACCTTGTGATCAACCTGCCATTTAAACCAGGTGTTTCCTCACTGTACCTGCTGCTTCCCCATAGACCTCTACCAAGAAAGAATTCTTTGAATTGGCTCACTCAGGGGCATCTTCCTGAGCAGCAAGATTCAAATAGCACTTAGTCATGGGCTTAATGTCAATTAGCTTGAGAAGTTACTTTTTTAGAAGTGATTGGGAATTAACTGAATGTTTTGCACCTAGAAAACTTCCAATAAATGTTCATGAAATTAATGATCAACTGCACTCTCTCAGTTCCCAAAGAGATGTGTCTATTTGGGGTGAAGCTGACTCAGATTGTGTGGTTGTGGAAAAGCAGACCCTTGGGACAATTTGGAATCCCCTTTTTCTTTTCTTTTTTTGAGATAGTTAAATAGCTTGTTGATTCATGCTGTTTGGTAATGCATTCTACCAATTTCAGGAGTAAAACATTCAAATTGATTTTAGGAAGTAGCTGCCTCTCACTTACATTAAAACAGTTCTCCAGCTCTTGAGGGTAGGTGCAGCCAGGAGATAGAATCAGTCCTAATTTGGTCTTGTAGAAACAGGTGTTTGATTTTCTGTGCTGGGAATGTCCATGTGCAAAGTCCAATGGTTCTTAGTCCATTTATACTGACTGTGGAACCTGTTATTATTGATCTAATGTTAAGATTTAGCAGGAAACTTGAAAAGAAGAGAAAATATTCATTGTGTTTTCATCCTTTTCCCCACCACTGCTTGGAGAACATGACAGAATGAGTCTGGGTAATCATACTTCTGCATAGTGACTTTATACTTTCTAGTTAAAAAACCCAGCAACCCTTGTTAAATCATTCTGTACTCGGTTCTTGATCTTTGTTATTATAAACCTTTATAAGTAAAGTATGCAGAAGAAACATGAAAAAAATATATATTTTCCATTGAATGGAATACATCATCTATCAATCAGTCAATCAATCATAAATCATCTTGAAAGTTTGCATAGTTATTCAAGGGGTCTGACAATAATCTATTTGCATATTGAAAAACAGTAAAACTTCCTTTGAATAAACGGCAGATAGTGATGGGAGAGGCTGTTGATTACAGTGTATTTCTTTTTGGAAGGGGACTAGCAAGCTGATTAATATGTTGGAACTTATATAATGTTTGAACATCATCTCCTACCTAGATGTAGTTCTAGATTTTATCTGACTTCCACAACAAGTGAACTCATGTGTCTAATAATATTTCCTAATATACTGCTGGTTCATGTCTTAATTTATATTACTTCAGTCCTTTGAAGGCCTGAACTGTGGGAGGAATAGGTTCTGCTCTTTGTAGTACAGACTTCCATTTCCCAAGTCCTCTTTCAGTAATGATTTTAAGGACGTGATTAGGGACTGAGACTAGGTTTCATGATTTCAAATATATGTTTCTTTTGAAGGTGAATTTAAACCATACATACGAATATTGGACTTTTCTTTTTCAGGATGAAAAATTTAAGAATATGGCCATACTTGGAGCAACTGTTTAAGAAAACCCTACTCTTTGAATGGGGCTGTTAATGAATGTTGGAGCTGTGAGAGTTCATTAACTACCAATGAACGGAAGGAGTGATTTAAGGGAAAATTTACTATAAAAGATGAAGATGACTTAGGGATTTTAAGATACACAAAGTTAAAAAAATCCTTTTTTAGATCTGTAGCTTTAGTACCAAAGCTATAGAGAAAGGGAAAAGTCACTACTCAGTTCTTTGTAAATCAAAAGTTACTAATTACAATTGAGCATTTTTAATCAAGACGTTTTGCAAGATGTTTCTAAAAGGTTATATTTTGAGATAATCACTTTGCTCATTAATTCAATTTTTTTCTGTACCAGGTTATTTTTGTTAATGTGTAAGAACTTCTCCCCTTTAGTCTTGTATTTATTTTACTTTTTTGTTGTTGTTTTTTTGCAGTACTGGGGATTGAGCCCAGAGCTATATACATGGTTGGCAAATGCTCTACCACTGACTTGCATTTCTAGTACCACTACAACTTATTATAAGGTTTCTTTTTCTTATCCAATTCACTGACAGATCTTGCTGCTTCTTTTACCAAAATACAACTCCTGCACTTCTCTTTTTGTTCCCCACTGTCATGTCCTAAATTTAGATTATCACTCTTTCCCCCAAATTTCTGCAGTAGCATCCTACCAGAGTTCCCCCTTCTAGTTTTGCTCCTCTACATTTCATGTTCCAAGTAGCAGTAGATTACTCTTCACAAACTGAGAAAACAATTATGTTACACCTTTGAATAAAATCTCTTTCTCTCTGAGTAATTCTGCGTCAGAAAATCTCACACAACTATTTAAACAGAAAAGATGTGAAAACCATTCTGGGTGGGCCGATGCCATTTTATGCTCAACCTGACATATGTAGCCAGATGGCATTGCTCCTCAACTTTTATAACTTTTCCTCTCTGTGCGGAAGAAACTACGATGTTTACCTATCACAAGTCAGAGCAGGAGCTAGCCAGAAAAACCAAAGCCAAAGCCAAACCAAAACCAAAACCAAAATCCCCAAACCCCAGACTCCTTAAAATAAAAGTCCATGCTGGAGGTGCATATAGAGAAACCAAACCAAACCAAACCAAACCAAACCAAACCAAACCAAACCAAAGCAATGTCTAGCCAATTCACTGTGCATCTGCTACACCGGATGCTGTGAACCTGAGTACAGCATTGCATTTAGGGACCCAGGCAACCTCGACTATAGACTAACAAACAACAATTGCCTTTTTTCTATGTTAAGGGGGTTGCCTACCTGTTAAATTAGTCAATCTCAGAAATGTTGACATAGATTATGCCTGAGTGAGGCAGGCTATGTCATACATGGTGTGTGAGGAAGGCATATCCTGGATCTTAATTTCCCCCCAATTTCAGTACAGTAAAAATCTTAGCACCTGACTCTGTGGGCCCCTCATCTACAGTCAGTCCAGAGAAGGCTCATGACAATGCAGTTTCCTCCTCTAGCTAGTTTGCACAGATTCAGCAGGGGACGACCACGTCTGTGACTCTAGGCAATTGGTTTCTAGAAAATACCTACAAAAAGGAAGGAACCTTGTCCAGATTGGAACAAGTGTTGGGTAGCTGTGTTGAACAGAAAAGCCTGAATTTAGAGACAAGAGCTTTCTTTACCAGTCACAGGAAGTTAATGCTTCATGTATTTAGGTATAAAATAGGCGAAATTATGTTCATGTATGAACATATCACAATGAATCTGCTTACATTTGTGATTATAATGCACTAATTAAGATAATAATACAATAATATGAAGAGAAGGACAATCAGTAAAGAAGAGAAAGCAGACTGGAAGAAGGAGGAGAGGGAAAGGGAAGGTCTCTGGGAATGAGTCTAATCATTATTTTAGGTATGTGTGAAATATGGCATGATGAATCCCAATATTATATATTATTGCAATGCACTAATAAAAGAGGGCATAATTATGTATTTTAAAGGGAGCTAACATAAAGATTCTGAAAGAGAAATTGTGTGTGGAAGCACCTTGACCAGTGTCTGACCAGTAAGGGTGTAGGAAACCAGGCTCACTGGTGCATAACTATAATCCCAGCTACTGGAAGGGATGAGGTGGCAGTATGGCCAGTACAAGGCCACCTGGGCAACTTAGTGAGACCCTAAGAGTTTAAGAAATATTGGTTGTATGTTTATGACCATAGTAAATTCAGAGAACTGTGGGTTAAGACTACTAGATTCTGTGGAGGAACTTTGGATTGGGCAGAGGAGAATGAGGGGAGGGGAGGGAGCAGGGGATGGGAAAGATGGTGGAATTAGATGGACATCATTACCCTATGTATATGTATGATTGAATGAATGGTGTGACTCTAAATGCATACAGAGAAATGAAAATTTGTACTCCATTTGTGTACAACAAATCAAAATGTATTCTGCTGTCATGTGTAACTAAATAGAACAAATAAAAAATTTTAAAAAGACTACTAGATTCTGCAACTATATGATTATTTTTTTACTCTTCTAAATGCAGCATCATTTTGTTACCTGTGTCAGCAGAGGGAATCCCAAGCTGAATCCTCTCAGAAGTTTTCTTTTTATTTTCTTTGAGAGCAGTGATGGTCTTTTTAGCCATAACAAGGTGGAGAGACAAAGTGGTGATTATGATGTGTATCCTTGATTTAGTTGACTGAAGGGTGGAGGGTTAATAAGCAGAGCCCATCAGGAAGTTAGTCTGTTTCTCCTGATCCTTGAGGATCCATTTATTGGTTCTCAAAGGAAAGGAGTGTCAAGAGACAGCCCTGTGCTTATTATTTTCTTCCCTTGAGGCATATCTTAATTTCCTTTTCTTCCCTATGTAAGTTAAAATATAGTATCTTTTGCTTACTTCAAACTTCTCACAGGTGTGATGAAATATTGATAAATCAATCATTTGATTAATTTACTAATCAATCAAAGAATAATACTCTCTAACTCTTTTAAGTGTGTTTACCATGTGGCCAAGGATAATCTTACAAATCTGATGTGGGGAAAAGTAGCCCCAGATACCACTCACAGAGAGGACTTAGAGGTATTTCAGCCTGTCTGACACTCACAGCTTGGCTGTTATTCTCTCGTTGAGCATAAACAATCTCATAGGATGCAACCTCAGTCAAGGGATCTGATGTATGTTTGAATTGTTTCTAGTTTTTAGTCGTTATAAATAAAGCTGCTAGTAACTTTTGTGAACAAATCTTTGTATTAAGTTTTATTTCTTTGTCTTGTGTAAATAGCTAGGAGTGTAAATAGCTAAGAGTGTATTGTTATAGTGTAAATAACTATATCAAATGGTACAAGCATACTTAGCTTTTCAGAAACCTCCAAACTGTTTTACAAAGTTGTAACATTTGAAATTTCCAGCAGCAGCATATGAGAACTCTAATTCTTTTATATTATTGCCAATACTTATGTGGTCAGTCCTTTTAATTTGTCATTCTAGAATGTCTGTACTGGTTTTTCATTGTGGTTTTAATTTGTATTTCCCTAATGATTACAGATAATGAACATGTTTTTATTTTTATTTATTTGCTATGTGTTTATCTTCCATTGAATGTCTGTTCAAATATTTTGCCCATTTTAAATTAGGCTGTGTGTGGTCTTTTTCCCCCTTATATATATTTAAGGTGTACAACATGTTTTTATGTACACATACAGAGTTAAATGGCAACCACAGTCAAGCCAAGGAACATATCCATCATCTTACACAGTTGCTTTTGTGTGTGTGACCGGAACACCTAAAATCTATTCTCTTAGAAGTGGTTTCTGGCATCAGGTATATCCGCAGGACATTAATTAAAAAAAAAAAAAGGAAACTGTAAATGGATTGAAGAAGGATCAGTGGAGTGGAGGGAGGGAGGGGGCGGAGGGGGAAGTGCTGGCAGTGAAAGTTAGCTTGTTGGGGTCCATGCTTTTGTGATTATGTCTAGATGTATCCTGGTGTTGTAAAATAACTAAAAATAATGAAAAAGAAAAAATTTCCATTATATGATAAAATATTATTAACTAGTCCCCATGCTGTACATGAATCTCTGGACATTCATAACTGCAATGTGTACTCTTCGCCTTATGTACATATCCCCATTGCTGCACCCCCCATCGCCTCTGGTAACCATTGTTCTACTGTCTTTTTATGTATTCCATCCATTTTTTATGCCATATATAAGAGAGACCAGGCCATATTTTACTTTCTGTGTGTGGTTTATTTCACCTATCATAGTGTTCTCCAAGTTCAATACATTGTTGCAAACGGCAAGATCTCCTTCTTTTGTAAGGTTGACTAATATTTTTATATAACTGAAATTAAGCATGTGTATATATTTAACTAGTTATATGTCAATGACAAGGTGTATTTTCTCATTACCCATATTTGAGTGTTCTTTCTATATTCTGGATGTAAGTCCTTCAACAAAATTTGGAACATTTTTTTCCCTGTCTGTGGCTTGTCTTTCCATTCTCCTAACAATGTCTTTCCATTGGACATTATTTTCCAATGGTCACATATGAACACACGACCAGTGTAATTCCTCATCATGTACAACACAAGAATGAGAAGTTATACTCCATGTATGTATAATATGTCAAAATAATGTCATGTATAACTAAAAGAACAAATAAAAAATTAAAAAAACCCAATGTCCCAATGTCTTTCCAAGAATAGATGTTTGAAGTTTTGATGGAGTTCAGTTTATGAGTTTGTCTTGCTATGGATTGTGCTCTTGTTCTTGTATACAAGAAATATTTTCTTAAGCTTGGGTCACAAGAGTTTCCCATCTACTTCTTGTGGGGGGTTTATAGTTTTAATTCCATGATCAATTTTGAGTTGATTTTTGTCTAATTTGTGAGGTGTTAAAATATTAAAATCCAATTTTGTGATGTTTGGATATACAAGTACTTCAGCATCATTTATTAAAAATTCTTACCATTATATACTGAATCAGTATTGAAGTTCTGTTGAAAATCAGTTCTCTGTATATATGGCTCTATTTCTGGATTCCGTTCTGTGTCATTGAACTATTTTTTAAATTTAATATTATTGTTGCATCATTTTGATTATTGAAGCTTAATAATGTCTTTAAATCAGGTACTGTTAGTCTTCCAGCTTTGTTTTGTGTAGTCTAGGTTCTTTACATTTCTGTATGAATTTTAAAATTAGCCTGATAATTTATATGAAGATGACTCCCAGGAATTTATTTGGGATTACACTGAATCCATAAAACATTTTTGAGAGAATTCATATCTTACAATATTGATGTCATTTATTTTCTTTATTTAATTATACCAACTAACATTTTTCAGTACAGTGTTGAATAGAAGTGGTGAGAACAGACATTCTTGACTCATTTCTGATTTTTCAGGGGGAAGCATTCATTTTCACTATTAAATATTATGTTAGTTGTAGGTTTTGAAAATGATCTTAACAAATCTAAGTAGTTTCTGTCTATCCCCAGTTTGCCAAGAACTTATATCTGGAATGGATGTTGGTTAGAAAACAGTTTAAGATGTATGGGTATGTTACATGTTATTTAGATTTTTATGTGTCAACTTAGGTATTAAATACAATCTATTATTATTTTTTTTGTCACACATTCTGTTATTATTTTTAGGGAGGGGCGGGGGCGGGGTGGGGGTTAAAAATAATAACAGAATGTGTGACAGATACCATTGCCCTGTGTACATGTATGAACACACAGATGGTGTGACTCTACTTTGTGTACAACCAGTGAAACAATAGCTGTACTCCATTTGTGTTCAATGAATCAATAAGTAAATAAAAAAAATTATAACACAAATGTCTCCATTTAAAATAAAGAAAAAAAAACAGGAACAATGATGTATGCCTATAATTCCAGTGACTTGGGAGACTGAAGCAGAAGGATAACAAGTTGGAGGCCAGCCTCAGAAAATTAGTGAGACTCTGTCTCAAAATAAAAGGGACTTGGGACATAGCTCAATGATAAAGCACACTTTGGTTCAATCCCCAAAACCAAAATTAAATAAATAAACGAATAAACAAAGAAAAAAAAATACAATCTAACAGTGTGTTTATGGGAGAATAACATCAAATTTCAAACAACTTAGTTCTGAGAGAAGTTTTTCCCTGAACTTTCATTGCAATTGTTAGTTGAGAACTTCCTATGTCTTAGATCATTTGGATATTGTAACAAGTTACATAAACTGGGTGGCTTACAAACAACAGAAATATGTTGCTTACAGTTCTTTTTTTTTTGTGATATAAATTGTATTTATTATCTATAAATTTAAGTTCACAGAAAGGCAAAGAAAAATATTAAAATGTACACACTTCATTCAGTTTATTTATCAAAGGTTTGTGAGATTTTTTCATACTTGTTTCTTCCAAGTTCTTGATTATGAATTGTGTGTCTTGTAGTTAGATAAAATAGTAGCAATGGTAGCAAGTGTTTTTTTAAACATTCTAATGATGAGACAGATCTTGTTAGTTTTATTCATCTCCTCAGATCATATTTTTAGTAATCATTAAGATCCTGTGTCCCACAAGTGTATACAAGGAATCAGGCCAGAAGCTTATGATTATCTGTTCTGAGCGAGTTTGAGGATAATGTACTGATGGAAATCTCCCAGCATACCACAGCACTGTTCAGTGTCTTCATCGGTGCAGATGGTCCTCATCATTCAAGGGAGTTGTGTCCGAAAAATGCAACACACATTAAATTGAAGATATCATAAGCAAAAAATGCATTTAATACAACTCACCTTCTGAGCACTGAGCTTGACAGCAGAGTACACTGTAGTGCATCAGTTGTTTCTCCTTGTGATCTCACAGCTGACTGGGAGCTGTGGCTTGCTGCCCCTGCTCAGCATCATGAGAGTGTATCACGTCACTTATCACTTGCTGCAGGAAAAAAGATCAAACTTTGGAATTCAAAGTATGGTTTCTACTGAGTCTGTGTTGGTTTTCCATTATC
>JAJEJO010003559.1:495065-515910 GCA_020662805.1 Glaucomys volans
AGATCTTTCCATCTTCTCAGATGCTCTTTAACTTCTTTCTTTAGTGTTCTGTAGTTCTCAGTGTAGAGGTCTTTCACATCTTTTGTTAGATTGATTCCCAAGTATTTTATTTTTTTTTGAGGTTAGTGTGAATGGGGTAGTTTTCCTAATTTCTCTCTCAGAGGATGCATCACTTATGAATAAAAATGCATTAGATTTATGAGCATTAATTTTATATCCTGCTACATTGCTGAATTCATTAATGAGTTCCAGTAGTTTTCTGGTGGAATGCTTAGGATCTTCTAGATAGAGAATCATGTCATCAGCAAATAGGGATAGTTTGATCTCTTCTTTTCCTATTTGTATTCCTCTAATTTCTTTGGTCTGTCTAATTGCTCTGGCTAGAGTTTCAAGAATAATGTTGAATAGTAGTGGCGAAAGAGGGCATCCCTGCCTTGTTTCAGTTCTCAGGGGGAATGCTTTCAATTTTTCTCCATTTAGAATGATGTTAGCTGTGGGCTTGGCATAAATGGCCTTTACAATGTTAAGGAATGTCCCCACTATCCCTATTTTTTTCTAGTGTTTTGAGCATGAAGGGGTGCTGTGTTTTATCAAATGCTTTCTCTGCATCTATTGAAATAATCATGTGGTTCTTGACCTTAAGTCTGTTGATGTGGTGAATTACATTGATTGATTTCCGGATGTTGAACCAACCTTGCATCCCTGGGATGAAACCCACTTGATCATGGTGCACTATCTTTTTAATATGCTTTTGTATGCGATTCACTAAAATTTTGTTAAGAATTTTTGCATCTATGTTCATTAGAGATATGGGTCTGAAATTTTCTTTCCTTGATGTGTCCTTCTCTGGTTTTGATATCAGGGTGATATTAGCTTCATAGAATGATTTGGAAGGCTTCCCTCCTCCTCTATTTCATGAAATACTTTGAGGAGTATTGGAATGAGTTCTTCTTTGAAGGTCTTGTAGAACTCGGCTGTGAATCCATCTGGTCCCGGACTTTTCTTTGTTGGTAGGCTTTTGATGACTTCCTCTATTTCATTGCTTGAAATTGATCTATTTAAGTTGTGTATGTCCTCCAGATTCAGTTTGGGTGGCTCATATGCCTCTAGGAACCTGTTGATGTCTTCCAGGTTTTCTATTTTGTTGGAGTATAACTTTTCAAAGTAGCTTCTTATTATGTTTTGTATTTCAATTGTGTCTGTTGTAATATTTCCATTTCCATCGCAGATTTTAGTAATTTGGAGTTTCTCTCTCTTTCTCTTTGTTAGCGTGGCTAAGGGTTTATCAATTTTGTTTATTTTTTCAAAGAACCAACTTTTTGTTTCGTCAATTTTTTGAATTGTTTCTTTTGTTTCAATTTCGTTGATTTCAGCTCTGATTTTGATTATTTCCTGTCTTCTACTACTTTTGGTGATGATCTGTTCCTCTTTCTCTAGGGCTTTGAGGTGTAATGTGAGGTCATTGATTTGTTGACTTTTCATTCTTTTGTTAAATGCACTTCATGCAATGAACTTTCCTCTTAGCACTGCTTTCATGGTGTCCCAGAGATTTCGATATGTTCTATCTTTATTCTCGTTGACCTCTAAGAATCATTTAATTTCTCCCCTAATGTCTTCTGTTATCCATGTATCATTCAATAGCATATTATTGAATCTCCAGGTCTTGGATTAGTTTCTGTTTCTAACTTTCTCGTTGATGTCTAATTTCATTCCATTATGATCTGATAGTATACAAGGTAGTATCTCTATGTTTTTGTATTTGTTAAGAGTAGCTTTGTGGCATAACATATGGTCTATTTTAGAGAAGGACCCATGTGCTGCTGAGAAGAAAGTGTATTCGCTTTTTGATGGATGGAATATTCTATATATGTCCGTTAATTCCAAATTAGCGATTGTGTCATTGAGTCCTATAGTTTCTTTATTCAATTTTTGTTTGGAAGATCTGTCCAACGGTGAGAGAGGAGTGTTAAAGTCTCCGAGTATTATTGTGTTTTGGTCTATTTGATTCCTGAAATTGAGAAGGATCTGATTGACATACATGGATGCGCCATTGTTTGGTGCATAAATATTTATGATTGTTATGTCCTGTTGATTTATGCTACCTTTAAGCAATATGAAATGTCCTTCTTTATCCCTTCTGACTATCTTTGGTTTGAAGTCTGCTTTGTCTGAAATGAGGATGGAAACCCCAGCTTTTTTACTCAGTCCGTGTGCATGGTATGCTTTTTCCCAACCTTTCACCTTTAGTCTGTGGGCATGTTTTTCTATGAGATGAGTCTCTTGAAGGCAGCATATTGTTGGGTCTTTCTTTTTAATCCAGTCTGCCAGTCTATGTCTTTTGATTGATGAGATTAGGCCATTTACATTCAGGGTTATTATTGAGATATGACTTGTATTTCCTGTCATTTTAGCTTTTTTAGGGTTTTTAGCTTAACTTTGTTTCTCCTTTGATGGACTCTTTCTTTAGGGTAGTTCCTCCCCATGATGACTGAGATTGTTATTTTTCGTTTCTTCCTCTTCGAATATTTTGTTGAGAATGTTCTGTAGGGCAGGCTTTCTCTTTGTGAATTCTTTAAGCTTTTGTTTATCATGGAAGGATTTTATTTCGTCATCAAATCTGAAGGTAAGTTTTGCTGGATATAAGATTCTTGGTTGGCATCCGTTTTCTTTCAGAGCTTGAAATATGTTGTTCCAGGCCCTTCTTGCTTTTAAGGTCTGGGCTGATAAATCTGCTGATATACGTATCGGTTTCCCCCTGTAGGTAATCTGATTCTTTCCTCTCACCGCCTTTAAAATTCTATCTTTGTTTTGTATGTTAGGCATTTTCATTATAATGTGCCTTGGTGTGGATCTGTTGTAATTCTGTGCATTTGGTGTCCTGTAAGCTTCTTGTAATTGATTTTCCATCTCATTCATCATATTAGGGAAATTTTCTGATAATATTTCCTTGAATAGATTATTCATACCCTTGGTTTGTATCTCTGTGCCTTCCTCAATCCCGATTACTCTTAAATTTGGTCTTTTCATGATGTCCCATATTTCTTGGAGGGTTCGTTCCTGATTCCTAACCATCTTCTCTGTTTGTTCGACTTTGTTTTCAAGATTAAATATTTTGTCTTCATTGTCTGAGGTTCTATCTTCCAAGTGATCTATTCTGTTAATTATGCTTTCTATTGAGTTTTTAACTTGGTTTATTGTTTCCTTCATTTCCTTGTTTCCTTCAAGAATTTCTGTTTGTTTTTTTTCTCAGAATTTCTATCTCTTTATTGAAGTAGTTTTTTGCTTCCTGCAATTGCTCTATTAGCTGATTATTCATAGCCTGAATCTGCTCTCTCGTCACATCATTCTCTTCTCGGATCACTTTGATTATGAACATTCTGAACTCCATTTCTGTCATTCCTTCTACCATGCTGTCTTTGGGTTCTCTTGATATATCATCTAGGTTTAATTGGGACACTTTCTTCCCGTGTTTTCTCATGGTGCTCGTGGATCTTCCCCTCTGTTGCTTGAGGGGTGTTTGATCAGGCGGTGACCCAAGAAAGGTGCTGTCCCACTACCTCCAGGTTGGGAATGATCAATGCTTCTGGGCAGAGGCAGCCTGGTGTTGATAGACAATTAGATACAGCAAGGTGGTAGACTCCGGGCCTGGGTGTGGGCCTGGGCACTAGTTCAAGTTGGGGTGGTGTCACAGAACTGTGCTCAGTGATGGAGACACTGGGCTTGAGAGCCCAGGCTGACCTGAACTCCTCGCTGGGGGTTCAGGCAGTGGCAGGTGGTTGCTCTCTCCTGGGGACACTGTAAGCTATTGCCAAAGGCCCAAAGCTCCCTGCCCGATCACTCCAGACACTGCTGACACTGCTGGCGGCCCCAGGAAGCTGGAAATGGACCCCCTCTGCCAGGGAAGCCACCAAACTCAGAGCAGTTCCACCTCCCCACCGGAGTCAGTGATTCCAGGGGCTTCAGGCCAACCTCTTCAGGTGCGGCTGGGGGGCCCATGAAGCGCGAGATGGGCACTCTCACCCAGGGAAGCTGTGGAAGTGGCGCAGAATAATTCCCACTCCCCGCCAGAGACTGCGTTCTCAGAGTTTCCCGGCTGGAGCTCCCCTAACGCAGCTGGCGTCCCCAGGAAGCTGGAAATGGACCCCCTCTGCCAGGGAAGCCGCCAAACTCAGAGCAGTTCCACCTCCCTGCCGGAGTCAGCGATCCCAGGGGCTTCGGGCCAACCTCTTCAGGTGCGGCTTGAGGGCCTGGGAAGCTCGAGATGGGCACTCTCCGCCAGGGAAGCTGCGGAAGTGGGGCAGAATAGTTCCCACTCCCCGCCAGAGACTGCTTTCCCAGAGTTTCCTGGCTGGAGCTCCCCTGATGCAGCTGGAGGCCCCAGGAAGCTGGTAATGGGCCTTCTCTGCCAGTTAAGCTGCCAAAATGGCATGGGGTAGTTCCATCTCCCTGCCAGAGTCCGCAATCCCAGAGTTTCCCGGACGCCTCTGGATGCCCAGGTAGCCTGAGATGCTCGGTCTCTGCCTGGGAGGCCGCCGGCTGGTGCCGGAGCCGCAGCCAGTGACTCCAAAGCGCTACTGGGGACCCGCACTCACTTGTTGGCTGGTGCAGACCCAGGTCGGTGGCTCCGAAGCAGCTGCAGGGTCTGGTGCTCCCGGATGGTAGCTGCCCGCGGCGGGCCGAGCCCAGCCCGGCTGAGTTGGTTCTGGAGCGGCACCTGGGGACCCCTTATATGTGCTTTGAATATAAAATCTCGTTGAGAGTCATATTCCTGCTGTTTGAATCCCGAGCAAGTAGGAATCCACGGAGCAAGTAGGAATGCAGCCTTCCTCTAATCCGCCATCTTGGATCCTGTTGCTTACAGTTCTAAAGTCTAAGATCAAGTAAGTGACAGCGGATTCTGGGCCTGGGTGGGCTCACTTTCTGGTTCATAGATGTCAGTTTCTTGCTGCAATTCATGATTAGTTAATCATGAACCTTCTAAATGTTGACTCGGATGAGCATATAGGTAGCTTTTGATTTTATTCTTAGAACATTTTGGGTTGTACTACTGGATTAAAAAAAGCAACAGAGACTCATATTTAGACCATAATTCTTAAATCTGGGAAGTATTGCTTGTTAATTGTACTTCTACACAATCTTTGAATTCTATATAGGGATGCTATAAGAAGCAATTCTTTTTCTCCATCTCTGTCTGTCTCTCTTTCTCTAGGACTCTCTTAATATAATCTCTCTCTATTTAAGATATTATAATATTTTTGTAGACCACCTTTCACTCTTTTTGTTTCTATAGCATCAATTCCCATGAAACAAAATATTTTAAAAATAGCAGCCAGTAAAAATTTAGTTTCTCTTGAGGAACACATTTGTTTTCCTGCTACAGCTAATGATTATAATATAAAAGATAATGTTTTCACCTTTGTCACTTTGCTGTAAAATAAGTTCATACTTTTGCACATTATTGTGTTGATGTAAATTAGTACTCTTACGGAAAACAGCATGGACATTCCTCAAAAACTTAAAAACCTGAAGTACCATGTGATACCTGCCTCCAGGGTATATATTAAAAGGAAATAAAATCAGTGTGCCAAAGAGATATCTGTACTCCCCTGTTTATGGTAGCACTATTCACAATAACCAGGAAATGAAAACGACTTAACTATCCATCAGCTTATGAATAAAGAAAATGTAGTATATTTTTTATACAAGTTAGCATTTATTTTAGGAATAGTATGGAAGCAAGAACAAAAGCAAAAGTGATAGATGAGAGAAAAAGAGAAGAAAATATATAACTGGAGTGGTGGAAGCCATGTAGCTGGGAAGTCCTGGGCAGAAAATGTAGTGTATTTGCACAATAGAATGTTACTGAGCCACAAAAGCAAGAAATCCTGTCATTTTCAACAGCCTGGATGGAAGTGGAGGTCATTATGTTAAGTGAAATGCACCAGGTGTGAGAAGACCAGCACCACAGGATCTTACTCATGTGTGGAATCTAAAGGTTGATTGCACAGACCTTGAGAGTAGAGTGGGTGCCAGAGCCTGAGAGAGTAGCGGGTGCAAAAGTTGGGGGATGGTTCATCAAAGGGTACTAAGTCACAGTTAGGAGCAAGAAGTTCTGGTATGTTATTGAACAGTAGGGAGACTGTAGATAATGATAATGTACTGTGTAATTTAAAAGCTAAAAGAAAGGATTTCAAACATTTTCACCATACATAAATAATTAAGCTCTGAGGATATAGATTATGTATAATCTGATTTAAACATTAGACAGTGAATACATGTATTGAAGTTTTATCACATAGCACCCCATTAATATGTGTAATTTTATGCTTTTATGTATCAAATGATAAGTTCAATTAAAAAAGAGAAAGGGGAGTTTATAACACCTTTGGGAATTGACATTAATAATAGCATAGCATCTTACAATTGCAAAATTTCATTTTATATTTAAATATTCATATTTCTCTTATTTTTTGTGTATATATATTTTTTGTTGACTAGGTCTTTGATAGATGGAGGTAAAATCTAATGAAATAAAGTTATGTAAAATTAATCATGTAAGTAAATTAGTTCCAAGTTTATGAGAGTTTGAGCAAATAGTGGGATTCTCATTCAGATTTCCTCTTAATATATAGTGGATCAGACTACCCAAGAGTTCATATAAAATGACCCAGAAGGTCAGATTGTCTGATCTTGCCTACATCTTTAGCCTCATATACCATTTCCCTCTGTATTGCCCAAACTGACCTTTTCTTATTCTTTGAAAATGGAAACTTATGCCTGTCCTTGCTTGGAACTTGATTTCCTGAAATCTTTGCATGGCTTCTTCCTTCACTTTGAAATATCACCTGCTTACAGGATTTTCTATAACCATCCTGTCAAAATTGCTGGCTATGGGGCTGGGGATATAGCTCAGTTGGTAGAATGCCTTCCTCACAAGCACAAGGCCTTGAGTTCAATTTCCAGCACTGCAAGAAAATAAAAATAAAAATTGCTGGCTATGCTATTCATTTTCCATGTGTATACTTTCCTTAGTCTTTTTCTACTATATATGACTACTACCATTACAGAGTTATGCATTTATCTGTTTGTTATCTATCTCCCTCAGTAGAATGTGAGTTTTACAAAGGCAAGGATTTTACCCTCTACATTGATATCATTCCAGTGCATGTCACATGGCATATGATTATTTCTTGAATGAATAAACAAAGTACATCAACCCCAGATGCCAACTGATCAATTTATTTTTGACTAAATATTTGGTAAAAATCTCCTGGAGAGACCATCAAATTCCTCTGTCTGTCTTGTCTTGCCATCTTGGAAACACAGCTTTCTTTTTTAATTCTATGTCTACTTCTAGCTTTATTGGGTATGTGCTCAACTCAACTTTCCTTCACTTGAAATTAACCCAAAAGTGTGATCCACTGCATACCAATCTTCTTTTAAAATGTAAGCCTATTCCTAGGTATATTAATTATCTTGCATAGGCAATAAGAGCTAAGAATAAGGTAATTTACCTCTTATGTTATAAATAGAAGACTTGAAAGTCAGGTTAGGAAAAAATGTGCTACTCCTACCAACATGAGTGTTTGAGAAACCAGTGGAGTTCACTGTATCTTCTTTCACTTCTCTCAACTAATAACAAATTTATATGTTTTTTGCCTATGTCACATATTATTCAAAATGGCAGCTCTAACAATCAGTCTCTGGGCTTGTGCAGGTCTGGATGAATCAGAAATACTTGAGTAAAGTCAGTATTTTGGGGGTCTATTTCAAAGATTCTACTCAGGAAATTTGGAGACAATCCTGAAAATCTATCCTTTAAAAGAGTACTGAAGTAACTATGAATCAGATAGGTTTGGGAGACAGTGCTTTAGATTGTTGCTAGTTATTTGGAGGTCAAATAAAAATTTTGGCTCAGTTATGATTTACTGATAAGCAACAATTTTCTTTCATCTGAGCTCTAAAGGAATTCTCCACTCTTCAATTAGGAGTAGAACAGAGAATATTAGAATAGAAAAGCTAAGTGCAAGAATGAAATATGAACTCATCTAAAAGGTCAAAAGAATATTTGTACAAGGAATAGGTGAGTGATTTCAGAAAAATGGGTAAAGCAATTATTGGGGGTGAGAGCGAAAGAGTCTAAACAGAGGCATTGGGGACATTCAAATTACTTTCTACCAAATCTTCATTGAAGGTGATGTCTACTTTAATTAGCATGTTCTTGTCCATCACAGCCAGAAATTGAAGAATTTCAGACTTTGTCTCTACATGCAAATAAAAAAAGCCAAATTTGTCACCTGTAGACGTAAGTGGGGGAAATCTAATGGGGAGAACACATGATCCACTCATGAACTCTCATGAATTTTGACTAATTTTTGTGCATATCTTAATTTTTCTCAAGGCTGCCTTCATGTCTTTGTTCTGGAGACTGTAGATGAGCGGGTTTACAAGTGGGGTCACTGAGGAGTAGATCAAGGTTACAATCTTCTGTGTCCCAGCTGGATTTCCAGAGTTGGGCATGATGTACATCATCATAACAGTTCCATAAAACAGAGACACCACGACTAGGTGAGAACCACAGGTGGAGAAAGCCTTGCGTCTTCCAGCAGCTGAGGGGACACGAAACACCGCTCTGAGGACCAGAGTGTAGGATGCGAGAATGAAGAAGAGAGTGATGAAGATAATGATTGAACTCAATAAGGAACAAGAAAGCTCAATTCCAGGTGCAGGGACACAGGACAGGGCCAGAAGAGGACCAGGGTCACAGACAAAGTGATCAATGGTATTGGGACCACAAAAGGGGAGTTGAGTGATAAAATAGATAGGCACTGGGTAGCAGAGAAAGGCTGTCACCCAGCAGAGCACCACCAAGATTGTGCAGAGATGATTGTTCATGATGGTGGGATAGTGGAGAGGCCGACAGATGGCCAAGTATCTGTCAAAAGCCATGAGGGGCAATAGGAAGGTCTCATTGATACCGAAGGAGAAGAAGAAGTAGAACTGCAGGAAGCAGGCTGTGAAAGAGATGGTTCTGGTCTCAGACAGGAAGTTTCGTAACATACTTGGGACAGTGGTGTTGATGTAACAGATTTCGAGGAATGAGAAGTTGGCTAGCAGGAGGTACATAGGGGTGTGGAGCTTGTGGTCCAGCTTCACTGCACAGACGATGGCCCCATTTCCCATCAGTGTCAGGATGTAGGACACAAGGAACAGGATGAAGAGGAGGACCTGGATCTCTCTGGAACAAGAAAAACTCAGGAGTATGAATTCGGTCACCATGTTGGCTCCTGATACATTCATGGCTTCCTTAGGACAGAGAAGAAAAATTACAATGTCACATATGAGCTCATTTCCTAAACCTCTGAGATGTTTCCTTTTTCTTTCCTTTTTTTTGAGATTGTAAATTCCTCAGATTTTATTATTGTATTAAGTAAACTGGGGAAGATTGTACTGCTAACTACACTCTGATGACTGTCAAACTTTGTGGGAATGCTTTATATCAGACTGAACTCTTGCACTCTGACTCATTTCTCTTTCAGAATTTTCTCATAAAGACAGTGTCTTATACAGTAAGCAGCTGGAGATGGTTAATGACAATAAATACAACTTGTGTAGGAGATGTAAAATTATGTGTTTGTGTCCATAGAATGACATAAAAAAGTCCTTAATAATAATTACATGTATTTTCTGAATGAGATACATATATTATAGGCATCACAGGAGGAAGAGGAGAGAGAAAGGTAATGAATTACACAATGAAATCTTTACATACTTCACCTATTATTGTGCAATTCACTTTTCATTTTGCATCACTGTTGGAGTTATCAGTGTTGGTGTGTATAATAACACAGACAGAAAGTATCGAAAGTGCCATCCTACCTCTGTGTTCACAAAACATTGTTTAATCAGGAAACCATTGACTCTCCAGACATCTACATAATGGTTTTCAGTTTGGTTCCATCATTTAACCTTATACAACATCTATAAAACCTTAGTCTATGTAAAGTCCACTTATACATTGAAGGAGTGACAGTGGATTTGGACATAATTTAAGATGTTTCAGATCTCTGCCTGGGGTATCAGGATTTCTGGGAGATTTTTGGTGTCCTGATTTGTGGATGGGTGAAGAGGTTCACAAATGCCATACTCCCAAGCAGACACCTCTGTGTACCAAGGCAAAGGTGGGAGCCACAGAAGTTCTGTCTGGACAGGAATCCTCTCTTGTTTCCCCATCCCCTCTGTCATTTGAATCTCATTATAGTTGGAATGTTGGAGTTGTTTGGAAAGTGAAGGGAGAATCTTCATGAGAACCTCCTTCTCTAAGTTAGACTCAGTTTGGGACATGGTCTGACTTCCATTGTGAGAGAGAAAAAACAAAGCCAATGAAATCACCTAAGATTTGTTTGCCAGTAGTTTCATCAGAATAGGTGATTGATTTTCAGGATGCTTTCCATTAATGAGGGACAGTCATCTTTTGGTCCTAAATGCCAAAGTGAAAATGATAGAGTGATGTTTATTCGGTAAGTATAGGTGCAGAATATAGTCCCAGACACTATAGCAGTTCATAGTTAAGAGTATTCAGTAATGTGTAAGTTATCAAATATGCTACTTTCCAGATCACATCAGATCACACCTTTTAAGGATAAGTTTGATTATCACATAGGATGGAAGGGATTCTGAATTTTTCACAACATACCCTAATTGAAGGCTCTTTTTAAAGCCTGTGAATACAGCCTTCTAGGCCTAGAATAGCTGTAGGTATTTCCTCTATAGCAGGAATTCTGAGTACCTCAGAAACCACAAGGACAGAGTAAAACAGCAAGAAATATTTGGTGAGGAATATCAAGTGGGAGTGAACTCACCAATCTTGTGTGCTCCATTATCCCCTTGCTCTCCCTTCCTAGAGGCCGATCATCTGTTCTTTGGAAAAAGAGAACATTGCTAAAATAAGCATGACAGAAGTAAGGGAAGGTTTGCAGATCTGCTCTTGATAACCTTCTTTGCCAATCCTTTCCAAATATTACTTCACTAAAATGTCTGTTTTCCTAAAGTGCTGGCTTTCACTGGGTCCAATTTATGGTTAATAAAGGCAGAAGTTACATATTTCTGAGGGTCCTTCCTCATCTTCCTGTCCTTCACTTCCCTGAGTTTCTCCACCCTGTGACTTGTAAAGATAAATCTCTTTCCATCAATTCATGCGACTTTAGGGGCTGTTTTTCCAGTTACACAAAAGAAGGCAGAGCTGAAGGGCACAAGTAAGAGTTGTTGCACACTTGTACCTCTTCTGAACCATCTTCTCATAGAATTGGTGATACCATCTCATAAGCTTCTGTTGTCTCTGCAGCAAAAGGCAGACAGGGCAGAAGACAGCTAGCAACCATAGTGGAGGTGTATACTTAAGCCTGGGAGAGAGACTGGTGTATTTACTATCCAGAAGAGTCTTATCTACATTGCTCTGATACCTCCTTGTCTTAAGGGATATAATCTTTTGTGGATTGCAAAAGTGGCCTTTCTGTTTCATGACTGTTAGTCCCCAGTGTTCCCTTCCTTTGGGAGCTATGTCATAAGGGGCTTCTGGTATCCAGTTTCTAGTGGTAATCACATCATCTCAAGCAATTCTTAGGGTACATGTTCATTTTCTTTATTCACAAGTAGCTGTTAAGATGGTGCAAACGCTAAAGTAGCACCAGTTTAGTTAAAACAAGAGTGGTTTGTTTATCCTCCTGTTCTTTCACATTCAATTTTATTCAAATTTTGAGTCTACAGGTTTTGAATTTTTTATTTGTCAATATTAGATTTAGTGCATTGGAGTTCTTACTTTATTTCTAAAATCAATCAACAATTTGATTTCTGTGGTCAGCTCTGTGCTTCTAGCATGATATATATATATATATAGCCTCACTGTGATCAGAATTTAGAAGCACAGACCATGGAAGTATGTAGTGAAATGCTGAAATTCTGGAATACTTTTCCCCCTTTTTAATCTTTGATTATTTCAATGTTTTTAGCTGATACCTCTAAAAGTTGACACAATTGTTGAAATTTGCTTCCTTTGGTTAAGTAAGTCATTGCTTAAATGACGACACACTTTTAGACCCTCTGTTTTCATTATCATTCTGTGTGTGTGCACGTGTAAGCATGGCATGCACATCCCGTCTCAGGCATGGAACAGGACTGTTTTTCCATTATTGTTTTGGAGCCATCTCTAGTGAGACCAAGCAATTGTTAATAATCTGACTACAAGGCATTCAATAAACAAAGGAAGGTTTTTGAACTTATTCATTTTCTCAGCATTATTCTCATACGGCAGAAATATTTTTGTCTTTTAAATGGTAGCAACACTTTTAGAAATGATGGACATTTATATCCTAGGATGCTCAATTATTTGGCTTTCCAAAATGCTTATTCATCAAAGCCTTTTGTGTGTGATGGCACAATGGCCAATTTTATTGACACTAAGTCTCTGTCAGAATAATTATTATCAAGCTAGAACTTTTATATCCCTCAGCAGGTGATGGGGCTGTGTGGCCCCTTGAACTGAAGTATTAAGCTTCAGAGGTGAATAGGAAATGATGATGATGGGAATCAAGAACCAGAGAAAACCAAGAACTCAGCTGACCACAAGATTGTTATAGAGATATTGGGTCATAATGGTCAGATAGTGTAGGGACCTGCAGATGGCCAAGTACTGATCAAATGCCATAACTGCCAGGAAGAACCACTTTGGAGAGCCCAAGGAGAAGAAGAAATAGAACTTGAGAAAGCACCCAGAGAAGGAGATGACCTTGGTGTCAGACAGGAAGTTGACCAACATGTTGGGGACCGTGGAGGTGACATGCCAGATCTCCAAGAAGGAGAAGCTGGCCAGCAGGATGTACATGGGGGTGTGGAGTCTGTGATCCCAGTGCACAGCACAGATGATGGAGACATTGCCCATGAGGGTCAGGAGGTAGACAGTGGAGAAGAGCACAAAGAGGAGGATCTGCTCCTCTCTGGGCCCAGGGAAGCCCAGGAGGATGAAGCCAGTGATGGTGCTGGAGTTGCTGGGGGAGCTGAAGGTTTTCATATGTCTGTCAGCTGTAGAAGCACCAGTCATTACCCACTAACAAGATAAGGGCAGATGGTGACTAGATTTATATTTTATATTAAATAATCTTGGGAAAGAAAATGCACCTTTGCTAATCCTTTGCTCCTTGTTTTAGTCAGCAATTTTGCTGCTGTGAATAAATGACCCTACCAGCACAACTGTAAAGGAGAAAAGGTTTATTTGAGGGCTCACAGTTTCAGAAGTCTTAGTCCATAGAAGGCCAACTCCATTCCTCAGGGCTCAAGGTGAGGCTGAACATCATGGCAGGAGGGGGTGGGGGAGGGAAGCGGCTTACATTACGGAGATGTAAGGAGGAAGCAAAGAAAAACTCCACGCACAGATACAAATACATATTCCCCAAAGCCATACTCCAATTCCCACCTCTTCCAGGCATACCTTACTGGCCTCCAGTTACCACCCAGTTAATCCCATCAAGGGTCAATTCACTGATTAGGATAATTATCTCACAACACAATAATTTCTCCTCTGATCCTTCTTGCATTGTCTTTCCTGTGAGTTTTTTTGGGGACACCTCACATCCAAGCCATTACACTCCCATTCACATTAATTGTGGGCTATAGAAAACTGTTGGTCAGAATGGATAAGCTCTCACATATATTCCATTATGTTAAACTCTAATATTATCTTTGAACTCACAACACTCTCCTTGAGGAGTCAGTATATATATGTATATATCCATATCATATATGCATATTATATACATAAACACTTAAATGTATATACATTATATAATATGTGTATATATATATAATATTGCTATATATGCATATATGTCTTAGCCATAGGAATGGTTTTATGAAAGAAATCAGATCAACCTCTCCCTTATATGCAGACTTCAATAGTTTCCAAACACTGTTATGGTTTGGATGTGAGGTGTCCCCCAAAAGTTCATATGTGAGACATTGCAGGAAGGTTCAGAGGAGAAATGATTGGGTTGTAAGAGTCTTAACAATCAGTGAACTAATCCCTGATGGGATTAATTGAAGTGGTAGGGTGTGGCTGTAGGAGGTGGGAATTGGGGCATGGCTATGGGTATATATTTTGTATCTGGAGAGTGGAGTCTCTCTCTGCTTCCTGATCACCATGATGTGAGCTGCTTCCCTCCACCACACTCTCCCTCCATGATGTTTAGCCTCACCTCAAGCCCTCAGGAGTGGAGCCAGTCTTCTATGGACTAAGATCTCTGAAATTGTGAGCCCTCAAATAAACCTTTACTCCTCTGCAATTGTTCTGGTCATATCTTTTAGTCACAGCAGCAAAAATACTGACTAAAACACACACAATAAAATAAAATTTTGAAACTGCGGTCATTGATTTGAGTCCTTTTAACATCTGCAGCCTCATTAGTGATTCTGTTAAACACTCACACAAGAAGAAACTCTCTCTCATATGTAACCTACTGTTCAAAGATACACACATTCCACAAATTTAATCCAGCAACTATAAAATGGGGTTCATTGGAGAAACTGCTGGCCATTGTGGGGTGAAAGGACATATGCATATCATCTTTGAGCTCTCCAGGTCCCACTTAGGGGTGTGTATATTTGGACAACACATGTGGATGTGCAACCAGAATTTCAGAGAGTGATTTCACCTCTGTAATGCCTGTACAAGGAGCTGGCCCATCTTTCCTTCATAGTTTAGATTTGTGGGCCACTTAACCTCTGCTGAAACTGCTCTGCTGTATTGCAAAAGCAGCTGTTATCAACACGAACATGAATTCGTGTGACTCTTCCAATAAAACTTTATTAATACAGTGAAACAAACATCATATAGTTTTCATGTGTTAAATAATTGTATTCTTCTATCATTTTGGAAGTGGTAAAACTGAGCCATTTTAATGCTTTTTATGTTTTACATATTTATTTTTTAAACAGATAGTAATATAGTTATAATATTTATAATTTTGTGTATTCACACATTTATATAATTTCTGTAATTATATAATACACATATATACATAAATGGATATATTTCATCTTATATAGTATGTATATATATTTAAGAATTAATTAACTTTTCCAATATGTCCTTCCCCTTCCTCCTCACTTCTCTTACATCCACACATCTGTGAGGGTTTATGTGTAGTAAGAAAAATCAGTCCACACACTTCTTCCTGGGTCTGGGGAATGTTATTTCCTGAGTGCTATGCCAAAATCTTCCCACACATTCACCAGGGTTTATCATCATCTACTAATTTCAGCCACAATTCTACCAACATTTTTCTTGTTTTTTCTTTTTAAAAATTTTTAATTTTTCAAATTTTTGATTCATTGTACACAAATGGGATACAACTTTTCATTTCTCTGGTTGTACATGAAGTAGAGTCACACTGTGTAATCATACATGCACATAGGATAATGATGTTTGTCTCATTCCATTATCTTTCCTCCCCACTTCTCATCCCCTCCCCTCATTTCCCTCTACACAATTCATCCTTCCTCCATTCTTCCCTAACTTCCTCCTTGCCCCGTTATGTATTGGCATCCATTTATTAGAGAAAACATTTGGTCTTTGGTTTTTTGGGATTGGCTTATTTCACTTAGTATGATATTCTCCAACTCAATCCATTTACCTGCAAATGCCATAATTTTATTCTTCTTTATGGCTGAGCAATATTCCATTGTGTATATATACCACAGTTTCTTTATCCATTCTTCAATTGAAGGGCATCTAGTTTGGTTCCATAATCTAGCTATCAGGAATTGAGCAGCTATGAACATTGATGTGGCTGCATCACTGTAGTATGCTGATTTCAAGTTCTTTGGGTATAAACTGAGGAGTGGGATAGCTGGGTCATATGTGGGTCCATTCCAACTTTTCTAAAGAATCTCCATATTGCTTTCCAGAATAGCTACACCAATTGGCAACTCCACCAGTGGCGTATGAGTGTGCTTCTCCCCCACATCCATGCCAATACTTATTATTGCTTGTGTTCTTGATAATAGCCATTCTAATTGGAGTGAGATGAAATCTTAGGGTGGTTTTAATTTGCATTTCTCTGATTTTTAGAGATGATGAGCACTTTTTCATGTATTTATTGATCTCCTGTATATCTTCTGTGAGGTGTCTGCTTAGTTCCTTAGCACATTTATTGATTGGGTTCTTTGTATTTTTGGTGTAAAGTTTTTTAAGTTCTTTATAAATTTTGGAGATCAGTACTTTATCTGAAGTGTGTGTGGAAAAGATTTTCTCCCACTCTGTAGGCTCTCTTTTTATATTATTGATTGGTTCCTTTGTTGAGAAAAAGCTTTTTAGTTTGAACTCATCCTGTTTATTGATTCTTGCTTTTATTTCTTGCACTCTCAGGATGTTATTAAGGAAGTCTGGTCCTAAGCAAACATGAAGAAGATTTGGCCTACTTTTTCCTCTATTTGGTGAAGGACCTCACATCTAATTCCTAAATCTTTGATCCATTTTGAGTTGAGTTTGTACAGTGTGAGACATAGGGGTTCAATTTCATTTTACTGCGTATGGATTTCCAGTTTTGCCAGCACCATTTGTTGAAGAGGCTATCTTTTCTCCATTGTATGTTTTTGGCACCTTGGTCTAGTATGAGATAACCGTACTTATGTGAGTTCGTCTCTGTGTCTTCTATTCTGTACCATTGGTGTACCTGTCTGTTTTGGTGCCAATACCTTGCTATTTTTGTTACTATTGCTCTATAGTAGAGTTTAAGGTCTGGTATTGTGAACCTCCTGCATCACTCTTCCTGCCCAGGATTGCTTTGGCTATTCTGGGTCTTTTGTTCTTCCAGATGAATTTCATGATTGCTTTCTCTATTTCTATGAGGAATATCATTGGGATTTTAATTGGAATTGTGTTAAATCTGTTTAGCACCTTTGGAAGTATGGCCATTTTGATAATATTAATTCTGCCTATCCAAGAACAGGGGAGATCTTTCCATCTTCTAAGGTCTTCTTCAATTTCTTTCTTTAATGTTCTGGAGTTTTCATTGTAGAGGTCTTTCACATCTTTTGTTAGATTGATTCCCAAGTTTTTTTTTTTAAACTATTGTGAACAGAGTTATTTTCCTAATTTCTCTTTCAGAGGATTCATCACTTATGAATAGAAATGCATTAGATTTATGTGGATTGTTTTTATATCCTGCTATTTTGATGAATTCATTTATTAGTTCTAGAAGCTTTCTGGTGGAATTTTTTGGATCCTCTAAATATAGAATCATGTCATCAGCAAATAGTGATAACTTGAATTCATCTTTCCTGTGCATATCCCTTTAATTTCTTTGGTCTATCTAATTGCTCTGGCTAGTATTTCAAGCATGATGTTGAATAGAAGTGGTGAAAGAGGGCATCCCTGTCTTGCTCCAGTTGTTAGAGGGAATGCTTTCAGTTCTTCTCCATTAAGAATGATGTTGGTCATGGGTTTAGCATATATAGCCTAATGTTGAGGTATGTTCCTACTATCCCTATTTTTTCTACTGTTTTAAACATGAAGGAGTGTTATATTTTGTCAATGCTTTCTCTTCATCTATTGAAATAATCATATGATTCTTAACTTTAAGTCGATTGATATGATGAATTACATTTATTGATTTCCGAATGTTGAACCAACCTTGCATCCCTGGGATGAACCCCACTTATCGTGGTGCAGTATCTTCTTAATATGTTTTTGTATGTGATTTCTCAGAATTCTGTTAAGGATTTTTGTGTCTATATTCATTAGAGCTATTGGTCTGAAATTTTCTTTCCTTGATGCATCTTTGTCAGTTTTTGGTATCAGAGTGATACTAGCTTCCTAGAATGAGTTTGGAAGGGTTTCCTCTTTTTCTTTTTTCTTTCTTTTTTTTTTTTTTGAATCAGGGATTGAACTCAGGGACACTCAGCCACTGAGCCACATCCCCAGCCCTATTTTGTATTTTTATTTAGAGACAGGGTCTCACTGAGTTGCTTAGGGCCTCGCTAAGTGGCCGAGGCTGGCTTTGAACTCGCGATCCTCCTGACTCAGCCTCCCAAGTCGCTTGGATTGCAGGCATGCGCCACCGCGCCCGGCTTGGTTCCCTCCTTTTCTATTTCATGGAATACTTTGAGGAGTATTGGTATAAGTTCTTCTTTGAAGGTCTTGTAGAACTCTGCTGAGAATCTGTCTGGTCCCAGACTTTTCTTGGTTGGTAGGCTTTTGATGGCTTCTTCTATTTCATTACTTGAAATTGATCTGTTTAAATTGTGTATGTCCTCCTGATTCAGTTTGGGAGGATCATATATCTCTAGAAATTTGAGATTTTCTATTTTGTTGGAATATAGATTTTCAAAGTGGCTTCTAATTATGTTATATATTTCAATGGTGTCTATCATGATATTTACATTTTCACCACTAATTTTCATTATTTGAGTTTCTCTCTCCTTCTCTTTGTTAGTGTGGCTAAGGGTTTATCTATTTTGTTTACTTTTTCGAAGATCAACTTCTTGTTTTGTCAATTTTTTGAATTATTTCTTTTATTTGAGTTTCATTGATTTCAGCTCTGAATTTAATTATTTTCTGTCTTCTAATTTTGGGTTACTACTAAATTTGGTTCTGAGAAAATTAAAAACATATTTTGAACTTATACACAAATTTCATAAGAAAGAGGTTAAGAATTAATGGATTTAATAATAAATGGAAAACAAAATATCAGTTCTTTAAAAATGTAATAATGGATTTAACTATGATTTAACATTACTCTTAATATGCCCTGCAGTTAATATGTGTAATTAGCAACAAATAAAAAAGTAGAAAGAAGAAAGATACCAATTATATTTCTACTTCATAGATAGGACTGTAAATTTTGTTTTGGTATATTTGTTTGGTATTTATTTTTCCTAAAGATTGGATGTTTTTCTAGATGATTAGCACTGTACTTTCAATATTATACCTTGTTTATTTACTAGAATTGTTATTTGCCATTTTCAGTTCATAAACATTTTGGATGGTTGTAAACAAGGAGCATTAAAATGGTTTCTTTCTTTTTATTTAATTTTTTGATTCATTGAACACAAATGGAGCACAGCAATTGTTTTTCTGGTTGTACGCAAAGTAGAGTCACCCCATCTGTGAATTCATACATGTACACAGGGCAATGATGTGTGCCACACATACTGTTATTATTCTTAACCCCCAACCTCAACCCCACCCCTCCCTTCCCTCTATGCTCTCTATCCCTTCTCCATTCTTGCCATCATTCCACCCCACATTATGCATCCTCATTCACTTATCACAGAGACCATTCGGCCTTTGGATTTTGGGGATTGGCTAATCTCACTCAGCACAACAGTCTCCAACATCATCCATTTACTACAAATGCCATAATTTTATTCTTCTTTATGCTGAGTAATATTCCATTATGTATATATACCATGGTTTATTTATCCATTCATCTATTGAAGGGCATCTAGGTTGGTTCCACAATCTAGCTATTGTGAATTGAGCAGCTACGAACATTGATGTGGCTGCATCACTGTAGTAATCTGATTTTAAGTCCTTTGGGTATAGGCCAAGGAGTGGGATACCTGGGTCAAATGGTGGATTCATTCCAAGTTTTCTAAGGAATCTCCACACTGCTTTCCAGAGTGGCTGCACCAACTTGAACTCCCACCAGCAGTGTATGAGTGTACCCTTTTCCCCACATCTTCGCCCACACCTGTTGTTGCCTGTATTCTTAATAAAAGACATTCTAATTGGGGTAAGATGAAATCTTAAGGTAGTTTTGATTTGCATTTCTCTTATAATGAGGGATGTTGAACATTTTTTCATAAATGAAAAACTGTTGATTGCTTGTAGATCTTCCTCTGTAAATTGTCTGTTCATTTCCTTGGCCCATTTATTGATTGGGTTATTAGTGTTCTTGGTGTAAAGATTTTTGAGTACTTGGTAGATTCTGGAGATTACTGCTCTGTCTGAAGTGTGTGTGGCAAAGATTTTCTCCCACTCTGAAGGCTCTCTCTTCACATTGCTGATTGTTTCCTTTGCTGAGAAGAAGCTTTTTAGTTTGACTCTATCCCAATCATTGATTCCTGCTTTTATTTTTTGCGCTTTGGGAGTCATGTTAAGGATATCTGGTCCTAGGTCAACAAGATGAAGATTTGGACCTATTTTCTCTTCTATTATATACGGGGTCTCTGGTCTAATTTCTAGGTCCTTGATCCACTTTGAGTTGAGTTTTGCACAGTGTGAGAGATATGGGTTTAGTTTCATTTTGCTGCATATGGATTTCCAATTTTCTCAGCATTTGTTGAAGAGGCTATCTTTTCTCCATTGTAAGTTTTTGGCTCCTTTGTCAAATATGAGATACCTGTATTTATGTGGGTTTGTCTCTGTGTTGTCTATTCTGTACCATTGATCTACCTGTCTATTTTGGTGCCAATACCATGCTGTTTTTGTTACTATTGCTCTGTAGTATAGTTGAAGGTCTGGTATTTGATACCCCCTGCTTCACTCTTCTTGCTAAGGATTGCTTTAGCAATTCTGGGTCTCTTATTCCTCCAAATGAATTTCATGATTGCTTGCTCTATTTCTATGAGGTCTGTCATTGGGATTTTAATTGGAATTGCATTGAATTTGTATAGCGCTTTTGGAAGTATGGCCATTTTGACAATATTAATTCTGCCTATCCAAGAACATGGGAGATCTTTCCATCTTCTCAGATGCTCTTTAACTTCCTTCTTTAGTGTTCTGTAATTCTCATTGTAGAGGACTTTCACTTCTTTTGTTAGATTGATTCCCAAGTATTTTATTTTTTTT
>JAJEJO010003560.1:0-53455 GCA_020662805.1 Glaucomys volans
GGTTGGTTCCACAGTCTAGCTATTGTGAATTGAGTTGCTATAAACATTGATGTGGCTGTGTTACTGTAGTATGCTAATTTTAAGGCCTTTGGGTATAAACTGAGGATGGGCTAACTGGGTCAAAAGGTGGGTCCATTCCAAGATTTCTGAGGAATCTCCAGGCTGCTTTCCAGAGTGGCTGTACCAATTTGCAACTCCACCAGCAATGTAAAAGTGTGCCTTTCTCCCCACATCTATTATTGTTTGTATTCTTGATAATAGCCATTCTAATTGGAGCAAGATGAAATCTTAGAGTTGAATTCTAAAGTATTAAAATTATCAAGTTCCTGTTTAGTGTGTAGCTATTAGAAGACTATGAGATACAGAGATAAATAGTATATGGACCCTGCCTTCAAGAAACAATGTTCCATTTTTCTAGATCTCTAGGGATGATATTTAATTGAATTTTTGAGGCAATAATATCTGAAGGTTTGATATAGGAGTTAGTGTGTGTCCTAAATTTAGGTTTATGCTTCAAATAGAGTGTTACACTAGGTAAAGGCTTTTCAAACAGCAATCATCTAGGGATCTTGTGAAGATGTAGATTCTGATTTAGTGGGTCTGGGAAGGGCATGAGGTTCTGCATTTCTAACAGTGCCTAGGTAAAACCAATGCTGCTGGTCCAGGAATCATAGTCTGAACAATAAGATCCCACATACTTTCTCAAGAAAATAATTTCTTCTGTGAAGGGTTTTATTTATTCTGGGTAGACTGATTTTTTATACACAATGGCTACTTAACCCTAGTAATGTTAAGAACAAAGGATATGTTTAGAAGGATATGTTGGAACTTCTGGTGAACCACGTTCAAGAACGTGAGCAGGATAAAAGCAGAGAGAACAGGCATGGGCAAGATCATCTCAGGAAGCCTTCTCAGGACTGCACTGCCGGCACCAGACCCTTCCACAGTAGTGGTGGGTCCTTGGCTGCCATAGATGTGAAAATAATGCCTGACTGGCCTTGAATTTTTGCAAAGAGGTTTAAAGAACTAGGTTGGAGACAGGAATCCACTATGCCAAAATCAGAATCCCCCCTCAACTGTTGGAACTTCTTCCACAGTATGATCCTGCCTCCTACCCCTCTGGGAACTCCCTACAAATTGGAAGGACATTTGGATAATGGCAAATATACTGCATCCTTAAACCTCAGAGAGGTAACAGCAATGAGACACATATAGGCCCCATGCCTCTTTTTGATGACTGAAGAATGCAGCTCCCAGAGATGTATGAGATGTTTTCGTTTAAAGTTAGTGAGGAGAGGTAAAACTAGAATTTCCAAATATTTCCAATTCACATCCCACCTATGTACTAAATCCCTTGGGTAATTATCCTTTGTCAACCTAATTCATCCTTTTATAGATGTTTAGAGAAAAGATTATCAGATGGGAGTGTAGTGGTGCCCCCTCTCCAAAGAATCTTAATTAAGTTTCTCCAGAGACCCTCACCATAATTATTCTTATTAACAGAATATCAGCAAAAATTTCTGCAAAAGAGCTCAAGTGTTGTCAGACTTTCTATTTTCTGTTGCTCTGTCTTGCAAAAGCTATTTGGCCATGGACTTCCTGCATGATATTACTTCTTTTGTGGTAAAATGTGTAAAACCTCTGACTAATCTAAAAAAAATGAGACAAGAAGTACTCTTTGTAAACTCAAAGAAAAAAAATACTTCCATGTAGACTCCTGCAAAAATGTAAACCTCCAAGTCCCTCCTCCTCCTGGGGATAAAATTCAAACAGATTTCTAGACTCATTGTTCAGAGGAGGAAATTTTAGGCACAAGCCACACTCTGAACCAGCTGCAGTCAATAAACCTGCTTCCTGCTAATTCCTTAGGTGTTCAGCCTCATCTGTCATACATCTGGAGGTTTCAAAAGTCAATGCCATTTCATGGTCTGTGTTGTGGATACTAGAAGATACACAGTGATACAGAAAAGATTGATAAGCTCTGGCAATACATAATGAAGCTGAATATATTTAACAGAAATTAGCAATCTCTTTATAAGTACATTTATTACAAGGCTGGAAATGGGTAAAGAGAATAGGTGAAGTGTTTTAAGCGATTCACTTTTAATGGGGTATTGATGATATTTTGACTTAAAAATATTTAAGTTAAAACAAAAGCATCCCACCACCTCCAGGTGTTCCGTGGCACCCAGACCTTTCCAGGACCTGTTGCTCCTTCAGAGATGAGGTGGATCATCTATCTGTTCAGGTGGATGTCAGTGCCACCCTGGGAACTGGAGAGCATTAAGTCACTGTAAAAGTGATTGCTATTAATGATCTAAACTGGCAGAATTCAGCAATGTTCTGCCCCTTTGTGGAGGTTTGCCTACTGGGGCCCAACCTTGGAGAGTAGAAGAGAAAACAAGGCACAAAGACAAAAAGCCACACATGGTCACCAAAACACAATGAAACGTTTTAGTTTATTCTGGGTAAGTAAAACCACCCAGGAGCTCACTAACTTCACCTCTCAGTTAAGGATTACTACTTTGCCGGAGAAAATTGAATTATTGAAATGAGACTGTAATTCAACTATAGAACATAGCAGAAAAAGGAAGCTATGGGGTGTGGGATCCTCTTTTGAAAAGTATCTCCATGGATGAAACTGTTTTGACTATCCTTAGAATACTCTCTCAGAGGACCAGCAATGATGTTGCAAAACAATTTGTAAGGCTTAAATCTGAATCAAGATCTACTGAAGAGAGTGCTTGAAACAAATACTGAAAGATATCTTTGAGAATCTATATACTATCGTTATTTGAGTACTGCATGCGTGTGCAAACACACGGGGGTATTTATTTCACTGCGTTTCACTCTTTGTACAATGTCTACAAGGTATGTGGGAAACCTGCTGAACTTTTATACCGATGCTGGTCTTTGGGAAATCAATGTTCCATGAAGTGCCAAAATTATGATGTAAAGTGAAATTTCAAGAATATGTCTTAAAATATTTATTTTGTGTCATTACCAATTTCTCAGCCTTGAAACAAATGAAAAGAAGTTCTGTTTAAGTTTATCCATTAGTTATCTTTGTTATTAGTTTATATTGCCCTAATCAAAAAGCATGTTACTCAACTTGTTTTGTTTAGTCTTATCTCATTCATCTTAGTAAATACCCTTTTCTACCATAACTAGAAATGCAGTGACTTCAAGAAAGTACTTGTAATTTCATCCTTACAGATACATTGTGATGATTTTTGTATGCAAATTGAAATAGAAAAGGTGGGAAATATTTGATATTGACAGTTTCCAACCTTTCTGAAAAGTCACTGTGAAGAAATGCTATTAAAGCAAACGCAGACAAAGCAATGCTGAATAGTTCATTAATGTTTGATATATTGACAAAACTTTGTTCTTTAAAACTGCCTAGGTCACATTACATTTGTAAAAAAGGTAAGTTGATGCATTTTCTACAGAGTGTCTCATATTTACCATAATTCATTCTTTGGAAAGTCATAGGCTTATGACTTAGATTATGATTTTCATTTTCTTATGATTAGAAATGGGATGGAAGGTTTGTTTCTTTACCTGTGATTAGTGACTGTATTGTCAGTATTTTCCCTCTGACAGTTATGACTAGAATCAGTTAAATGTTTCTTTTATAAAAAAGTACTCAATGATTTATGTTGAATGCAGCATTACTACACATATTGCACTAGAGCTAAAATTCATGTTTTCATTTATTTAGTGAAAAAGTGTAAAATGCAAAATTGTAAGCAATTTCTTCAGTTTGTTATTAGTTCAAAATGCATCAGATACAATAGGAAAACAACACAGCTTGGTACATTGAGATATCCCAACATTGTTTTGTGATTATGAAATAGCTCATGAATATTGCATTTTCTGGAGTTTTATGATTTGCCTTTTAGAGTCTGTGCCTATCTTTTTGGTTACAGAACAGAGATTGTAATTTATGGTCATAACTGTTAGTGGACTACCTATACTTGGCAGAAACAAGAAACTATTACAGCAATTGTGCTTTGTAGACAAGCTGGCCTGATATGTTGAAGAGCAGAATTGAGTAGTGTCATCGTTCTCAAACTATTCTGCTACTGGGTATAAAAACACCCAGACCAGTGAGATTGGCTAATTTGTGTTAAATTCTTAAGCAATTGCTTTAGTTGATGACTTTTCCAAATGCATTGTATGATGCAATCTTGGGCATGTGCATTAATAAGTGGATGTATACTAAGAAAAAAATTCATAGGAAAAATATTTCACATTGTCTCTTTAAGAATTATCAAATGAACTTTTTTTTTTTAAAAAAGGTACATCAACACACACTCACACATAACTATTTCCTTCATTACCGAGCCTTAGAGATTCCAAGCTATTTTTGGGTGCCAGATTTTAACCCAGAGGAAGTTTTATGGCTGAGTTAAAACCCTCCGAAAGCAAAGGTTACAATGGAAATGCTGACAGAGTCCATGCTGTGGCAACATTTGTGAGTCTAGTTTTATTAAAACAATAAACAACTTTTGTTCAAATACAAGTGATGTCAAAAAAACAGAAAAAGGGCCCCTTCCTGAGTCTAATGCCTAATCTCTCTCTGTTATTTCCTTGCTCTGGCCCTGATCCTGAGCTTGCTGGTTCTCACATACAATTCTTGGTTTGAAATTGACCCTTGCACACCAGCTCCTTAGAAAAGGACAATACCAGGAGAGGAAGCTCACATCAGCACTGGCCAAAATGGATATGGAGTGTATACTCATTCAGGGTATTGGGTACATTTATAACCAGCAACAGAATCTGTATTTTTAATTTCCTAATTGACTTTGTGTGCATTTTTGTGCCAGATTACTAACAAGTTATATCTTTTTCATCCTTTATTGCCAAGTAACACATGAAGGTCTAAATACTACCTCGTGTTGTACGTACTACATGTTCCAAGGAGACCAGAAGACTCACCTCTTTGTACAGTTGATGAAGTAATGCTTTTCACATTTGGGAGTCTCAGTGACCCAACAGGGTGTGAGGTCATGGGGAAAATAAAAGTACTTTGCTCTCCTTCTCACCAAAAATGATATTGTGCATAGTGTTTGCAAATGACATGACTATAATAGGAAAATAAAATCCATCAGAGATGCAGTTTTTCCAATAATAAACACAAGAAATAAATATCAAGGAAGCCAAACCAAATACAAAGGAAACAAGATCAAATATGAAATGCCCCCAAAAGACATTAAGCAAACTTTGCATTTACAGAAAGGTACTGAAAATAACAAAAGGGAATGAGATGCTTGGAAAGTAACAGAGGGCCCGAGGCAAAAGTGCAGTGAATTGGTGAGAAATTTTCCATTGCCCAGAGAAGGGCCTGAACTCACCAGAACAAATGAGCCCAAATTTGCTCTGCTAATTAAATTATATGGGGAGGCTCTGTGCTCAACATCTTCCAGCTACCAAGTTTTAAACAGGCATTTTCAAACCAGACTGAAGATTAGAATCACCTGTGGGCTCAGGACACTTTCCACGCCCCACTTCAGGACAATTAAATGAAATTTCCTGGGAGTCCCGGGGTTAGGTACAGGTCAGTGTTTTCAATGCTCCCAGGTGACGCCTGGGTGTAGCTGAGGCTGTGAACCATTGACCTAGAGGGACCCAACAATCCCCGAAGTATTGACCTTTGAACTAAAGAAAAACTACAAATGTTTGTGGCAGGACATTTCCTCGGGGCAATTTATCAGTTCCTTTGAGGTTACCAGTATTCACAATTTTGTTCTGTGGCTCACAGCCCACTTGGTACAATGTCTATAGCAGATGTTTGAATGACATTAACAAATGGAAGCCTCCAAATCATTCCTTCTTTAACAAGTTTCAGCAGGACTGTGTTCAAATAATGATCAGTAGTGATTAACTTTAATCCCCCTAAAATTGCCATTCGTCCACTTCTATAAGCTAGCTGACCTTTGGATATTCAAAGCCACACTATGGACAGCAGCAGAATGACTTTTGTACTAACTGAGTGGTCCATCTGGTTACTCTGTGCTCCATCTTGTGTAGTTAGGAAGACTGAAATTATGGAAGGTGGTTCTGAGGGATTGTTCTGAATTCAGTCAGTTCCTTCTTCCTCAGCTCTTTTCAGGGCCAAAATGCTGAAGAGAGTGGATAGCATTTGGGATATGGAACAGCCAAAGTCAAGCTCAAGAAGGACTTAGTGAAAGACTGTGGAAATAGTCTTTTTCACGTTTTAGACACATTTCCATGATTATAAACTGTTGCTCTGGGCAAGGGTTGTTTTTAAGTAGCCAGTGAATAGCATCCACATAAAAAGGCTGGGTTTCTGGTTCACTTACAGGGAACATCTTTTCAGCTCTCTCACCTCTTGCTACTCCCAGTGTTCCTTATTAATTCACATGTGGGTGAGCCATGTGCCGTGGCCACTCCACGCCATCAGTTTGGTTTGCAGCCCTGGCCGCACCCTTGAGCAGATGGTGTTTGGGGTGCTTTGGAAGTTCTTGGAAGAACCCGATGCAGAGGCATGAGCATTTGAGGGGTGTTTGGCACTGTCCCCCTCAATTGGAGCACAAGGCCCTTCTTTACACTGTACTATAGACCAAGGAATAACAAAGCAGGATGCACAAAACTTTCAGATTGCATTCTCCTCAGGGAAATCTCATAAAACTGAATACAACTCTGTCTTCTCATCTCCCTTCTAGCCCTTTGGAAGCAATTCCTTAAGCAATCAATAGATCTTTGGGAGCAGAAATAAAGAAAAAGTGAAAATCCTTGCTTGCCTTTTGAATCACCTTTTTCTGTGAAGAACAATTTAAGTGAGGCTATGGGTGTGACAGATAAATGTTCATAACAATTTCTTGTGTACAGAATAATTTTGCATAGGTGATCTCATTTAGTTCTCACAACTTCCTTGGAAAGGAATATCAAAACACAGTATTTCAGGCCAAAGAGACACATTCGAAATATGACCTCATGATACTTGTGTTCTTTATTAATTTTTCATTCGTGTCTAATAATTATACAGAATAGTGTGTTTCATTGTGGCATATTTTTATATGCACATAACATAACTTGAGCCATTTCAAAACTTCTCTTTGGTAGCTTGATTTAAGTCTCTTGGGTGGTGCAATGGCCTACCCACTTGTGGTCTGGTGTTCTGTGGTCTTGAAGCTAGCCTCAGTTTCCAAAGTCTTTCCAGATGTAGAACTCTTGCTTCTTTACAACAAATGGTCCATTACTTAAGGTCAGCTTTCAGTCCAACACCCCAATTCACACAGGGGCAATAAGTGGACTCACTCTTCTCAGCAAAGAGAAGGCCAAAATATCAACAAGCCAGGAGTGTTACAGTGATCTGTGAGTAGGTAGTGACCAGTGGCTGGTGGGTTTCCCCAAAATCAGGAGGTCAAGAAGATCAGCATGAAAGAAGCAGGGGAGTGGTGCTAACAGTGGTGGAGAGGGAGTCTCTTGGGAGAGAATCTGAAAGGGATTTCTTATTGGTCTTCATTCTCAAGATTTGCAGGTACCGGGGTTCATCCAGGGACCAAGTGCCATCTGCTCATCAGAGAAGCTGCACTGTGGGTTTTAGAAGGAGAAAGTCAACTGCAAAGGAATTCTAGGAAAAAACCAAAACAAAACAGGATCAGATCTCACATGCCATTTGGAGAACAGTTTTCATGACTGGAATTAAGTAGGTATCTCAAAGGTAAAAACTGCCCTCGATGGTCTGCTTGTAGCTATCTCACTTTTTTAATCTCATGTATTTTAAAACATTTTAAATTAATACAATTTATCCCTAGACTTCTAAAAAAGGGGCAAAACCACATTTGCATGTTATCTGGAAAATTATGTGTAGTGCATTGTTGGAAATGATGGGCTAAGGATCCATAGATAGAATATTTTTCATAATTCTGATGAAAATGACCCAACATTCTTTCTGAGAACGATTTTTGATATCATCTTCATGATAGTGTTAAAAATTTATTGTGAGTTCTGCAGTTCCTCTTTTATTTTATCTCATTTGTATGTTTTACAAGGTGATATTTTTTAGGCAACATTGTTTGATTTTTATAAATTCCCTGTGAATAGGTGAGATTGATATTTATTTTCATCATCTTTAGCTTATGAAGTGGGAGGCTCAGTAACTGACTTGCACCATTTCCTGCCAAAGGATTCTTAAAAAAAAAAAAAAAAAAAATGTTCCCAAGTCTTTAGGAATAGGGACACAGACCTATTCCTCAAAATCTCATATACTTTCCCAAATCCCTTGCTTTCTCCACAGGTAGAAAGTATTGCTTGATAAATTATTCATAAAAACTTGCTGCTTTTTAAATACATGAAAGGTCATGGTTCTGCTACTGCCTTTCTAGAGGACTGGAGAGGTAATTCAATAGAGAAGGTCAGGATGTTACCAGAAGGACTTACCCCTTCTGTCTGTGGTTTCCTGTTTCAATATGAAATTTGGCTTCCATTGTAATGGATAACTGACCCAGGTCTGGATATGAAGTAAACTGAGGACGCTGCCCAGGAGAGTGAGAGTTCCCCTCCCTCTGTTCCTGCCGGCTGGGTTTCAGGAAAACTCATTAGCACCATTTACTCCTCCCTTTTAGAATGTAGAGGACTTTCCCTGGGACCTAATCACGTCCCTTTGAAGTGTAAACGCCCCTGTGAAAGCTGGGGCTCAAGGCTAGAGATACAGAAGAGATTGTGAGCCAGCCTCCCTTACCACGGTCTGCTTCTGTAAACAGTTCCCACTCAAAGACCCTTAGACACAATCATATCTTGTGTTTTGAACCCTTGTGTCCAATTATGTACTGTTTTAGACTAGAAAATTTATGACTCTAGATAGCCTATAAATGTTATGAAAAAGTGGTCAGAGGTGCTCAGAATTTTGGAGTGCTAATCTCCTCTGGGTCCACCGGTGTAAAATAAAGTTTGGTTTCTCCCACCCTTTGAGTGCCGTTTTGTCATTTCCCACAACATTATATGCTTGTCAACCCTGTATACCAAAAATTTAATAATCCTAAAGATCTCCAGATAAAAAGCTGTACATTAGTCTTGGGAAACTTTATTACAACCAGATGCTGAGATGATAATAGAATTTGGACAGTTCCTTTAAATTTACACTAATAAAATTTCAAGTAACTCCCACAAATATTCATTGAGTACCATCTGTGATTAAGGTAGACATTGTATTTATAAACACAAGGCACATTCCCTGCTTTTCAGAAATAGCAGTTTCATGGAAGAGACTGACCTGAACAATTAAATAAGCAACGTGATACATGCTAACAATCGGTATAACTGAACTATGTTGTGTAAAAATAAGGGATTAATTCTTGATCTGACCTGTGTCATTTTACAAGTAACACATCATTTGGACTTTAAAAGATAAATTTTATCAAACTTCGGTTGAGCAAAGTTACAGTGGCATAATAATGCAAAGCTTTGAAGAAAATGATTTTATACATAAATATAACATATTATGTTATATTACAAAATGTTTGGGAGGAAATGACAGGAAATAAACATGGGAAAGCATATTAGACCAGAGTTTTGTGTCCTTGAATGTCAGATCCTATTGTGTTTATGGCTGTTTTAGATGGAAATTGGAAGGCAGATATAGGTGTTAGAAATTAATCATCTCAAAGAATGATTACAAACTGAGATCCCAGGTTTGTGGACCAAGTGTAATTAGGATGCACCCATGACAGATTGAGCAGAAAACAATCTATGACATAAGGATCAGGCTGACTCTTAACGAATGATCTGCAATCTATATGATGAAACAAATGTTCTACTCTGCAGGCTTCATGTCTTAAATCTGTGTGGAAATCACCTAGAGTATTTGGTAAATGCAGATTCTCATTCAGTTAAATCTGGGATGGGCGTTGAGGTTCTGAATTTCTAATAAGCTCTCAACTTAAGCTAGTGGTTCATGAACTGTGCTTTGAGTAGCAAGGAACTTCTGCACGGAATCAAGCCCCCAGGCTATTGGAGTCTGTGTTCTAGTCCTAGCAGTTTTGGGGATTTAAGTGATACAGGGCAAATGATTTAACCTTGCTGAGTATCTTGGCTGTCAGGCAATTGTCATTTTAAAGGGGCTGACTTTAACACTAAATGTTTGCTTAACCTCTGATAATTATGGACAGTCACTCTACCAGGACTTCCAGCAAAAGATTATAAAGCACCAGACTAAAAGTAAGACTAATGACGTCATTTAAAATAAGTTGTTTTTCTTGGAAGTAAACTTTTAGGCACTGAAACAATGAAGGATCTTTATTTTTAAATTATGTCTTATGTAGACTGAAGCCTACATCTCATAAAAGAGAAAATGGACCTTTTCCATCTAGGAGATTTAGGTTTTGCCTGGGAAACCTGTGTTAATTTCTAATGGCTTTTGCTTGTGTTATTATTGGAAAAAGGTATGGAACATCCAGATCTGATCACATCACTGCAGTCTCTATTAACACCTTGGATTCTCTTGTACCCCAGCCAACTATTGTCCTCATGTTTCCTGGACATTTCCAACTTGTGTTCCCTGAGCTGGAGGACAGTGACTGGCTTTCCTTATCCACATCACATTCTCCTTTGCTCCCCGACTCTTTGCTCTTGAAAGGGGCACACAACATTCCACTGTGGTTTGAATTGCTCAGAGAGATGGGACTTTTGGAACTTTAAAAACAAGTTAGAGTTTTGTATTTGTAAATTATTTCTGGAAAAATATCTCTCCTCTGAATCTCACAAGAACAAGATAATTCTGTCTTTAACAAATTGCTTACCACAGGATATCTGCTGGAGAAGATATTTCACTTTTTATCCTAATCATTGAGCTAAGAATTTAAAGCCAGACCATTTTCTTGTGTTGTTGAGGTTAATGTCTACTTGTTTACCTGCTATTTTTAAGCTACCTCCTGCTAATAAGTACTCCAAAATGACAATATAAAAGAGCAAAACATAAACCAGCAAAAATAAAAACAAAAACCTAAAGCAAAGAAAAAGAACAAAACACTTCCAAGGAATTTCAGGAAACAAATGATTGATGACTTTGTTCTAAGAAAATTGCATTTGAGTGTGTAGTGTGTTTGTGTGTGTTTGCTCATGACACATACACAGAGATAAAAATAGAATTAGTATTTGAAGATAATAAGTGTGAGATTACCTGGGGGCCAGTCATCATACCTACAAGTTAAGAGCTTGGTTTAATTTTTCACAAAATAAAGAAAATAAAATTTCCCCCCAAATTTCAGTTTAGGTGTTCATCCTCTATGTACCAGATACTTTCTTGTGAGTAAAGAACAGTCAGGAAATAAAGCAATTTGGAGACTTTCCAACAACAGAAACTGTAGAAAGAACTTATCTGTAATCATATATTTCTAATTCACATAGCCTGATATTTCAGAATGTTAGTGGATTTCATAAGAGGTTTTAAGATATCTTAAGATAAGCTCCTAGAAATTTTCATAAGTAAATCATTAAATACCAGTTACATAGGATAGGAGCCCCAAACATACTTTAAATTTTCTTGAGGAAAAGAAGTGTATAGTTAACTAAGACCTGGATAAAAAGTCTGAAAATTAAGATTAGAATCCAAGTTTGGTACTAATCAACTGAATGACTACTTATCTACCTATCTACTTTTATATATATAAAAGAAGCCCTGGTCAAGTTATGTGTTTTTTTCAGTGAATTATAATACTGTATTTTTAATATGGGAATGATGTTACTTGATGTACCTTTTTTCCAGGGGTATTTTAGAGACTTCAATAAAACTGGCATATGAAAATGCTTTGTGGATGTGAAAGTGTTGCACAGCAGGTAAAACAAACCACCACCACCAACAAAAGCAAAACATAAACCAACAAAAACAAACACAAAAGCAAACACCTAAAGCAAAACAAAAGACAGTGCTACCACTGTGCAATCTAGAGAACGCACAGTAGTTTTTATTTGTAAAATATAGACCATTTATCTTGAGAGTTATTGCAGGTTGTGCTCCATGTGAAGCCAATTTTAGGATACAGGTTACCATGGGGAAGCTTCATTTAGGGGTGTGCTTGGGAACAACTGTGGAAGAGAAAGGTGCAGGACTGGGGTGAGAGGAGGCGAGCTGGGATGCAGTACTGACAGAGGTTTCAGCTACCACTTTGGGGAGCTCTGAAGCTGGGACAACTCTTTAGAGTAGCCCAGGCTATGATGAGGGGCTCTGGGTCAGTCACTGGATGGAGTTTCCATGAGAAGGGGTCATGATCTTGAACAAGGCAGCTATCTTCATCTTCAGCCAAGTAATCCCTAGAGTAGATTGACTTTTGAAGGCCATCAGCCAGCAGCATTCCCAGCAAGGATGTAAATTTATCACTCCCAAAGGGAGTTCTGGGTGTAAAATGTCCTTTAGTCAAAATACCAGGATAGTCAAATGTTCTTTTGTTTAGACTATATCACATTAGTTTCTGATAGTGTTTTACTAGATTCCTACATGAATAGTAAAAGTAATATTAAAATTTTTCCTTGCAAATACTGTTAGAAGAGTATTTAAAAGTTGATCATATTTCCACAAATCACTTTTTGTTCCAAATTTTTTGATAAAATATTTATTGAAGCAATATTTATAATTTCTAGTTTTATTATAGTAAAGATAAAACTGATGATTTAAGAATCTGCAGGACCCTATAGCTGTCTTTCTGAAGAACAAGATGAGCATGCACATTGTTGCACTGTGCATTTCAAGACAATGTTTTCACCATCCAGATATACAGAGCTTCTCACTCGACAGGGAAAGCTGTGAGGGACCCACAGCACTATAGCTCAAGGTCCATTTTATAGGTGATGAATAAGGCTGGGGGCTTATGTGTTGAACAGGTCACAAAAAGGGCATAGAAAGTGGCAAAAAGGGCAACAACACAAGTTTTCTAACTTCAGGTGCATATGTGCAGCATTCTTTATTAGGACACATTCTCTCAGTGTAGAAGATTGGTCTCCATATGTGGGGACTTCACAAGCATGTTCTGAGCATTGCCTTCTTCCTTGAAGTTGGCAATAGCAGACTATTGGCCCTCCCCTATGTCTTCTATCTTCTGAAATTAAAGTGCAATAGTATTTTCTATCTGTTCATTCATGTAAGAGGTATTTTCTAAGATGACAGGTGTGTCAGTTTTCCATCACTGTCACAAAATGTATTTGAGATAATCAGATAATTAACTTATGAAGAGGAAAGGTTTATTTTGACTCAGTTTCAGAGGTTTCAGGCCATAGTTGCTTGGCCTTGCTCTGGACCTGTGGTTAGCCCAGCACATCATGGCAGGAGTACATGGCAGAGCAGGCCCATTAACTTCATGGTAGTTAGGAAACAAAGGGAGTGAGGGAAGGCCAGAGTCCCTCAACATCCCCATCAGGGGCAAGCCCCAGTGACCTAACTTCCTTCCACTAGGTCCCACCTCCTCCAATGCATGTGCTGTTGGAGGCACTTCAGATCCCAATTCTAGCAATAGTTATTCTTACTAAGATGTACTGGGTAAACAAAGACAAGACACAACCCTCCATTAAACAAGCCTAGCATTTGCTAATTCTGACCTAACGTCTGCTTAAAGGGAGCTTTTTGGCACCAAGTGGATGCTTTTCATTGAGGCAGAAAATAAACAAACAAAAGGACTCTGTTACATACTTCTTTTTGCTTTAAAATCTCATATACAGTTTCCTTAAGAAATGTGATGATGCATAGGATGTGAATTGTCAAAGTGTTATAGGATTTTTTCCAAACAGAGTACACAACTCTGGAGTCCTCCATCCCCTTACTTCTCATATTTATAAGGCATGGAGGTGGAAGAAAATGAGGATTTTGTGACTGTTTTGATACTTTTCTGAAAAAAAAAATAGCTTGCTTGCACATTATTATCATGAGAAAATTTCTGCTCTTAAGTTTCAATTTATGATTTGCAAAACTTTCTCATTCAGAGCCTGAATCATGACAGGGAGTAGTTTTCCTTTGTAATGATCACAAATCCAAAATACCGGATGGCTCTGGAGATTGTTAAGATGTCAATATTGATAAGTACTATCTTTGAGAAGCTTAAAAGTGAATGCATTGTCAATGTCTATTTGTTTGGGAATTATATTTAGAAGTTACCAAAAAGTGCCACCTAGAGCCACTGTGCCAACTGTCATAGGTGAGCTGGAAAAAGCCATCCACTTGGACTGATGTCATGATTGGTGAGGAAGCCAGGCCCTTTTGAAGCCAATTGAAATTCCGTTTGCTTCTTAGCAACAGAGCCTAGGTGCTGAAGTGCAAGCTCCCTTTCCGTTTTGCTGCTGAATTACAGGTCAGCAATCAGCCCTTAGCTCAAGGGCTGCTAAATTGTCTTTACATGAACCAGGCTTACTAAATGACCCTTTTCACCCCAAGTTATTTTATATTTGGCAGAATGGGCTTTGGACTGATCAATAAAATGCCAACACATTAATTCATTTTTTTTCCCCCAGGACTAAATTCTTTATTCATTAAAGAGAAGTGGGAGTGGTTTCTTACTTTTTTACATTTAAGTGAAAATACAGCTCATTTTCAGACATCTAAATGTTTGAAGTGAATACTAAAAAGCATATAGAAGATGATTTAAATATGTCCCCAATAAAATAACATTATTCAGAATAAAATTTTATGGAGCATGTAAATTATACTTGTGCATATTTTAAAAATATTGTAAGACAGACTTTAAAGTATCATGACTTTAAAGTATCAGTCTTTAAAGTATCATGAAGTATCATGACTTCCTATTTTAGAAATAATCTATAGATCTGAAGTTACATATATTAATAAGCACTTTCATCAAATCTCTGAAAGCAGAGACTGAGCATTGGTTTATCATTCATGTCACAACTGTTTTGTGGGCAAAACAGTTCTATTTGGAATAAAATGCATTTTTATTGTTTTTGACCTTACAATTCAGCTCTTAAATTGGCAAGTTATATTGATGTGACTCTTAGTACATAAACATACAGTGTTTGTGAAGGAAAATATGTGTGTCTATCAAAAACTACTCTTTCATGTATTTGTTGATTGATTGTATTTCTTCTTCTGTGAAGTGTCTGTTCAGTTTCTTAGTCCATTTATTGATTGTTTTTTTTTGTGTGTGTGTGTTAGGTTTTTTTGAATTCTTTTTATATGCTGGAGATTAATGCTCTATCTGAGGTTAATGTGGTAAAGATTTTCTCCCATTTCACAGGCTTTCTCTTCACATTATCAATTGTTTCCTTTGCTGAGAAGCAGCCATTTAGTTTGAATCCATCCCATTTATTGATACTTGATTTAACTTCTTGTGCTTTAGGAGTCTTGTTAAGAAAGTCAGATTCTAAGCTGACATGGTAAAGATTTGGGCCTACTTTTTCTTTTATTAGGCACAGGGTCTCTGTTCTAGGGTCTAAGTCTTTGATCTACTTTGAGTTTCATGCAGGGTGAGAGGGGTTTAATTTTATTTTGTTACATATGGATTTCCAATTTTCCCAGTACCATTTGTTGAATAGACTATCTTTTCTCTAGTGAGTGTTTTTGGTGCCTTTGTCTAGTATGAGATAACTGTATTTATGTGGGTCTTTAGCAATTAGAGAAATACAAATCAAAACTACTCTAAGATTTCATCTTACCCCAATCAGAATGGCAGTTATCAGGAATACAAGCCATAATAAATGTTGGCAAAGATGTGGGGGGAAAGGTACACTCATACATTGCTGGTGGGACTGCAAATTGGTGCAACCACTCTGGAAAGCAATATGGTGATTCCTCAGAAAACTTGGAATGGAACCATAATTTGACCCAGCAATCCTACTCCTCAGTTTATACCCATGGAACTTAAAATCAGCATGCTACAGTGACACAGCCACATCAATGTTTATAGCAACTCAAATCACAATCACTGAACTATGGAATCAACCTAGGTGTCCTTCAGCAGATGAATGGATAAAGAAACTGTGGTATATATACACAATGGACTATTACTCAGCTTTAAAGAAGAATGAAATTATGGCATTTGCAGATAAATGGATGGAACTGGAGAATATCATGCTAAGTGAAATAAGTCAATCCCAAAAAAGCAAAGGCTGAATGTTTTCTCTGATACACAATAAGGGAGGAGGGCTAGGGAAGAATAGAATTACTTTGAATTAAAGGCTGAAGGGAGTGAAGGGAGAGGAGGGGGTATAGAAAAAGGAAGGTTAATGGAATAAATAGGACATATTACTCTATGTGCATATATGATTACACAACTGGTGTGTTTCTACAACAAGTACAACCAGAAGAATGAGAAATTAAACTGCATTATGTGTGATGTGTCAAAGTGCATTGTACTGTCATGTATAACTAATTAGAACAAATAAAAAAGATGTAGATTAAAAAAACTCCCTCATTTAAAACTCTTTCCCAGTCCCTGAGATTAGATTTTATATATATAGCAGAATATATTCCACATTTGCTGTGAGACAGTTTATATCTTAAATATTCAGAAGAGATATTATTAAGAACACAAAAAGAGGGCTTTCTTTTTATAACAAGCAAATCCTTTGGAAGATATTACCACTGGACTCTCTTATGGAGAAATTAGGTCATTTTTGGCCTATTTGGGTGTATTAACAGAATAACCTGATCTTCTATTTTTTTTCTTCCAGCAGCTAGATTTTATCTGAAGAGTCTACACATTGTAAAAATGAAGCTAAATTTTGTCTGTAACACAGCTTCAGATACACCCAAGATGATGAGGCCACAATTCTTACAAAATCTTAATCACTAACTTTAAAAAGTGTTTTGTATGTTTTAGAATAAATGATTTTTGAACATTGCCATTTCCCCCACTAAAATTACTCAACCATTCAAGAATTAACTGTTTACTTGATTAATAATGAACAATGAACACGAATGTGTTTTCAGAGACAAGGGAAGCATCTTGGGCTTAAACTTAAGGAATGGGGTTAAATAAGCACCTCTACTTCCCCTGTAGTACCAGTTCCACAACCTTGATAAGTATTTGTGAAAGTATTATCAGACAGATAATTTTAGGTACCAGTGTAGGTTAAAAGATAGTCTGATTGATCTGTTTACCAACTAATTCATGAGTGTAGGTTGGACAGAAGTACACAGGATGCTGGGGTGTGTCCACACCATTGGTAATGGGATCTCCTAGGACCTCATTGCCTTTTTTTCTGGGCTGAAACAGCAAGTTGAAGAAACCTGGGAGGGTTTCATTGAATTGTACTAATTAATTTTGTAAGCAAAATGCTTGTATAAAATGCTTGAATTATGGACGATGTGGGTAGGGGAACAGGAGGATGCAACACTATCATCCCTGAGTCAAGAACTGGGTAGGCATACATTTTCTGATGCTCACTGCAAGTATTAAGTATGTTCTCCCTGAAATGGGGTCCAAATATTTTTGCTCTGTTTTCTTTCCCTTCCTTCCTCTTCCCTTCCCTTCCCTCCCCTCCCCTCCCTCTTTCCTTCCTTCTTTCCTTCTTTCTTTCTTTCTTTCTTTCTTTCTTTCCTTCCTTCCTTCTTCTTTCTCCTTCCTTCCTTCCTTTCTTCCTTCCTTCCTTCCTTCCTTCCTTCCTTCCTTCCTTCCTTCCTTCCTTTCTTTCTTTCTTTCTTTCTTTCTTTCTTTCTTTCTTTCTCTTTCTTTCTTTCTCTCTCCCTCTGTTCCTCCCTCCCCCCTCCCTTCCTCCCTCACTTTCCTTCCTCACCTTCCTTCCTTCCTTCCTTCCTTCCTTCCTTCCTTCCTTCCTTCCTTCCTCCCTTCCAAGCAACATCATCTGATACAATAATTGAGTTCTAGGCACTCAATAAATATTGTTGAATTATGAAAAAAAGAGGAGATTAGAAAGAAAGCCAGGGAAGAATACAAACAAATACGCATTCTGCAGAGGCTGGATCCTATTCTTGAAATCTTTGTTCTACTTGGCCTAGGTCTTTTAATCTCTTTGATTATCGGTTCCTCAGCAATAAAGAGGGACAATTTGCTTTGTAGGACAGTTGTCTGGATTAGTGAAATAACACTCAGAAAAATACTTTGTAAATCACTATCCTTATGTATGGTTGGGGTGGATGGAACAAAGTGGAAATTAGACATAATATTCAGGTACTATCAAAGTAATGGAAAGTAGGAAAATCTTGACGATAATTCCTTTCCTAAAGTGCATGAAAAAGATGTCTGGAGAATTATTACAAAAGTACCATTTAATATACATATTAAAGCAAACCATATCAATCATGAATCTGGTAGTTTTACCAAGAGGTTACTTTGTGTACTATTTTATCTATTTAGGCAAAGTTTGGCAGACAGACAAACTTCTTCTGCATATTGGAACCAGTTATTTTATTTGATTCCTACAATTTAAATTCATGATATTTAGCCTCATTTTGACCTGTGTCAACTCCAAAGCAATTCTATTTTTACCCTACATCCATATCTAACTTATTGAGATATTTACCTAATGGTAAATATTAGATAATCACATTTTTGTCCTCAACAGAGCATCAAAGAATCTCAAAGAGAGAAACCATAGACAATTTGATCTGGGGAGGAGTTCACAAATAATCTAAGCTATTACAGTGAGTTCACACTGTACACATAAGATAAGGAGTGGCAGAGAGGTCAAGTTACAAGTGTTCACACAGTTACTTGATAGAACTTGGAAGAAAATCCAAGCATTCTTAATTTACTTTTTCATTAAACCAAATAAAGCCCCCAAAATACAGAAAACTTGAAATCTCACATGGGAAAAAAAATTACATACTTTCTGGAGATTTGGAATGATAATACCACACTTATCCTTCTCTTATGTCAAGATGAATGATGAAGCCTGTGGAATTTGAAAAAATAACAAAAAAACAAAAAACCAAACTGGTTAATTGCTGGGTCTGGCGGCACACATCTGTAATCCCAGAGGCTGGGGTGGCTGATGCAGGAGGATCACAAATTCAAAGCCAGCTTCAGCAGTGAGGCCCTAAGCAATTTAGGGAGAATGTGTTTCAAAAATGAAACATGAGGACTGGGGATATAGCTTAGTTGGTAGAGTGCTTGCCTTGAATGCACAGGCCCTGGGTTCAATCCCCAGCACCACAAAAACAAAACGAAACAAAAAAAAAGAGGTCTGGGGATGTGGCTCAGTGGTTAAGTGCCCCTGGGTTCTATTCCTCATACCTACCAACCAGCCAACCAACCAACCAACCAACCAACCAACCCATAAAATAACTGACTGATTATGCTTCCCTAAGAAGAGATTATGTACTAACCTTACATTCAAAGTAAGTAAAACTTATTTTTTTTTTTACTCCTGCTATTTCCAATTATTTTATTTCCAATTTTTAGGTTAAAGTCTAAATCTGAAGGTTCAGCTCTCACACTTGAGAGGGTAAGAAAGTACTTATGTAATTGGTTATTTGGTTGATAATGACACAAAACATTCTCCCAGGTTGCATTTTATTCTGTACTTTTCAACTAAGAAATGCAACATTGATTCAACTTCGGGGGTTGAAGTCTCAGATATTCAAATACAGCTCTGTCTCCAAATCACAGATAAACCAGACAGCACTCAACTAGAAATGGTTGGCAAGTAGTTTGGACACTGGAAACAGCAGGAAAAAAAAAAAAGAGTTGGCATTTGCTGGAGAATCTGTATGCAAAGATCTTGCACCTCAGTCCTGGCATCTGCTGCTGGCCCAACAACCCATCAGTGTGGGTTCTGCTATGAGTAAATTGATATCAGGGCTCTCTTCTTTTCCTGAAAAGCTATTTCAGTATGGAAAAAAATGATAGAAACAAGATAATTCTAAGGGGAAAAGAGAAAAGCAGAATAATTTCAAGTTAGTGCTGTGTCTGAGACTTGATCTTTATAAGCATATTATAAAATATCAGAGCTAAAACAGAATGGAAAAATGTGGCACTTGCTTGTTAAACAAAAATAAATTCTAGAATATAAATTCTTTACATGCACATAATGATTTTCAAAAATAATTCCTTTTTTGTAACAATTGGTGTTACAAGGAAACAAAATATTTTCGCAATAGGCAAAATGAAGAAGCTATTGATGTTATATTGAAACAAAATGTTCTCGCAATAGGCAAAATTAAGAAATAGAGTGCTGGGGGGGGTTGTAGCTCAGTGGTGGAAAAAATCCTTGTCCATGGCATGAAGAATTTTCCTGATGTCTTCTAGTAGTTTCATAGTTTGGGCTTATACATTGAAGTCTTTGATCCATTTTGAGTCAATTTTTTGTGTATAGTGAGAGATGGGGTTCTAGTTTTATTCTTCTGATATCAAGTTTTCCCATTATCGTTTATTGAAGAAACTGTCCTTTCTCCAGTGTGTGTTATTGGAGACTTTGTTGAAAATGAATTGGCTGTAAATGCATGGATTTATTTCTGGGTTCTCTGCTTTATTCCATTGGCCTCTGTGTGTGTTTATGCCAGTACCACGCTGTTTTGATTACTTTACATTCTTACAGTACATTTTAAGTCAGGTGAAGCGATATCTGTAGCTCTATTATTTTGCTTAAGATTGCTTTTGCTATTTGGGATCTTTTGTGATTTCAAAAAAATTTGAGGATTTTTTTTCTATTTCTATCAAGAAATTTTTTTTAATAGAGATTAGGTTATATTCCATTGTGTATATATACAACATTTTTTAATCCACTCATTTGTTGAAGGGCACCTAGGTTGGTTTCATAGCTTAACTAATGTGAATTAAACTGCTATGAACATTCATGTGGCTGCGTCACTGCAGTATACTGATTCTAAGTCCTTTGGGCATATACTATAGAGTGGAATAACTGGGTCAAATGGTGGGTCCTTTCCAAGTTTTCTGAAGAATCTCCATACTGCTTTCTATAGTGGTTCCACCAGTTTGTAGTCCCACCCACAGTGTATGAGTGCACCTTTTCACCAAATCCTTGCCAATATTTATTGTTACTTGTATTGTTGATAATTGGCATTCTGACTGGAGTGAGATGAAATCTCAGTGTTGTTTAATTTGCATTTCTCTAATTGCTAGAGATGTTGAACATTTTTTCCTAAATTTGTTGATTGATTGTATTTCTTCTTCTGTGAAATGTTTGTCCAGCTCCTTTGCCCATTTATTTCTTTATTTTTATTTTTTTTGCTGTTGTTTTTGTCACAAGGAATTTTTAAATTTTCTTTTTAATTTATTCATTGATCCATTTATTGTTTGGAACATGTAGTTTAATTTCCAGATATTTATACAGTTTCTTCAGTTCCTTGTGTTATTTAAATTCTGAGTTTTATTATCTTTTTTTCTGAAAAGATACTTGATACGTTTTTGATTTTTAAAAATTTGTGAAGACTTGTTTTGTGGCCTAACATATGCTCTATTCTGAGGGAAGTTTCATGTGAATGTGAGAAAAAATGTGCTTCTCCTGTTATATGGGACATTCTGTAAATGTCTGTTAGGTCCATTTGGTCTAGAATGCACTCTACCTCCAATACTTCTTTGTTAATTTCCAGTCTGAATGATTTGTCCATTGCTGAAAGTGGGGTGTTAAAGTTTTGTGCTATTATTGAATTGAAGTTAATTTCCCTCTTTAGGACTATTAATATTTTCATTATATATTTAGGTCCTTTGGTGCTGGATACATATATATTTACAATATATATTTACAATTGCCATATCCTTTTGGTATAGTTATCCTATTATCATTTTATAATGACCTTCTTTGTCATTTTTTTACCGTTTTTGACTTAAAGTCTATACTATCTGATATAAGTATAGCAACTCAAAAGTATAACAAATAAAATGAGTGGAAAAATGGGCAAAAGACATAGACATTTCTCAGAAGAAGATATAAATGGCCAGCAGGTCTATGAAAAAATGCTCAACATTATTAATTGCTAGGGAAATGCATATCAAAATCATAGTGAGATATTACCTCACTCCAGTTTAAATGGCTATGTTCAAAAAAGACAGCAACAACAAAAAAACTGTTGGTGAGGATGTGGAGAAAGGGGAACTCTTATACACTATTGATGGGAATGTAAATTAATGAATTCATTATAGAAAACAGTTGGGATGTTCCTTGAAAATTAAAAACTGAACTACCATATGATCTAGCAATCCCACTACTGTGTACATATCCAAAGGAAATAATATGTATATGTCAAAGAGATATTTATACATCTACCTTATTACAGCACTATGCATAATAGTCAAGAGATGGAAATCAATCTTAATACCTATGAATAGATGAATGAACAAATAAAACATGGCAAATGCATACTGTGAAATATGATTCAGCTATACCCAGTGAAATTCTGTCCTTTGTGACAACATGGATGAACCAGGCACAGAAAGACATACTACATGACATCACTCATAATGTGGAATCTAAAAAAGTTGATCTCGTAGAAGTAGAGAATCAAATTGTGGTTACCAGAGGTTGAGGGAAGTAGGGGAAGGGAAAGATGGGGAGAGGTTGGTCAATGGGTACAAAATTACAGTTAGATAGGATGTGTAAGTTCTTTCTATCAATGCCCACTAAGGTATTGGTGTATATAGATGATAAAGTAAGGTGAATATAGATGATAAAGATGTATTCAGTATTTCAAAATAGCTAGAAAAGAGGATCTCGAGTGTTACCACCACAAAGAAATGATAAATATTTGAGGTGGTGGATTGGTTGATTACACTGATTTGAAAATTATATAATATATACATGTTTTGAAACATCACAGTACTAATCCACAAATATCTGTCAATTGTAAATAAAATGAAGAACTAGTACTTTTCAGTTCATTCCATTGTCTTTCCTGTTTCCATCCCCCCTCCCTTCCCTTCATTCTGCTTTGTCTAATCCACTGAACTTCTATTCCACGTCCATACCCCTTATTGTGTGTCAGCATTCACAAATCAGAGAGAACATTTGACCTTTGGTTTTTGGAATTGGCTTATTTCACTTAGCATGACAGTCTCCATTGGGCATAACTTTCCTATGTTCATATTTGAATAAACCACCGTGAAATTCCACATCATGTACAACCACAAGAATGGGTCCTAATTAGAATGAGTTTCACTCCATGTATGTATACTATGTCAAAATACATTCTACTGTCATCTCTATCTAGAAAGAACAAATAAAATATATACCCCAAACTAGTATTTTTACATTGTCTTACTTTATATATTTTCTCATTTAGGATGATATAGGGCAGGTATTATTGTTACTGTTCTTACATGAGTTTTGGTTAAATGACACAACTTAAAATTGCAGAATCAAGATTTAAATACAAGGGGCTATAATCTAAATCCTAGCCTTTTCACTCAATTTTACTGATTCAGTACAGCCCTCTGATTATTCCGATGATCTTTCACATAGCATAGGGTCATCAAATATTAAAGTATGCTTATAAAAACAAACCTTGTGCTGGGTGTGGTGGCCCATGCCTATAATCCCAACACTTGGGAGGCTGAGGCAGGAGGATTGTGAGTTCAAATCCAGCCTCAGCAACTTAGCAAGGTCCTAAGCAACTCAGTGAGACCCTGTCTCTAAATAAAAGATACAAAATAGGGCTGGGGATGTGGCTCAGTGTTGGAGTGCCCCCTGGGTTCAATCCCCAGTACCAAAAAAAAAACAAAAACAAAAAAAAACCCAACAAAACCTTGCATCCAATACCAACTTTCCTTCCATAACAGTGATACATACCTGACAATTTCTGTCAAGTGAATTTGACTTATCTCTATAATAGTCCACTCTATTAAATAGCTTTTTAAAATTTTTATTTATTTATTTATTTATTTTAGGAAGTTCTTCCTTAAACAGAGTGAATAGTACCTCTCATGCCCAATAACTGCTTCAAGTTATACTCTCTGGACCAATGTGGGTGAAGCTTACTTCCTCTTCTACATTACCATCCTTTAAATAATTTAAGGCAATATCATATTCCTTACTCCTTTCAGTGCTTTCTCTGTTACATCTTCTCAGTTCTCTAACTTCTTTTTAAGAAGTGATACAATACATCACATCCTTCATCTTTCTTGCTAGTTTGTGTTGCTCAAGTTTGTAAGTTTTCCAGTAAAAACTAATACTTAAAATTCATCAAACTACTCTGATGGCATCCTGACCCAGTAAAAGAACATAATGGATTGTTTCCCCTGAAATTTAACTTTTATTAATGTAGCTTATGTTTATACGTAAGCTTTTATTGACCTTGGGGTTCAATGAAAACTTAGATAATTTTTTTCATGTGATATATTATCAAACTAAGTTTCCAATCATTTATCTCCTGGGTTCCTGCTATTCTAGTTGCTGGAGAGAATTTTGAATTTTGATTTTTCACCGCCTCACCTGACACGCTAAGGAATAGCACCGTGTTTGAGAACCAGTGTCAGTGCCTTAACCCTAGGCATCAAGAATAAGCTAAATGAGGAAGACCAGGGTAGGATCCTCCCATGCCAGATGACTGAAGAGTCTAGGAACACTGAACCCTTCGCCATTCTCTGGTGCTTTTGTTCTTTATATTTCCTTATGGTGATACCAAGTAGGTTGGGAATCACTTAATGCTCCTTCCTCTCAGCTTTCTTTGCTTTTAGCAATTATCATAGATATCTGTTTAAAATGTCAGTCTTTCTACCAGACTGTAAGTGCTTAGCAGAGGATTAATGTAGAATAGGCATAAAATAAATATTTGTGGTGTTGTCAATACATGATGACACAGTAGTGAACAATTTCATCTTCTGTAATCCACTTGGAGGTTTTTCAATTAAAAAATGTTCAGAATTGAATTAATCATCTTCCTTTTGATTCCTTTTCTCCTCTTGGTCATGTTGGTTCATGACCCCACATCTTTCTGATGGTCCAGCTTTAACCCTTATGATGACTTTGTTTTCCTTTCTTTCTCACATCCAACCAGCAGCTGCATCCTTGATTTCACATGTCTACATCTTCCATGCTGAAACCTTATTCTTTATTCTCAGTGCCTAATTTCTTAATACTTATTTCCTTTTTCTTTTATCATGACAAAACTATTTTCTGCATCTGCTCTTTTGCTTTACTCACTACTTCCTTGATCTGATGCTCCTCAGAGCCCTTACGGCCAGAATATAACCATCTCTTCAACCTTCAGAGTCAGGCCTAGGTTCTAACACTGGCTCACCAGCATTTAGCTCTGATGTAATGGGCAAATTGATTAAATCTTCTGAAGTCTCAGTTTGCTCACTTGAGAGTGAGAATGGTTGTACCTACCTCATAGGACATGAGAGTTTTAGATGACACACATGTTCTGACACCTTGGATGTGTTGGCAGGCCAATAAGTGAAAAAAATAATTTCTATCAGTGAGCTCTTATTATATGGCAGGCATTCTGCAAGGAACTGAGGAGCTTCACAAGAAAGAGTGTTTGTCTCTAAAGAATTCAAGATAATAGTTTCTTCATAGTGTAATTTTTAGATTCCTTAAAGATGAAGACTTTTTTAAACTGCAGGCATGTAAAGATACTCAAGTTACATTTTTTAGTGACAACAAGCAAGTTACAAATGTATGCATTGCATGAATCCACTTTAAATATTTTGTATATTGTTATATGCATCTAAAAAATCTGGAGACAGTCCTGTTCAGTTCTGAGTAGGGTTTATTTTTTTTCAGAAGGGGCTAGAGATGCAAGTGGTAATATTACTTTTAATGTGTGTGTGCATGTGCTTACATGTACCCATTTATTTCTTAAAGATTGAATATGTATGAAACTTATAAACAGAAATAATTATAATTCTTTAAATGATGATAAAATAAAACAGTATAACATAAACATATATCAGGTACTCCATAAGGGCCTAAGATAGGAAAATCCTGTGAATAGAAGAAAAGAAAGGTAGCTCTAGTCACCAAATCCTACTTTCTTTATAATCCTACTTTTTTTCATCCCCTGAATCTCTGCCCTAATCCTCTGTTCCCAAAGTTCTACTCTGAAAGCTTCCTTAGGACTCCCGCTCCTTTTACACCAGAGATATGCATTGCTTCACACTAAGGTATTGGTGTCCTGGCTCTGAATTCCAACCTAGCTCCTGCTGCTGGATATTTCCAAATATAACCTTCCATCGGGACCTCTAACTGTTGGGACTTTTCCATGTCTGGTTTTAGCCATTTGCCAGGGCCTCTGTCATTTCTCATATGCTGAAAGTTTAGACTGTACCTAGGCCAGAGGGGCTGCCTTTCCTTTTGCTTGTTCTGGGGTTTCTTGCTCACAGTGGTGGTTCATTTTTTTGTTTTTCCATTTTAAGAATTTTTTTTTTTTTTTTTTTTTTTTTTACTGATGACAGGATAATTTTGTGCAAAATGAAAAGTGTTAACAAACAATACAGTAAATCTGGTACTGTGCCCCATATGATAAAAGAAAGAGTAAACAATTACAACAAAAGCATTCCAACAATTTTCTCTCTAAACCTGAGAGCAGGACTGTTCAACCTGTTTTCCAGAAATATTCCATCAACAAATATATCATTTACCCAATTTTCCACTGACCTTTATGTCAGGTGTTCCTTTTTCCTTAACAATATCAATAATTAATTTGAATATAAATGAACTAGATACTGTAATCAAAAAGTATAAATGTTCAACATTCAAGCAATAACTATGTGCTCTCTATATGTCACACTCCAAATATCAATACACTAATAGGTTAAAAGCTAAAGATGGGGGAAAGTAAGCATGAGAAATCTAAAGTAGAGCTATTAATATGAAATAAATTTAGAGAAAAAGTATTTTCAGAGATAAAGGGGAACATTTCTTAGCCATAATAGGGTAATTTCTTCAAGAAAGTGTAAGAATACTAAATGTGTATCTACCTAATAAGAAAATTTCAAAATGCATGAAGTAAAAATTCATAAAACTAGAAAGAGAAATCCACAGTTATACTTGGAGATTTTGAACCACCTTACTTTGCTGGAAGGAGTAATGATATAGAAGATTTAACAATATTATCAGCTGCCTAGACCTACTTGTTATTTATCGAGAACTATACACAAAAATGACAAGTAGAAAATTAATAAGGATAGGCTATATTCTAATAAAATAAGCTTTGAGAAATTTTAACAACCTGAAATTATGCAGACTGTTTCCTGCATCAGTTATTACATTAGAAATCAATCACCTTCAGATATATAGAAACCTACCCACATATCTCAACTACTTCAAAATTAAACAGCATGCTTAAAAATATCTCACAGGTAAAAAAGAAGGCATAAGGAAAGTGAATAAAAAGTGCTTTGAACTAAGTGATAATAAAAGTTTAAAATATCAGAATCTCTGGATGAAACAGCTCTCAGATGAACACTTGTAACTTAAAAGTACTTGTATCAGAAAGAAGCTAGATTAACAATCAAATTATCTTCAAATTAAGTGGTAGGAAGGAAAAAATGAAAGTAAGAGCAAATACATTAATATAAAATAAATAATACAGCTAAAAGTTGATAAAAATCTAACAAGTCTAATCAAGAAAAAAGCAAGAACACAAAAATTATTATCATTGGAAAGGGAGCTATCAAAACAACCCTACAGATGCTAAAAATATACTAAGGTAATATTACAATTGTATGCAAACATTTATGGTAGCTTAAATAACATGGTCTATTTTAAAGGACCTATGTGCTGCTGAGAAGAAAGTGTGTTCAGTCATTGATGAATAAAATATGCTATATAAATCTGTTAAGTCTAACTTATCAGTTGTATATTTTAGTTCTTTAGTTTCTTTAGTTTTGTTTGGAGGATCTACCCAGTGGTGAGAGAAGCATGCAAAAGTCACCCAATACTATTGTGTTGTGGTCTATTTGATTCTTGAACTTGAGAAGGGTTTGTTTAATGTATGTAGATGCTCTATTGTTGGGGCACAAATATTTACAATTGTTACGTCTTGTTGATGTATAATTCTGTTAGGCATTGTGAAATGTCCTTCTTTGTCCCTTCTGATGAACTCTGTCTTGAAGTCCACTTTATTTGATATGAGGATAGAAACATGTTTGTTCATGAGATTCATGTGAGTGATATATTTTTTTACATTCTTTTACCTTTGGTCTGTGAATGTCTTTCACTATGAGGTGAGTCTCTTGGAGATAGCATATTATAGGGTCTTATTTTTTAATCCAATCTGCCAATCTATGTCTTTTTATTGATGAGATTGATGAGTTTAGGCCACTTACATTCAATGTTATTATTGAGAAATGATTTTTTTATTCTGTCTCATTTTGATTTATTTTTACTTTGAATTATTTTCTCCTTTGATTGACTATGTGTAGTTCCCTCCCTTTGCTGATGTTTACTTTTATTTTTCATGTCTTCTTCATGAAATATTTTGTTGAGAATGTCTTGTAGTGCAGGTGATCTAGTAGTGAATTATTTTAACTTTTGTTTATTGTGTAAAGTTTTTATTTAATCATCAAATCTGAAGCTTAATTTTGCTGGGTATAGTATTCTTGGCTGCTATCCATTTTCTCTCAGAGCTTGGTATATCTTATTCTAAGACCTCCAAGATTTGAGTGTCTGAGTTTAGAAATCAGCTGAGTTTCCCACTAAATGTAATGTGTTCTTTTTCTATAGCAACTTTTTAAATTTTATTCTTATTCTCAATGTCAGGCATTTTTATAATTACATGCCTTGGTATGAATCTGTTGTAATTTTGTATATTTGGAGTCCTGTAAGACTCCTACATTTGATTTTCCATTTAATTCTTTAGGTTTGAAATTTTTTCTTATATTATTTTATTGAAAATATTGTGCATTTCTCTGGTTTGTATCTCTAAGCCTTCATCTATCCTGATAATTCTTAAATTTGGTCTTTTCAGGTTATCCCATATTTCTTGGAAATTCAGTTCATGGTCTCTTAACATCTTTTTCTGTGGTTGACTTCCTTTTTAAGATTTTATATTTTGTTTTCATTGCCTGAAGCTCTGTCTTCCAAGTGGGCTAGTCTTTTGATGCTTTCCCCTGAATTTTTAATTTGATTTGTTGATTCCTTCATTTTGAGCATCTCTTTTGATTTTTTGAATATCTATGTCTTTATTGAAGTGATCTTTCACTTCCTATATTTTCTTTTTGATTTCAGTTCTTACATCATCCTTACCTCTCAAATCAGTTTGAGTATGTACATTCTAAGTTCCTTCTGTGATGTTTCTTCCACTGTGTTGGTGTTTGATTCTGTTATTGAAGTATCTTTGTTTGTTTGGGGCAATTTGTTTCCTTGTTTTTTAATATTGTTTATGTGTCTATCTATCTTGTAGTATGGATCTGAGGTAGTATAATGTCTACCCTATGTATTTGTAGTGTCCCTGAAGGTTTCTTGTGCCTCATTGTTTAGAGGGAAACAAATAAAAATCACAACTAGTGTAAACAATACACAGCATTAAACCAAATAGTTCCTGCTATGACATCTACAATACTAATTGTCACAATAAACAGGAATGATTTGATCCGTTATTGCCACAGTAAAAATAGTAAGTTTGCAAAATGGTTTACAATTTCAAATGGTGGATTGAGAGAGAACAGAAGTGATGTAGGATGTGATGATTATGAGGGAGGAAGAGAGAAGATAGAAGCAAAAAATTAAAGGAAGATTGAAAGACAGAACAGTAGAGATCAGATGTTAGCAGAAGAAAAGAGAGAAAGAGAATCAAGGGAAAGAAACAAGTGATACATATATATTAAAGTAAAAAATTAAAAAATTAAATAATAGTAAAACCTAAAAAATATAAAAAACAAAACTGAAATATACTAATTAAACATCCTAGTCCTCCTCAAAATACTGATCCTTGAAAAATATCTGGTTTCAAAAATGCTAGAGATGAAAAAAATATGAATATGTATAAATGTCCAAAGATCCATTAAGGTCACAATTAAATAGAGAAAAGAGAGGGAAAAAAAGATCTTGATGATAAGTTGGTGTCTTAAGAATGATGGTGTCATAAGAATGATGTCTGTTGGTGTTCAAAAAATTCTCAGTTTCCCTTCTCAGCAGTGTTAGGTGGGGTTCCTGGGGTGAGAGAGGTATTTCTGTAGGCAGAACTCCTGGAGGCAGGGTTTAAACTTAGGTGGGCTTGAGGTTCTTCAGTGAATGCCAATTGGTCTGGAGACTTTAAATCACTGTAACTCCAGGGTCCAGCAATTGCTGATCTGCTGGAAGATTGCACCCCAGGGATCTCTCCTGGGTTCCACTCCTGTGATTGAGAAGCCAATTTTTAGTCCATTACATCATTTGTGTACCCCCTTTATCCTGGTCTTGGTTCAGTCTTCAAACTCAATCTCTCTCCCCCACACCCTTTTGAATTCCTGGCCAGGTGCATCTCTCCAAACTGGTTGGAGGGGAGGAGGAGAGCTGGGTGGGTTTTCACAACCAGTAGTCCCCTGTGTAAACCTCTTACCATGTTTGATTTTCTCCTGGTCATTTAAGCACACTATGTTGTGCAGTATGGGTTTGATAGGCCTGTATTTTGGGCCTTACTGAGGTTTGCCAGGAATTGACTCACTTACCTGCTGGTCCTCAGGCCATGGCTGCAAAATGGCTCCTTCCTTTGTCCTCTGCACACAGTCTAGAGAGACAACAGTTTCTTTCAGTTTCAGAGGTCTCAATCTACAGCTATCAGGCTCCATTCCTTGGAGCTCCAGGTGAAGTTGAACATCATGGGGAAGGGTGTGATGGACAGAAGAGACTCACATTATGATCAGAAAGCACAGATAGTGCTCCCAGTGGTTTTGACTATTGGTCCTAATAGGTATTGCCATCCAAGTGGTTTAATTAACATTTCAGTAAGATAATATACTGAAAATGGCATGGGCTTGAAAACAGATTTGAGTTTGAATGGCAGGGTGTTTATGAATTACAGTATGTGACATTTGACTTTCCCCCAACCCTATTTTGTGATCTCTCACTGATTCTTTCCACAAGTATTAAGTGCTTTGCTAGGTTCTGTGGCCTTAATTTCAAAATAGCAATAACCTTGCTCTCTAGTATGGTTTGAATGTGTACCCCCAAGTTCATGTGTTGGAGATTTATTCTCCAATGAATTGGTAGGAGGTGGAGTCGAGCAAGAAGTGATCTGGTCATGAGGGGTCTGCCCCTGTGAATGGTTAATGCTGCTACCATGGGAGTGGGTTGCTTATTGGGAGTATAGATTGTTATAAACATGAATTCATGTCCTCCTTCACTTGAGGTCTCACCCTCTCTTGACCTTCTACCTTCTATCGTGGGATGAAGTAGCACAAAATCCCTCACCACATGGCAGTTCCATGCTGTTGGAATTCCCAGGCTCCAGAATTGTGAGCCAAAGAAAATTTCCCTTTTAAAAAGTGACCCAATCTCAGATATTCTGTTAGAGCAGTGCAAAACAGATTATAACACTCTCCAGGAAGCTCAGTTTTTAGTGAAGGGTTAAGAGAAGTGACATTGAAAGTGTAGAATGCTGTTTAGAAGTGTGGGATATCCTGAGCAGATAGAAGTGGTTCCTGAACTCACACTTGGGGAGCTGAAGAGAAAGTGAAGAACCAGATGAGGCCTAAAGGCAGATTGGATTAGCTATCACAAGGGATGGCCAGAGTTGGTGGGGATGTGATGGAGTAAGGAGAGAGAATAACTTGGACAAAGGTTTGGAGACAAGAGGAAATGCAGCACTTTTTCTGGTACCAATGACCCATGGAGCCCCTGTACAAAAGAGGTGGGAGTGATAAGCCAAATGACCCAAGACCTGGCCAGGGTTAGAGAGGTTAAGAATTTTTCTTAGAGAAAACAAGGCAAAACAAAAATGAGACATTTGAAATGATTTAAGTAAGAAAGTGGGAGGGACAGGTTTTCACCTTAGAAACATTTCTCTGATTGCAATATAGAGAATGCATTAGAGGGAGCAAGACTAGAAGGCAAGAGAACAATTTTTAATTGACTGCAGTGCTGTATGCAAAAGGTGACAGTGGCCTGGCCAACAATCACAGCTACCAGTCACTTTTCTAGGTACTGAGGATTCATCAGTGAGTGAACCAAGGAATCAAAACCTCTCATTTGTATTGTAGGAAGAGGAGGATAAGCACAATAAGTAAATTATGTAGTATATTAGAAGGGGACACATATGATGGAAAAAATAAAGGGTGTGAATTGCAATTTTTAAATAGGGTTATGAAGGTTGGCCTCATCAAGAAAGTGACTTTTGATGAGAAATTTGAAGGTTGCACTTGAATGGATTCCCAGCCAACTAGGATAATGCGGTCTGGGCAATGAAATTAGTGCAAAATCTCTAAGGTAGGAGAGAGTCTAGAATGTTCACACACACACACACACACACACACAAACACAAACACAAACACACACACAGAAAGGTTAGGGATGATGATAAATTTGTAGCAAAAAGAACAGGGGCTCTGGAATCACATCACCTGGGTTCAAAGACTCATTGCATCTGTTGCTAATTTTGAATCTTATTTAGTGAAGTTACTTTACCTCCTTGAAGTTTATCTTCTCTTGTAAAATTGAGAATAAAGGATTAATTTTGAAGCACTGGGCCTGGAACCAATGGGTTCTTTTCACATGTAATTATTATCATGTACAAGAAAATAGATTATTTTGTGTGGCATCTAGAGGCAGAACACAAAACCAGTATGGTAGAGCCAATAATTAGCAGTCTAAGGGTACTGGAGAGGTGCAATGAGGAGTTATCAACAAGTTGATAATATGGCATTACATTTTATGTTATTTATTGAGGACCTACTACATGTAAAGTTCTGTGGCATTCATTTTGTATAGTTACAGTTTCTCATTTAATCCAGACTCAAAAAGGCCAATGTAATTTCTTCCTGTGGCTTTTCCTCCCCACCTTGAGAGGGTTCTCTGCAGTACATTGGTTCTCATCAGTCCTTTTGCAGATGGATCACACCATTGCTGCTTTCTTTACTTACCTGGTTGTCTTTGGAGATACTTAGTTATTTAAAGCAAAAAGGCTATACTTGTATATGTCCTTTATTTTATAAATGTCTTAGGAGGAAATAGAACCTTCATTTTCTATTTTATTTCTCCATAGTTCTTGGCACAGTGACTTCTTAAATCATTGCTGACCAACTGATACTAAATGGAGATCAAAAGAAGAGGGGATGAGAAATCTTTTTCTTCTCACATATGTGCACTCATATTTAAGCTAACCTGATTCTTTCAGGACCTAGACACCAGAGTAACAGATTGGACCTAAATGGCTCATCTCTGGTTTTGCAAAATGTCAGACATCCTTTCACTACAATTAAAATCCTGCTATTACAAAAACACAAATTTATATTCTACTTTGTGAGGGTGAACTGAAATTCATGTGCTTCCTTTTTTATGAGTTTTGTTAATGACCTGGGTCCTTTGAAGTCTGCTTAAGGCTCTAGTCTCAGCTTGATGCTTCTAAATATTTAAAAATTAAATCATGAACTTACTGAATGGCTGCACCATATATATTAAAACCTGTTTATAGACATTATATTTCCCACTTTTCTATGTGATTTTTCATTGTTATGTGATCACAGAGTTAAGCAACCTATCACCAAAAATTTATTTTGCTTAGTTTTAACACTTCCTGATGCAGTGGGTGGAGTAAAAATTTTAATGGGGTGAAAATTCTTTCTCAGAGTTCAGAGAACAAGTAAAAAATATATGACCAAGGGTGATAAAGGCAGAAAAATCTGATGGAAGGGACAGCATGTCTCCCTGTTTTTCCCCTTCTGTGCCACCACCTACACTGACTGCTCCATCCCCCTTCATTCCACAGGCTTCCTTTGGGTTGTTTTCTTTGGTTGATTTGAGAATGAGGTATATGTTTCACTACCAATGGCCCTCAGAAATCCTTGGCTTCAAATTAGTTCTTCTTTCATTTATTTATTTTCCAAGCAAGTTGCAATTCTTGTAGGAGAGGAAAGGGCACGACCCTAAAAGAAGACTTTTTCTTCTCTACATTCTGGACATCACATTGTTCACATCCTTTTCTATGCCCCAAAGGAAATTATTCTCTTTTAAACACGATAAGCATGAGTCCTAAACTCTCCATCCAACAGATTGCAAGTAGATTGCATTCTCTTATAATTGAAAAAAGCCCCTGTGTTGTTCTACTTAATATTCCAAAATGCAGAAGAATGATTATGAACTTCCTATGACATTTCTGTCAGTAGATTTTAGGCTGTCCTTGTGCTGATGAGCCAGAAAGTCCGTCTGGAGTTCTTCTTTCCAAGCTGCTTTCAGTTAACTTAAGGGGAAAAGTGATATAGCAATAAACTTCTGCTTATGGGCTTCATGGCATAAGATGCGAAGTTGCAGAGATACTTTTTATTCACTGCATGTACATTGGACATGACGGCGCTGGATGTCTCCATAGAGAGCTATAATATACACATTAGTCAAAGTAAACAAAACATGCTTTTCATCAGCAATAAAGAGCAGAACTATTTGCTTACTCCCTGACCATTGGGCGCATCATTCTTGTTAACAGATCTCTAAAGGCAATATTTACTAGATTCTGTCATGAAAAACAGATCAACTGTATCAGCATTCAAAAAGTAACTTTTTGGATGCTATTTAAAATGTATAGTCAATAAAATTCTTTCTGTTAAAAGAAACCTAAAGGTAAGCGTCACTGTCATTACATGGCATCTTGTCCTGCACACCCGCCCCTATTCAGCTGAAGTTCAGCTGAAGCATTCTTTCCCATTATTTGGAAATAACTGTAGTTTTTTTTCATTTGTGATTTGACATCCAGCTTTGCTCATTCATTCCTTGCCAGTCAATGAATATGTATGTATTAGTCTTCTCAAGCTGCTATAACATAGTAACATTAATGGGGTTGCTTAAACAATAAATATTTCTTTATTTTTCATAGTTCTGGAGGTTGGAAAGCCCAAAATCAAGATGCTGGCCCATTTGGTTCCTGAAGAGGGACTGCTTCCTGGCTTGCAGGTGGCTGCCTCCTTGCTGTGTCCTCATCTGGTTGGTGCTGAGGGGAGGAAAAGAGGGGGAGGGAGGGAGAGGAGAGATAGATAGATCTGGTCTCTTCTTGTAAGGGCACTAGTTTCATCATGAAGACCCTGCTCTCATGACTTCCTCTAAAACACCTCCCAAAGCCCTACCTCCTCATGCCATCAAATGGCATTCAAAATATGACATTAGGATTTCAAAATATGACAAACATTCAGGCCATAGCAACCTGGTTACTGAGCATTCATTAGAGGCTGGGCCTTGTGCTAGGATGCTCTGCGATGAGCAAGGACCCCCTGCTTAAGAGTTTAGTGTATAAGAAATAGTGAAGGTGTAGGATAGGCCAAGTGCAGGGGGTCAGGAAAACATAAGGAATGGGGTAGTACCTAAACTACTTTCCAGGTGTCCGTTATTTCAATCCTATTTTAGATGTAAGAAAAAAAAAAAAGGACAAATATTTAACTCCATTTGTGCCTTTGGACTTCTAGATTTATTTCCTAATTCCATCAGAGCAGGTGGCTTCTTCTGCTCTTCCTCACATGATAGTCCATATTAGTGCTCTGAACTTTCTTAAACTTTGGTTTTAAGATTTTCAAGGGACAGACATATGACATCCTTCCCCTGTGAAAATATAATGTGGAATTTCCTCAAACAATAGGACTGTATCTTATTATAGACTTTCCAATAATCTTTGCAACATAATATGTCAATTTTTTTTCTAGGACTTTTCTAACTGCTCTCAGATTTCACAAAAATCAAATTTTACACTTTCATATGCATGGAGCACCTGGCTGTACCTGCCTTTCTCACAAAAACCTGTGACTGATCTCACAAAGCAGGTGAAGGAGACTGTTTGGGGTCATTCCTGGGAGACATCCTTTTGCTTAGGAAGGGCAACTCCAAGAGGGACTTAGGCTAGGCCTTGAAGGAAATCCCTTGACAGCCTTGGGGAGGTTCATGAGGGATGATCCCGCCTAGCGTTACCCTGTGGGCAGGTGTGAGAAGCATACGCAACCCCCCCACCCAACCACAGTCTGGCCATTTTACTCCTGATGAATAAAATGGAAATAAGAAATATTTTTGAACCTGAAGAATTGCAATTTTGTTATAGAGGTTATGATGTTTAACTATTGCTGTGGTAACATGAAAGAGGTTATGTGTGTTTTTCATGTTAAGAGACCAGTCATCTTGAACAGGTGCTGTGATAAACACTAACAAGTTTGTGAAAAATGAAACCATAGCTACTTGTTCCTCCTCTTCACTTCAGGAGCCGTGGCATACATTTATTTATTTAATTTTAAACTTTTTATTTGTTCTAGTTAGTCATACATGACAGTAGAATGCATTTATGCATTTTGATAAATCATACATAAATAGAGTACAATTTCTCATTTCTCTGATTGTACATGTTGCGGGATCACATTGGTCATGCAGTCATATATGTACATGAGGTAATAGCATCTGTTTAACCCTATTATCCTTCCAACCCTCACACTCCCTCCCCTCTATTCACTCCCCTCTGCTTAATCCAAAGTAACTCTGTTCTTTCCTATCCTTCCTCCCTTATTGTGAATTAGCACCCACATATCAGAGAAAACATTTGGCCTTTGGTTTTTTGGGTTTGGCTTAATTTGCTGACCATGACTTTCTCCAGCTCCATCCATTTACCTGCAAATGCCATAGTTTCATTCTTCTTTAAAGCTGAGTAATATTCCATCATATACATACCACAATTTCTTTATCTCTTCATTTGTGGAAGGACACCTTGGTTGGTTCCACAGTTAGGCTATTGTGAGTTGAGCTGCTATAAACATTGATGTGGCTGCTGATTTGAAGTCTTTGGGGATATAAACCAAGGAGTGGGATAGCTGGGTCAAATGGTGGTTCCATTCCAAGTTTTCTGAGGAATCTCCATACTGCTGTCCATAGTGGTTGCATCAGTTTGTATTCCCATCAGCAATGTATGAGTGTATCTTTCCCCCACATCCTTGCCAACACTGTTGTTGCTTGTATTCTTGATAATTGCCATTCTGACTGGAGTGAGATGAAATCTTAGAGTAGTTTTGATTTGCTTTCTCTAATTGCTAGAGATGTTGAATAATTTTTCATTTATTTGTTGATCCATTATATTTCTTCTCTTCTGTGAAGTGTCTGTTCAGTTCTTTAGCCCATTTATTGATTGGGTTATTTGTTTTTTTTGGTGTTAGGTTTTCTTGAGTTCTTTATATATCCTAGAGCTTTCTGCTCTTTCTGAAGTGTGTGTGGTAAAGATTTTCTCCCATTCTGTAGTCTCTCTCTTCATGTTACTGTTTTTCTTTTCTGGGAAGAAGTTTTGTAGTTTGAATCCATCCCATTTATTGATTTCTGATTTTACTTCCTGCACATTAGAAGTCTTGTTAAGGAAGTCAGGTCCTAGGCTGACATGGTGAAGCTTTGGGCCTGCTTTTTTTCTAGTAAGCACAGGGTCTCTGTTTTAGTGCCTGAGTCTTTGATACACTTTGAGTTGAGTTTTGTGCAGAGTGAGAGATAGAGGTTTAATTTCAGTTTGTTACATGTGGCTTTCCATGAACTCTGGATACAATCTGTCTTCTCAGTTTTACCCCTGATTCTGAATAAATTGGGTTAACCTTTGTCTTGGTGCAGGGCAGGGAAACTATGCTCTTGGTGTCCTGGCTGTTAGCAAAGCAAATAATGTGAAAGTTGATGCAATAAACAAAGTTGTAGCTTAGTGAAGTGGCTGGTGTTGGACCCATCCTGATTATAATTCAAATCTTACTTTCTAGTTATTAGGTATGTGACTTTGTCCCTTTTCTAAGCCCCTTGTGCCTCAGTGTGACCATCTATGAAATGGCTCAATGATAGTACTTAGGCATTGGAATTGTTATCCTACCTTAGGAGGTCTTTAGGAAGATTAAAGAAGGTGATGTAAGTAAAAGTATAGAAAAGTGTCTAGCACATGATAAATATTCAATAAATATTGTTAATTATGCAAAGGAGTTCTAAACCCTCTTTATACATTTACCAGGAAGTTCAGGTGTGTAAAGAGACCCTTGTTATCCTCTTTTACTAATTGGCCAACATTGCAGGCTTTTTTATGGTACATTAACTAACTTAGAATATTTCTAGGGTTCCAACTAAATAAATTGTCCTAAGCCAGTATATTAAGCAGGGAATATAGCCTATTTAATATAAGCTGTTTTTCTAAAAATAAATCTCCAACCATAAGGAGACTTGTTTGTAAGGAAATAGCTTTTTAAACAGTAATATTTGAGGCAACAACATTTAATCTGTGAAGAGATCATGGCCTGTTTGTTTGAAGCTACAAGAACCCATTAAACAGTTTAAGCACCTTAGAGTTTTCAAGCACTGTTATGAATTTAGCATATGAGGTCAAGGTAAGTCTGGGAGACCAGGTTCATTCATTCAAAGCAGAGGAAGATTCCAACACCAACAATACTTATAGTAATGAACCTAAGCCTGGGTAACAAGGAAGGAAAGGCAAAAAAAAGTTTATTAGAATAGATAGTATTGTTTGAACCAGTAAGTTATAATATAAATCACAATAAAATGTTCTTCATTTCAGTAAAACAGAAGAGTTCAGCTTCTGATGACAAGAACTTTGAATTTATGGCATTTGCCATTACTTGAGAGTGGGCAGGGATCAGCACCTGCACTGCCCTCTGCTTTTCCTAGAATTATCAGCACAGAGTATGTATTGACTTAGGGCTGAGACTGAAATCCTGGATGTTCTCAGGACAACAATTGTTAAAAACAAGCTAGCAACAGGTACTCATCTAGCTCTCTGGGGTTGGTCCTCAGAGCCTACTGATGAGGCAAGTGTACAGGATCCACTCTTCCCCAGCCAGTGTCTGACACCAACACCTTTGGCAATGGGAAGCATGACTATAACTTACAAGCGTGGGCCAGAAGGGTGGGTCAGGAAAGCTTGATGTGGTTTATCTCATAAGGGAAACAGAAGAAAGGATGACCTCATCTTTAGCTTGGAGGCTTTGCAGTGCCTTGGCAGATAGACATTGGCCTTGGGTGGTAGCATGCAGAAACTCTCATCCACAGAGGGAAACACTGTGACCACCTGTGTACTTTGTAACCATGTATTTGCAACAAGTGCATACAGAGAACTGGAAAAAGTGCAGGAAAACTGAAGTTGGGAGTAGGTAAGGAGAATAGGACAGGTATTCTCATGGCATCCATAAGCATCACTTAGCAATGCAGCCCAGAGGACTTGGCCTATATGCTCAGGTTCACTCTGAAGTCTATTGAAGATGGAGAGGAACTGGATGGGTAGTGTAAGGTAAAACAAACAAACAAACAAAAAAACCAACACCCCCCCCCCCACACAACAAAAAAGAAAGAAAGAAAGAAAGAAAGAAAGAAAGAAAGAAAGAAAGAATTTGCAATATTAAGGATAGGTTCCCAGGAGGGCTGAAGGTCAAATTGGAGGTGAAACTCTGAGTGGAAAATGCATATTGAGCTTGAAGTCAGGAAGGTCCCTCGGGAACCTAGTTTCAAACTGGTGTTGTAAATGTAGAAGGTGCTTCTGATATTAGTCCCTTCTAACTCAGGAGCTGTTTGCATGATAAAACAGGGTAGAGGACAGGAACAGAAGTTGAAGGAGAGCCTGTAGGTGAGGTCAACTTGAGAAACCACAATTTCTTACCTGTCACATGCAAGAGTATCATTACAAACAACTTCAGTTGGGCAGCAATTTAAAAAATAATGCATAGACTAGAAATGTAATTACTCCATTGCTATTCAACTTGGCCATACTTTAGAGAGGTGGGAAGGACACTTTTTCATTATTATAAAAATACAGACTCTCACAGTCATAATCACTTCAGTCTTATCTCATTCTTGGTTTTGTAGTTCTTGGCTTTGACAGGTACTCCACTTACATCACCTCTGGAAAAACCAGTAGTAATAATGCCATTTGTAGAGTATTTCACAGAGAAGAAAGGATTCTCACTTGCATGACCTCACTCTCATCTCCTTCAGTTAATAGATGAGGATTATTTTATGGATGGGGTCACAGGACCAACAAATAATAGACCCAGGACTTGGAACCATTACTTCATTTCTATAACAACAAGGGGAATGCATTGTTTCTGAACCTCAAGATAAAGAATTTCCATCACCATATTTTATCTTGTTTTATGTTTTTATTTTTATGGTAATTGTCTCTTTTCCCCTAATTTTTTTTTTTTTTTGGTACTGGGAATTGAACCCAGGGGTGCCTAACTACTGAGTCACATCCCCAGCCCTTTCTATATTTTATTTTGAGTCTTGCTAAGTTTCTTAGGGCCTTGCAACATTGCTGAGGCTGGTTTTGAACTCATGATATTCTTGCCTCAGTCTTCTGAACTGCTGGGATTGCAGGTTTCCCCCCAGTATTAAAAACAACCAAAATAACATACTTCAAAACTGTTTATGTGAGTGTATGGAAAAAGAACCCAAATATTACAATTTTATATTGAGGACAAATTATCAAAACTCTCAGCCTGCATGTATTTAGGGCTGTTTTCTATGGAACTGGAATGGTTTTAGAGTCAAATGACCATTTAGAGTCCATTATCTTTGAAAGCATTACTATTCTGTGAATTAATTGGGTAAAGTACGATCATGCACTGAGTGGGCATCTGAGGCTTTGGAAGAATGCCCACACTGGTTTATTTCTATTGTTTGCTGATTTGGGTTCCTGTGCCTTTAATATTACTTTTCACCAATAATGGTTTCACTTGACTGTGTTTCTTGAGCAAAGTGCCCACTCAAGTGTGCATCTGGCTGTGTGCAAGATATGTGCTCTGTCTTTCTGGCAGTGAGGCAAGCATGCATGCTCCACTGGTGCCAGAAGAAAAGGCGCTTACCTCACTGCATGTATCATAGTGGCATACCTAAGCATTGAGAAAAGAAACTGAACCACGCCATTAGTCAAGTAATTTCATTTTTAAAAAAATTAGATGTATGCTTTTAGGCTTGATACCAGAGAAAGGAAGGCAGAGATATTCCTGGAACTATAACTGGAAAAAGTTATTTCAAACCTTTATTATCAAAGTGGTAACAGAGATGTGCATTGGATTTAACTAGGCCTTGATTATATTGGGGCAACTGATATTTACATCTTTTTATCATTACTTTGTGTTTGAAGCCTCCGAACTTACCCTTTCTAGTTAAGAATAAAATATATAATAGGTTATTGTGAACTATAATCACCTCACTGTGCTATGAAACACTGGGACTTATTACTTCCTGTGTTTTGGTACCTATTTTTCAGCCTCCTATCCTCCATCTTCTTGTTCTTCCCAGTCTCCAATAATTACTATTCTATGCTCAGATTGACTTTCTAGCCTCCTTGTTTGAAAGAAGTTGTACAGTATTTGACTTTCTTCGTTGGTTCATTCTCATGTTCCAAGGAGAGAAGAATCTTAGAGAACTATTGTTAATGGTCCTTTTCCTTCTGTGCCTAGCACAATCAACTAAAGAGGCAGAACTTGACCTCAACTCACTTAGGTTCAATGGCTGGGCTAGAGAATCAAATGGACATATTATAGATGAACAGGAGAAAAGCATACAGATTTTTCCATGTATATGGGAGCCTAAGAAGGAAAATGAAGAACCAAGGAAGCAGTTAGTGTTAAATACTTATAACTTTCCTATGTTCATATATGAATACATGACCAGTGTAACTTCACATCATGGACAACCACAAAAATGGAAACCACTCCATGCATGTGTGATATATCAAAATACCTTCTACTGTCATGTATAACTAAAAAGAACAAAAAAAATTACTTGTACCATATACAAGTTCTACCCAGAGCAGTAAATTCTGAAAATGTGATGAGACAAAGGGTCTTGTGTTAGAGTTGTGATCATGGGGAAGAAACTTGGAAAATCTCTGTCAGTTTGGCAAGGTTGATTTCAATGTATTACCCTTGGCCTCCACTTCTTGTCTTTGATTAAAATAATACTTTATACTAGGCATGGTGGTGCATTCCTGTAATCCCAATGCTTGAGAGGCTGAGGCAGGAGGATCGCATGTTCAAAACCAGCCTCAGCATCTTAGTGACACACTAAGCAACTTAGTAAGAACTCGTCTCAAAATAAAAAAAGGCTGAGAAAGTGGCATTAAGGGCTCCTAGGTTCAACCCCCAGTACCCAAAACAAACAAGCAAACAAACAAAAACCCAAAACAAACAAACAAAAAAAACCAAATTGCCTTCTGGCACAGACGGGCATTTACTGATTCCAGGAAGAAAAAGGAAGGTCAGAGTGCTCTTCTTGCATCTTCTGTATTTCAAGTGCCTTTATCTCAAAATAGTCAATGTCAGAGGGACCTGTTTTGGGGTGGTATATTCTGAACTCCTTCCATCACTGTTTTGTTTGACTGAAACAGTTTTACTTCTATCTCTAGAACAAAATGGCTTTTTTTGTGGATATATTTCTTTTCTGGAGTTTCACTTACTTAAGACAAAGCCTTTGGTCAAAGTTTAAGCTCTGACTCAGGAATGTGACCCCCTTTGTTGGTTTGTGTTATGTCTGTTGGTAGACTTGATCTCCTCAACTTTAGATCACCTTCCTCTTACCTGATATGTGGAATTCAACCTAGATTGGGAAAAAGGAAGCATTAAACCATCTGTTGGAAATTCTAAACAATCCAAAAGTCAAAACAGACTAGCTGAGGCTTTTTGAGTTGGAGTGCACATCCATCCTACATGTAAAGAAGGTAAAGTGCTATGTCAATACTAACTCAGGTTATGCAACTGGTTGGATCTGGCAAGGTTTATTTTAAATATGGAATTAAAAATATATTTCCAGATCCAAATATGTGTAGCAGATAATATATAGTTAGCTGTGCCAAAACCATTTGCAGATTTTTAAAAATATAATTTCAAAAACATATTTAGCTGTCCAATGAGAGGTGGTTTAGAATAAGGAGAAGTGGTGTGTTGTAAAATCTTCTCCATGTTAACTGTAGGGTCCTGGAAAGGAGGTGCTTTAAGCCTTCATTCCTTTAGTGTCAACAGGATGAATGACATCTTTCCTAGGAACTTGTGATACAAGAAGGTCAGAATGTGATGAAATGTTTAATAAACTATGAAGTTTTATATGCCCATTCACCCTTTAACATTTACAGAGCATCTAATAAGCACTACATTAAGATTAACAGGCTTAGTATAAACAAAGATAAATAGTGTATTGTCTACCCTGTAAAGATTTATAATATTATATGGGCAGTGTGTGTGTGGTGGGTAGGGGGACCTGGACATAAACAAATATAGCCCTTTGCAAATGTCTGTAAAAAAGACACAGTAAAGTTTTTAAGTGCTCTGTTCAGTTGAAGTAGTCAGGAAAGGATTTCTACAGATGAACTGAGTGGGTGTTTCTTGACAGAGAAAATGAGAGTGGGGTGGGTAGGAATTTTTTTCAGGTGGAGGCCAATAATACAAAGGTGTATATGTATAAAATATCATGGTTCATTAGAACTATGAAAATACACATGTGAGTTTTCTGTTCTTAAATAATTTCATTTCAGAAACATCAGTAGATACAGTGATGATACTAAGTCAAATACCAATAAAACCATAGGGTGATAAATTCTCGTGGCGAGTACAGAGAATACAATTTTTAATAGCTTTTCCTGGATGTATTATAAGCAGCAACTAATAGCACAAAGAATGGATTTGAAATAGGTTTCATGGTGTGGTAAGAAGTTATGGGTGTGGGTTGTCTCTTAAGAATGCTATGTGTATAAAAGACATCACATGTTGTGGATGCATGGGAGAGAACAAGCATTTTTAAACAACTTAAAGTGATTTTTGGAAGCCATTCATTTGCCACAAATAGGAATGTGAGAAAAATATAAGAATCTTGTTTTTTTAAAAAAATACTCAAGAAGTAAATTTGAATTATTATAATGAAGATTTTCTCCTCTTGTGCAGCTGTTCATGGCTATTTCCATGAAACAGTCTAAATAGATTGTCTTTATTTGGTCTCTGAAGAAATGTCTTGGGGAGTCTGGTTTCACGGCAGCCCTTATCTAATAGGTGGCAGACATTTTTACTTGCAATCCCTTCCTGTGTTGACTATTACATTTCCTATTCTAATAATCCCCCACCCAGGTTGCAGGGGATTCTATTAAATCACAGTGCATTTCTCAAAGAAGCAAGACCATATCGTCTACCATCTGTGTTTCTGATCTTCATTTCCAGAAACAATTTTCATTTAATTTGTCCCCTGAGTTTTCAAAATTCTCAAAGAGTTCTCCATCCTCTCCTTGTGACGGCACACCCTCCTACTTATCCTTCCATTCTGTGACTGCTAGTCCTTTTCCCTCAGCCTTCCTGGATTTTCCCACGGCTCTTTACTTGTTTGGGTCACTTTACCATGTGTCCACTGTTCATCTAACTTGGAACTTGGTCACTTGCTGCTGAGTCACTGAGCTACTTCCTTTCCTTAAATATCATATTGAAAGGAACTGTCACTGGAAAGATGAATAGAAAGAAGAGTGTTATTTTCTCAGCTGGTAAGGTCAAGCTCTCCATTAGGATTTAAAGTTCTTCAAATTTAGTTTTCTTACAAACAAGAAAATTAATTTCTAAAAATTAGCCTTTAGGGATAAAGCCAAGGAGAGGAACCATCTCAAAAGTGAGGATTTTTTACAGTACTTATAATGTTTTCATTAGATTCCACTTCTCTCTTTTCTAAATTAATCAAATATTTTGGAATATTTTATCTATATACAAAATTGTGCCATTTTTATATGTTTGCCACATTTAACCTCTTTATTGGTAAACCATTCAGATTAGCTTAAGATTTTTTAAAATTAATTCAGGGATGAGGTCAGATATCAGCAAGAGATTTATCTCTTCAAACTCAAGAAAGATCACCCAAATTTCATAAGTGTCTAAATCTGGGACTGGAGAATATTGAGAATCAAAGTTATTTTCTCTTGGTAGGACATAGCTGTTTGTGGCTACTTTTCTCTGCTTTTTCTTTCTTTTCTTTTCTTGCCTCAGTTTTCCTTCAGACTGGAATTCTCTATCCGAGCATATAGCAGAAAATGTCTGCTCTAGACCTTTAACACTTCCTATGCCAACAGGGCACAACAGAAGCTAAAGGCAGTGTTTGTGTACCCATGCCAACAACGATTATAACTTAGGATTGGAAGGGAAAATTTTACAAGTGAGGGCATAATTGAAAATAGGCTGAAAATTTTCTCATATAGGAAGTGGTAATAATATTGGACAAATTGTACATTTATGGAAAGGAAACACTCCCAAACTGTTAGGAGTCGATTGGATACACTAATTTAGTTTAATAAGAGTAGGGTTCACTTAAAAGGTTGGTGTTTTCTTTAATCAATTTCTAATGAACCATTTGATCATTTAAAATATTTTACCAGGAAAATGCATACCAAAAAATCATTAGGATACCTAATTATCTACTAGACTACTGAAATTGTTTCTGAAATAAACCATAATGGGAATGCCAAAATAAACATAAAATATATTTCACAAAGATATTTAAGACATTGTAAAATAATTTGTACTGTAAACTTCAACTATTAACAGAAGAACTGCACTGGGACTATAACTTAGAACTGAGCCTTTCTTATCACGGCAACATTATGGAACTCATTGCCACCTGTCTAAGTTCAAGAAGTTTTCATCATTGGCCAAACCAACATCGTTTCTAGTTGAAAATATTTGTTTCTAATTTTCTTTTTCATCCTCCATAAAATATTGGTGCTTTTGATGGCAGTAAACTTGCTTCCATTTTAGTCAGTACTGTCAATCTCATCTCCTGTTATCAGTTAATGTCAGCACAAAAAGCAAAATTAGTTTGACCTGACTTTGATAAGAAATTTAGTTTTTATCTTAGCAAATGCAGTACATTGTTACCAGAGTCCTTGGGTGAAGATACCATCTCCAGAAGTCCCAGTAGACCAGACTCAGTCACCTGTCCAATCAAAGAGAGAAAAAGTGGCAAAGGAGAAGAAAGACACCTTAATTATTTTGGCCTTGCTGGGAAGAACAGAAATAGGGGTTCAGTGAAGATCAGTCTCGAAGGAGCTGACAGCAACTTTGAGGTTATACGGAAAAGGCAGGGGCTGCGGACTTGCATGGCTGTGAAGTTTGCAAAGCTGGTACAGTAAGTCATCCTATTTAGACCATGGTCTGGGTGATCATTATCTCAAGACTGATTTAAGGAGATGGCTTTAGAGTTGTCCTTATTGCTTGAGTGAACAATCTGGTTCCCATGAGGTGACTGCTCCTACTTAGGGCTCAACCTCAGTTCTTACCATGGGATAATTGTTTCCATTTAGGGGGCTCTTCTTATCAGGAGGAATCTAAGAGGATCTGATGTTCCTAAAATCCAAGGTGACTGACAATGACTGGAGACTTCTGGGTGCTGTTGTAGGGGTCTGTCAGTTGAGTGTCTGCCAATGTTGGAAATTCCTTAGCTACTCTTATCTCAGTGTTTTCAGTACTGCAGGGGGTTGAGATAGCTTAAGTAAACCTGGCAATGACAACCCTGTATTATACTAAGTCAGTTTATGTGCAGAACTGAGCAGGGACCCGACCTAAAGTTCAAGGTAATGAAGGAGATTAATGTAGAATGAAGGCAGAGAGGCCAAGTTTTTCCCGCTTTTAGTTGCCCATTTGGCATCTGCAGGCCCAAGTGAAGAATCAGTGCTTTTGGCAAAGCAGCGTCTAAATCTCTCTTATAATACTATGGTAAAAAATAAACTGGCCAAAGGTAGAACAGAAGAAATAAAGAGCCAAAGCAAGAAAAAGGTTAATTTGTATACTAATAAACTCTTCCTAAAAATGAGAGTTTTCTCTACAAACTGATTTTATTAAATTCAGCTGATTTGATTTTAAATTTTTAGCAAATTGTTTATTCTTCACCAAATGCATCAGTGATTTTTATTGTTGAAACAGAATTTTTAGGAAATATATGATTTATGCCAATATTCATGTGTTATTTACTTGAACACTATTTTTATACAAAAAATTGAAAAGACCAATTCCTCAAGAATTCTCAGAATTTTTATTTATTTATTTTGGGGGGAACCCGGAATTGAACTCAGGGGCACTAGGCCACTGAGTCACATCCCCAGTCCTATTTTGTATTTTATTTAGAGACAGGGTCTCACTGAGTTGCTTAGCGCCTTGCCCTTGCTGAGGCTGGCCTTGAACCTGCGATCCTCTTGCCTCAGCCTACTAAGCTGATGGGATTGCAGGCGTGCACCACCATGCCTGGCTCAGTATTTTTATTTTATTTTGTGTATGTTGACTACTCTTGTCTTGGTTTTCCTCAGTTTTCACATTGGTAATTCTTTATTTCAGTGTTTTATTTTGCTATATTATTTGCTCTATCTTTATATATTCATAGTTAGTCTGATAGTATAACAATATAGTTGTACTGATTAACAAAATGCTTCTTGTGTTATTCAGAATTCATTTAGCTTAAATCACACTCTTATTAATTCACCCTGTTTAATCAAGTTCAAATTTTTCACTTTTATTTAAAGTTAAAAATTGGCATCATTGTATATTTTTACATACTCCACAGCAGTTAAAATTGTGCATACTTGGTTACAGTTTTTTACAAAATGAAAAAATATTTTTATTTATTTTTTGCTTTTATTTTTCCATTGTGAAAGCTGTTATTAGTATTCCCATTTTACAGATAGAGGAATGGCAGTAAGCATGGTTAAGAAATTTCCACAGGGCCCCCATTAAAATAAATGGGTTGTATTCTGCGTATTTCAAGTGAAGTTTGCTTTAGAGGATGATGATTTGTTTATTTTTGCAGAATGCTGACTTTCTTACAATGTGATACGCCCCTCTTTATGGCAATGTGACATGAGGGAGCCTGAGAAACCTCAAGTCCTTACTGTTGTTTCTGTTTTACTTAAAAAAGTACAAATCCAAAACCAATCTTAAAAATCTACATTTCTATTGTAACAATCATTCTGCAAGATCCTAATTCAATATATTTTCTACCAGGTATGGTGTGCTTTGATTTCCTGTTATGAAAACATAGAAAACCAACACTTAGATGGGGAAATTATACTTTTGATGCATGTCCTCATATTAATCTCAGATTCACACAAGGATCTCAGAGCCAAGAGGCAGTGCTCAGGATTTCAGAAACGAGTCACACACCCCAATGCTCCTTCTGATGCATGGACAGTTCTGATTTGGTGAACTCTAACCCACAGAAACACGGCTTCTGCATTCGGGGGAGGGTTATGCTGAGATCCTACTTAAATGATGGTGGTGAATGTATTTAGATATAAACAAGCCAAGTTTGATTGTGATCAGTTGGTGTGGGATCCTCCCTCTAACATGGAATTATACACAATGGCTAGTGAATTAGGAACAAATACAAAAAGGACACAACACTAACTTTCCAGGTTGAAAGAGGCAGGCTCTGAAACACAAGCCGCTGTTCTGCAGCGACACTGCTGCCATCGCAGGAGCTCCTGTTCCAGACCATTTGGAAGTCACTGGAAAAATTAAGCAGCATTCATGTCTGATGTCCAGCAGACACGCCAGCAGGCCACGATGTCAGTGAAACATCGAATTTCCAGCAAGATTTCCTGTTGCTACTAAAATTTTGGAAATGTGAAATTACTTTAATTTTATACACTTATTTAAAAATATTTTGACATATTTTGCAATATACTTTATTCTAATTAGTATCCCAGTCCTGAGGTTGTGCATGATGTAGAGATTCACTGTGGTGTATGACTACATGTACAAAGGAAGGTTATGTTACATTCATTCCTCTGTTTTTCCTGTTCTTGTCTCTCTCCCCTCCCTTCATTTCCCCACATCTAATCCAATGAACTTCTATTCTTACCCTCCCCACCCTGTTGTGTGTTAGCTTCCACATATCAAAGAGAACATTCAAACTTTGTTTTTTTGGGATTGGCTTATTTTTCTTAACATAATAGTCTCTAGATCCATACATTTACTAGCAAGAGTCATAAAATCATTCTTTTTATGGTTGAGTAATATTCCTTTGTGTATATATACACCACGTCTTCCTTATCCATTCATTTGTTGAAGGACAATTAGGTTGACTCCATAGCTTAGCTATTGTGAATTAAGCTGCTATAAACATTGATGCAGCTATATCACTGTAGTATGCTGATTTTAAGTCCTTTGAGTACATGCTGAGGAGTGGGATAACTGGGTCAAAAGGTTGGTTTCATTCCAAGTTTTCTGAGAATTCTCCACACTGCTGTCCAGAGGGGTTTCACCAATTTGCAGTGCCATAAGCAATGTATGAGTGTACCCTTTTTCCCACATCCTCACCAACATTTATTGTTATTTGTATTCTTGATTGTTGCCATTCTAACTGGAGTGAGATGAAATCTCAATGTAATTTTAATTTGCATTTCTCTAATTGCTAGAGATATTGAACTTTTTTCATATATTTGTTGACCATTCATATTTCTTCTGTGAAATGTCTGTTTAGTTTCTTTGTCCATTTATTGATTATTATTTTTTTGGTGTTAATTTTTTTAGTTCTTTCTATGTCCTGGAGATTAGTGCTCTGTTTGAGGTGTGTGTGGTAAAGATTTTCTCCCATTCTATTGGTTTTCTCTCCATGCTCTTGATTATTTCCTTTTTTGTGAAGAAGTTTTTTAGTTTGATACCATACCATTTATTGATTCTTGCTTTTATTTCTTGTGCTTTAGGAGTCTTGTTGAAGAAGTCAGTTCCTACGCTGACATGATGAAGATTTGGGCCTACCTTTTTTTCTAGTTCTTTCTGTTCTAATGGCTAAGTCCTTGATCCACTTTGAGTTGTGTTTTGTGCCGGGTGAGAGGTAGAGGTTTAATTTCATTTTGCTGCTTATGAATTTTCAGTTTTCCCAGCACTATTTGTTGAAGGGGTTATCTTTTCTCCATTGTATGCTTATGGTGCCTTTGCCTAGTGTGAGATAACTGTATTTATGTTGGTTTGCCTCTGTGTCTTCTATTTTGTACCATTGGTCTACATATCTGTTTTGGTGCCAATACCATGCTGTTTTTGTTACTGTGCTCTGTAGTATAATTTAAGGTTTGGTATTGTGATGCCTTTTGCTTCCCTTTTCTTGCTAAGGATTGCTTTGGCTATTCTGGGTCTTTAATTTTTTTAAATGAATTTCATGATTGCATTTCATGTTTCTTTGAAGAATGTCATGGGATTTTAATAGAGATTGCATTAAATCTGTATAACACTTTCGGTGGTATGCCCATTTTGACAATGTTAATTCTGCCTATCCAAGAGCATGGGAGATTCCTCCATCTTCTAAGGTCTTCTTCCTTCTTCGATTTCTTTAGTGCTCTGTAGTTTTCCTTGTAGCGGTCTCTCACTTCTTTTGTTAGATTGATTCTCGGGCAGTTTATTTTTTTGAGGCTATAGTGAATAGGATAGTTTTCCTAATTTCTCTTTTAGCTGATTCATCATTGGTGTATAGAAATACAATTAATTTATGGGTTTTAATTTTATATTCTGCTACTTTGTTGAATTCCTTTATGAACTCTAGACGTTTTCTGATGGAGCTTTTGGGTCGTCTAAATAGACAATTATGTCATCAGCCAATAGGGATAGTTTGCACTCTTCCTATTAGTATTCCTTTAATTTTTTTCTTGTGCCTAATTGCTTTGGGTAGGGTTTCAAGGACCATGTCAAATAGCAGTGGTGAAAGATGGCTTCTCTGACTTATTCCAGGTTTTAGAGGGAATTCTTACAGTTTTTCTGTATTTCGAAAGATGTTGTGCTTTGGTTTAATGTATATAGGTTTTACAATGTTACAGTATTTGCCTACAATCCCTAGGTTTGAACATGAATGGATGCTGTATTTTTTGGAGGTACTACTGGGGATTGAACTCAGGAGCACTCGACCATGAGCCACATCCCTAGCCCTGTTTTGTATTTTATTTAGAGACTGGGTCCCACTGAGTTGCTTAGTGCCTTGGTGTTACCGAGGCTGTTTTTGAACTCGCAAGGCTCTTGTCTTAGCCTTCTGAGCTGCTGGGATTACAGGCATGTGTCACTGCACCCTGCAAATGCTGTATTTTGTCAGACGCTTTTTAACATCTATTGTGATAATCATGTGGTTCTTGTCTTTAAGTCTATTGATGTGGTGAATTACATTTACAGATTTCTGTATGTTGAACTAACCTTGCATCCCTGGACTGAAATCTATTTCATCATGGTGCACTATCTTTTAAATGTGTTTTTATATGCAATTTGCCAGTATTTGATTAAGAACTTTTGCATCTATGTTCATCAGGGATATTGTTCTGAAGTTTTCTTTCCTTGATGTGTCTTTGTCTGGTTTTATTATAAGGGTGACACTAGCACCATAACCCTCCTTTCTCTTTCATGGAGAAATTTGAGGAGTATTGGTGTTAGTTCTTCTTTGGAGTTATGGTAGGCTTTTGATGGCAGCTTCTATTTCAGTGCTTGAAGTTGATCTGTTTAAATTTTCTATGTCCTCCTTGTTCAATTTGTGTAAGTCATATGTCTCTAGAAATCTGTTGATGTCTCCAAGATTTTCTATTTTTTGGAGTATAAGTTTTCAAAATATTTTCTGATTATCCTCTGTATTTAGTGGTGTTTAATAGTGATATTTCCTTTTGCATCATGAATTTTGGAAATTTGAATTTTCTCTCTCTCTTCATTAGCGTGGCTAAAGGTTTTTCAAATTTATTTTTTCAAAGAACCGACTTTTTGTTTCATTGATTTTTTGAAATTTTATGTTTTAATTTCATTGATTTTGACCCTAATTTTAATTATTTCTTGTCTTTTACTGCTTTTGTGCTAATTTATTCTTCTTTTTCTTGGCTTTGAGATGTAATGCTAGTTTATTTATTTGGTGACACTCTATTCTTTTAATGAATGAGCTCAATGCTATGAAATTTCCTATTAGAACTGCCTTTGTAGTGTCCCAGAGATTTTGATGTATGGTGCTGCTATTCTCATTTCCTTCTAAGCACTTCAAACATTTCACCCTTCATTTCTTCTGCTATCCATTGATCATTCAATAGTATATTAGTCTCCAGATGTTAGAGTAGCTTCTATTTTTATTATGTCATTGATTTATAATTTCATTCCATTATGATATGATAGAAAGCAAGGAATTATTCTACTTTTTGTATTTGCTAAAAATTGCTTCATGTTCTAAGATGTGATCTATTTTAGAAAATAATATTTGTGCTGCTGAGATGAAGGTGTATTCAGTCATGATGCATCAAATATTCTACATATGTCTGTCAAGTTTAAATTATTAATTGCATTTTTTAGTTCTATAGCTTACTTGTTGAGTTTTTGTTTGGATAATCTATCCAGTGATGAGAGAGGTATGTTAAAGTCAATCAGTGTCATTATGTTGTGGTCTATTTGATTCTTGAAATTGAAAGGGGTTTGTTTGATGTACATAGATGATTCATAAATTTTTATGATCATTATTTCTTGCTATTGTATAATTCCTTTTAGCAGTATGAAATGTCCTTCTTTGTCCCTTCTGATTAACTTTGACTTGAATTCCATTTCATCTGCTATGAGGATAGAAACCCCTGATTGTTTACAAGTTCCATGATTTGATTTTTCCAAGGAAAATGATATGATTTTCCCCCATTCTTTTACCTTCAGTCTGTGGATATCTTTGCCTATGAGTTGAGTCTCTACAAATCAATTACCTTAAAATATATAGAACCCTACTCCCCCCATATCTACTATTTCAAAATTAGATCACACACTTGTAAACATCTCACAGATCAAAGAAGAAAGCACAAAAAAGTGAATAAAAAGTGCTTTGAACTAAGTGATAAGAAAAGCTTAAAATATCAGAATCTCTGAATAAAACAGTTCTCAAATGAACACTTGTAACTTAAAGTACTTGTATCAGAAAGAAGCTAGATTAACAATCAAATTATTTTCAAATTAGGTAGTAGGAAGGAAAAAAATGAAAGTAGGAGCAGAAATACATTAAATAGAACAGAAATAATGCAGATAAAAGTTGATAAAAATTTAACAAGTCTAATCAAGATAAAAGCAAGAACACAAACATTAATATCAATGGAAAGGGAGCTATCAAAATAACCCTACAGATGCTAAAAATTTATTAAGGTAAAATTGCAATTGTATGCAAACATATGTGATAGCTTAAATAACATGGTCTATTTTAAAGGATCTATGTGCTGCTGAGAAGAAAGTGTATTCAGTCATCGATGAATAATATATTCTATATAGGTCTTTTAAAGTCAAATTTATCTTTGTATTTTCTGGTTCTATAGCTTCTTAATTTAACTTTTATTTGGAGGATCTACCCAGTGGTGAGAGAAGCATGCAAAAGTCACCCAATATTATTGTGTTGTGGCCTATTTGATTCTTGAACTTGAGAAGGGTTTGTTTAATATATGTAGATGCCCTATTGTTGGGGCACAAATATTTATAATTCTTATGTCTTGGTGATGTATAATTCCCTTAAGCAGTAC
>JAJEJO010003560.1:53555-67530 GCA_020662805.1 Glaucomys volans
ATTTAACTTTTATTTGGAGGATCTACCCAGTGGTGAGAGAAGCATGCAAAAGTCACCCAATATTATTGTGTTGTGGCCTATTTGACTCTTGAACTTGAGAAGGGTTTGTTTAATGTATGTAGATGCCCCATTGTTGGGGCACAAATATTTATAATTCTTATGTCTTGGTGATGTATAATTCCCTTAAGCAGTACAAAACGTCCTTCTTTGTCCCTTCTGATGAACTCTGTCTTGAAGTCCACTTTATTTGAAATGAGGAGAGAAACATATATTTGTTTATGAGATCCATGTGAATGATATTTTTTTTTAGATTCTTTAACCTTCAGTCTGTGGATGTCTTTGACTATGAGGTGAGTCTCTTGGAGATAGCATATTGTAGGGTCTTGTTTTTTAATCCAATCTGCCAATCTATGTCTTTTGATTGATGAAATTGATGAGTTTAGGACATTTATATTCAATGTTATTATTGAGAAATGATTTTTATTCTTTCTCATTTTGATTTATTTTTGATTTTTACTTTCAATTAATTTCTCCTTTGATTGACTATTTTTCTAGTGCAGTTCCTTCCTTTGCTGGTTTTCACTTTTTTTTTTCATGTCCTCCTCATGGAATATTTTGTTGTGAATTTTTTGTAGTGCAGGTGTTCTAGTTGTAAATTGTTTTGTTTGTTGTGTAAAGTTTTTATTTCATCATCAAATCTGAAGCTTAATTTTGCAAGGTACAGTATTCTTGGCTGCTATCCATTTTCTTTCAGAGCTTGGTATATCTTATTCCAAGACCTCCTAGATTTGAGAGTCTGAGTTGAGAAATCAGCTGAGATTCCCGATTGGTTTCCCTCTAAATGTAGTGTGTTCTTTTTCTATAGCAGTTTTTAAAATTTTACCCTTATTCTCAATGTCAGGCATTTTCATAATAATGTGACTTGGTGTGGATCTGTTGTAATTTTGTATATTTGGGGTCCTGTAAGACTTCTATATTTGATTTTCCATTTCATTCTTCAGGTTTGAAAATTTTTCTTACATTATTTCATTGAAAATATTGTGCATTTCTCTGGTTTGTATCTCTAAGCCTTCATCTCTCCTGATAATTCTTAAATTTGGTCTTTTCAGGTTATCCCGCATTTCTTGAATATCTTGTTTACGATCTCTTATTATCTTAATACATTGTCAGTGTTATATTCAAGATTATATATTTTGTCTTTGTTGCCTGAAACTCTGTCTTCCAAGTGGACTAGGCTGCTGGTGATGCTTTCCATTGCATTTTTAATTTGGTTTGTTGATTCCTTCATTTCTAGAATTTCCAATTGACTCTTCTATAGGATTTCTATCTCATTACTGAAGTGATCTTTCACTTCTTGAATTTTCTCTCCTATTTCACTCCTTACATCATCTTTGACCTTGCAGATCCATTTAACTATGAACTTTCTAAATTCTTTCTCTGACATTTCCTTCACTGTCATATCACTGGATTCTATTAATGAAGTATTTTAGTTGTTTGGGATGGTTTGGTACCTTACTTTTTCGTACTGTTTGTATATCTATCCATTTATCAGTAAGACTAGGAGGCAGGTGAGCTTCTATCTTATGAATTTATGGTGTCCCTGAAGATTTCTGGTACCTCACACTTTAGGGAGAGACAAATAACCACCAATGCAAACAATGTATAGCACTAACTACTTAGTTCCTATTTTGACATCTACAATGTAATTGGCACTATAAACAAATGGTATGGTAAGCCATTGCCAAAAGCAGAGAGAGTATCTTTGCAAAAGGGTTTTTTTTTTTTTTTTTATTTCAAAAAGGTGAAGAAAGAGACTGCAGAAAAGATGTAGGATGTAATAATTGAGAGAGAGGATGAGAGTAGTAGTAAAAATTTAAGGGAATGGTGAATGAGAAAAAAATAGAATTTGGCTGTTAGTGAAAGAAAAGAAAGACAATAAGGAGAAATAGGAGAAAACAATATAAAACAAACAAATAACCCCAATATAAAACACAATTTAAGCATATTAATCAAAAACCCTAGTCCTCAAAAGGCAGAGTCAAGCCGGGCATGGTGGCACATGCCTGTAATCCCAGTGACTCAGGAGGCTGAGGCAGGAGGATCAGGAGTTCAAAGTCAGCCTCAGCAACTTAGCGAGGTCCTAAGCAACTCAGTGAGACCCTGTCTCTAAATAAAATACAAAATAGGACTGGGGATGTGGCTCAGTGGCCAAGTGCCTCTGAATTCAATCCCCAGTGCCAAAAAAAAAAGAAAAAAAAAAAAAAAAGGCAGAGTCAAGGAAGTAACTACTTTCAACAAGTGCTAGAAATGAAAAGAGACAAATATGTATATATAAAAATGTCCAGGAACCACTTAGCACTTAAATATTTAAAAACAAATTAAGAAATTTCTTGATGGAAGATTAAGGAATTGTTCCTATTGCATTGGTCAAAAAATTGTCTAGGATGTTATACACTGGTTGTCAGTTCCCAATTGCCTTTCTTTCCATTTTTTCTTGAGGTGTGCATTGTGTGTAGAAGTGGTAGTCAGAGGATATCAAGTCCGCCTTCTTTTTGTGGAGCTAGTCAAGCTGCCCATTTTCAGTTTTCCCTCCTCAGCAGAATGAGTGGGTGGAGTTGAAGGGTATTATCTGCTCCATTCACAGCAAGGGGTCACTGTATTATGTGAGAGAAGTTCTGGGGGAAGAGCTCCCGAAGGCAGGGTTTGGGTCTGGCTAGACCCCTGGTGCTTTGTTGAGTGATGTTTGGGCTGAATCTTAAATCAACACACCTCCGGAGCCTGGCTGCTTCCCTTCCCTGCCCTGTGTCTGTACCTGTGGGCTCCACTGGGTTCCACTTGTGTAGCCGAGGAGCCAGTCCTTCAGTCCCTCAGCCACCCTTGACTCCTGTATCTCCGCCTCCTGGGCTCAGACCCAAAGCACATGTTCAACACCCCCCCACCCCACTCCCTATCAAATTTCCGGTCCTCCCCCCTGGTCTTACAAACTGGTAGACTCAAAGGGTGAGAGGCCCCTGGGATCTCTTGGGTCTAATTGTCCCGAATCCCCCTGTGTATAACATTTTCCATGCCTGAATTTCACCTGGTTTTCTAGTCATACTCTTGGTTATGTGGTGGACCTTTGCCAGGTGGGGGTTTTAGACCCAGCTGGAATTACACAGGTCTGGGGGCCTGGGTTTAGACCCACATCCCCAGCCTTTGTAGCACCGTGGGAAATAATGGCAGTTGTCTTGGCTTTCCTTGGGCTACTGGGAGATGTGCAGCATCTTTCCTGCCTGACAGTATAGTGTAGCTCACCCACTGGATCAGTTTTACAAGTGTCCTTGATCACTGATTTCACCATTTCAAGACACCCCACGGTGCCATCTGAATTGGGGTTTTTCTTAGTCCCTTCCTCAATTTGCTTGTGGTGGATCTGCATCGGTGGCCACCACTGCTGATGGTTTTTTTTTTTTTTTTTCCCCTTTCTTTCTCTTTTTTAAACTTTTATTTTTTCTATTCAAACTTCTGAGTTCCTAAGTTGTTCTGAGAGTCTGGTATTAAATCCTAGTAAGGTTTCTCTTTTCACCTCTTTTCACCCACCCAGCTTGGAAAGGTGATCTCTACCCCACCATCTTGCTTGGTTATAGTTTTAATAAATATTCACATTCCATCTATTATGTATGAAGCATTTTATATGTATTTTAAGACTTATAAAGATGAATTAACCACAGTTCCTACCCTCAAAATGTACACAATATCTTAGGGAAAATAAGGTATGTATAAATGAGTTAACACTGAGTAGGTGCTAAAATATGGTATAAATGTATTAAATGATTATCAAAGCAGGAAGGATTTCAATTCACATGAAAGCATAACAAGTGCTGGAGGCAGATTCTCCCACAAGCTCATCTTTGATGGTGTGGTGATAAGGGAAGGACTTACTTTCAGATGAGTAAGTAGAATGAACAAAGGGGTGGGATTCTGCAAGGGAAAGTTAGTTTGTTAAGCACAAAATGCAATATAGAACACTTGGGAACATAAGGTGGGAAGTTTGATTCCAACAACACATTGGAATGCTAAAATTGGCTGGTATTGCCTTGTAAAGCTGTTACATTTCTAGGAATTTTGTTAGATATTTAACATCATTGTAATAGTCTGACATTAGCCATAATGGTAATATTTACACCATGTAAACTGGCAAATGCTTCAATGCAGGGATTGCACTTTTTATATTTTATTATTTTTGTGGAGTCTGAAAAGTTGGCAGCTAAGCATTTACCAGGGGACCATTATATCCATTTGACAAAGAGTCTGGAATGCCACATCCTATTAAATTAATAATTTTGGGCTTTGAAGATGTTTTACTATTTGAAGGAACCACCTTTAGAAAAGAAAGTTATCATTAATTAAGCATCAGTAAGAGTCAAATAAATCGAATTTTCCTGAAATAGAAGCACTTTATTAGGTGAGATGAAAGGCATAAAAATATCTTCTATTGAATTAAACAATTCCATGGTGGAATTGTTTAATTGACCCTTAGCAAACAGTTAAGTTCCTGCGGTGAATGAAGAACTGGTCCTCAAAGCCCCTGAGTTTGCCAACACATGGTTCACATCACTTTAGTCAGGGGAGAGATAGAATAAGCTACTATTAGTTGTTTCTTCCTAGTAGTGACCGAAAAAACTGCCTGTATGGTGCTCTTATTCCCCTGAGACTGGAGAAGGGCTCCCAGGGAAGCTTCCCTGTGAGATTACTCTCTCTCCTCTGATTAGTGTCTACCACAACAGAGCTCAGGTGGCAAAGCACAGGAGTTTGAAGAAACCCCTACAAGCAAAGGGTGCATTCCATAGATCATTTCCTGGTCCTCCTAGAGAAGGAACGCTGTGTTAATTGTTTTCATCAGGAATGAGTTTGTTTACAGAGAGGGAAGCATTCTAAGAATAGCTCAATTTGAGTGACATTTCAATAACCATAAAATAAACAAGAAAAAAATTCTCCCAAGGTTTAAGAAGTGGCTTCAAACTTTCAGGAATCAAAATGAACAAAACAAGAATTGCTGTCTCTTTTGTTTTGAAGCCAAAGGGGAGATTCCTGATCATCAACAAAGCTGAACTTCAGGGAATGTGTGGATCCTTGGAAGAAAAGGCCAGGACCTCACATACATTGTGTGTACTTGTATATTTTTACTGAAAGAGGATGCATAGGTTTGTGTCAGATTTTCAGTGGAGTCTCTGTCTAGCATCTTGCTTACCCAATCAAGTCATTCTTCCTACCACCCCCAAAAAGTTAAGAATTACTTGTTAGACCATTCCTAGATACACATGAATGTTCTCAGGAAATAAGAGGAAGATGCATGTCTCTTTGCCAAAGAGAGGATTGATTTATTCAAAAAGTTATTTTTTAAGGACTAGATATGAGAAAATCTTTTAAATGTTTTAAGGTACATAGAGTTTCATTTTTGAAGTTTACAACAACCTATGAAGTAAGTGACTGAGGTATTGACTTTCCTATTTTCCTGCACTGAGAACTAGAGAAGTTTGGGTTTAGTGGTACTTTTAGCCTGGACTTCACATTACCGGAGATTTAGAAAATGTGACAGCCAGGCCCTATTTTCCCCCAAAGTCTGATTCAGTGAGTCTAGAGAGGAGTCCAATTATCTGAATGTTTATAAAATGTTCCTGAGGTAATTCTAATGCGCTTCCTGGTTTTGGAGCCACCATGTTGAGTTAATTACTTAAGAATGGAAGTTGTGTTGGGCAGAGCTGGAATTCAAACCCTTGTGCCCAGGCATGAGGCTATCATACCTTCTAATGTACCACCCCTTCAGTTAGGTAACTAAGTAACAACAAATGGCCTTATTATGAGGTCAGTAAGACAGGAAGTATTAAGGACAGAAACAATTTCTTAAAATCTTCATTCAACTATAGAAGTATTGGGTATCCTATTAAAATGAAGTTTTAATAAAATTGCTTCTAAGTTTCTTTATTTCTTTTTATTATTAAACAGTTTATTGTTTCGAATGTATAATATATATAATGGTATAAAGTTGTACAATATTCAGTAGTTACCAACTAGTCAATCTGTCTGGAGACAACGGCTTTAACAATTATTTTATATGTCCCTACAGAGGTAGACTATGAGAATTAAAAAAAGATCAAAACAGTGTCATTTTTTATGCAAGCTATATCCTATACATATTATCCTACACATTAATTTTTTTTAACTATCAGCCAAATATTTCAAATGTCACTCTATCAGTGTTTGTAAAGCTTCCTTATTCTTAAAGTTTTTATTGAGATGATGTATGTTGATTCCCATGCAGTTGTCTTATTATGGGGGAGGGTCTTATTGTCTTGGGGTCTTCCTTTATACCCACACTTCTATGTATGTCATGACATTTGGAAGCCCTCCCTCCTTCACTTTCTCCTTGTTTCATCAAAGATGAAATCTAAATTATTTTTTATTGGTTCTTTTTAATTGTACATGACAGTAGAGTTCATTTTGATAAAAATTATACAAGCATGGAATATATCTTATTCTAATTAGGACCCCATTCTTGTGGGTGGACATGACAGTGGGCTTCACTTGGGTATTTTCATATATGTACACAGGAAAATTACATTCGATTCGTTCTACTTTCTTTCCTATTTCTATCCCCCCTCTATTCCTTTTATTCCCCTTTGTCTAATCCACTGAACTTCTCTTCTACCCTGTCCCCTTATTGTGGATTAGCTTCCACATGCAAATTAAAAAATTCGACCTTTGGTTTTTTGGGATTGACTTATTTCACTTAGCATGATCATCTCCATATACATCCATTTGTTGGGAAATGTCATAGTCATTTTTCTTTATGGTTGAGTAATATACCATTGCATATGTATAGCACAATTTCTTATCTATATGTTGAAAAGCACCTAGGTTGGCTCCATAGCTTTGCTATTATGAATTGTGCTGCTACAAACATGGGTGTGGCTGTGTCACTGTAGTATGCTGATTTTAAATCCTTTGGATATATATAGAGGAATTGGATAACAGGTCAAATGGTGGTTCCTTTATTCCTTTCGGTTAAAAGCCAGTTTGTCATTTCATACCTATGTAATAGTAAGGCAATAATCACAGCCAATGCATCAAATTAATAGATTCTCAAATTACAGAAAACCTGTGTTTTGAAAAAGTTTTGAATAAAGTTGCTCCATTTGATAATGCCATTCACATAGAATTTTATTTCATGCTGACTTCCTAAAATTGTTCTAAAGTCTTAACTTTTCCTGGATTTGATAACAGCTATTATTTAGCAATTCTCATCCCTCCTTTTCCTTATGAGATCATTGATTGCTGTACTATGTTTGTCCAAAAAATCTCTTTGTTCTAGGATGTAGTTAGGCTACTTGAAAACATTTTGGTCCTTTGGGTCTTGCTTTTAAGATCTGTTAGCAAGAGGCAGAGAAAATATCTAGTTTTGGGTTAATTGTTCTTCCCTCTGTGGAGGCAAGAATCTTCTGAGGATTCTATTCAATGATTCATGAATTTGGGGTTGTTTTTCTTCTCTAACTGGAGGGACCAAGTATTATCCCCAGCCTCAGAGCAGCATTTCCAGGATTTCCTATAATGTGTTCCAAGGCTTTCTTCCCCTACCCTGGGTACTTTCTGCACATACATGTGCTGTTCAGCACTCTGCTAAGCACTCAATGGGAACTCTCAGATCTGCAGGGTCCTTTCTCTGTGGTCTCCTCTGCAGTAATCAATCCTGTGAACTCTGGCCAGTTGGATACCCTCAGAAGCTCAGTTCTGTCTCCTTAACTCAGGAATCCGTTGGCTTCCCCCTGGCTTCCCCATCCTGTCCTTTAGCCTGGAAACTCCCTCAAGGCAGTGAGTTGGGGCAATCGTACAGTTCATCTTGCTAATTTTTGTCCCTCAAAGATCACTGTCTTTCATCACCTGGTGTCTGTTTTGAAAACCACTGTTTCATATATCATATTTGGTGTTTTTGATGGTTTCAGGTAGGAAGATAAATCTGGTTCCTGTTGCTTTGTCTTGCATGGAAGTAGGAGGACAGAAAATTGAAAATAAAAATCAATAACCAACACATTTCTAATCACTGAAGTTTTAACATCTTATTTATGAGGTACTGAGAGAACACAAAAAAAGAAAGAACGGGGGATTAACAGAAAAAAATTGGGTGGAGAGTGGACAATAAAACTTATTGAATGTGTGATGGATAAGTTCTTTATCTAGTTGTTTTTTCTTAATTTTTGTAATTCCATGAAGTATAGGAGTATGGTAGAGTGAAATCTGGGACATGGGTCCAACTGACCCTAGACTTGTGTTCTTTCTGTAATAGTCTTTCTTATTTTCCAAAATCCAGAATGCATTTTGGACATCAAGTCTTAAATACTCATCCTTTGATTATAGTGCAGGATTTATAGAAATAAGGGAATTATCATAAAGCAACTCTTAAAAGCTTTAATGCATTGAGGTTGGCTAGGAACTCTATTTTCTTTTTTCAATTTATTCTTATAAATTATTCTTGATTATAAGTATACAAAATCTTTGTAATGTAGATGCTAATTTCTTAATCTCAAATTCATAGTCCACTGCAATCAATCATTGAGTTTTGTCAACTTTCTGATGTCTCAAAGCATTCTGAGTGGGGGTTTCATTCCTGGAAGCTGCTCCTTCTCTTCTGGTTTGGTTCATACTGTTGTGTGCAAGTTGGCCCACACACACTGGTAGAAGATGAAGGGCAGACACATTTCCCTCTATCCTACAGAGGCTGCTTTACCCTTATCTGTACATGTTGAAATCAGTCTGCATTTCAAGATCCAATTCTTTAGGAGGTTTTGTAGAGTACCTTTTTTGTTTTGTTTTGTTACCAGAGATTGAACCCATGGGTGCTTACCACTGAGCCACATCCCTAGGCCTCTTTTGTTAAATTTATTTTTTATTTTTTTATTTGTTCTAATTAGTTGTACATGACAGTAGAATGCATTTATATGTTTTGATAAATCATAAGTAAATGAAGTATATGTTTTGATAAATCATAAGTAAATGAAGTATAATTTCCCATTTTTCTGATTATACATATTGTAGGATCACATTGGTCATGAGTCATATATGTACATGAGGTAATAATGTCTGTTTCACTCTGCTGTCCTCGTACCCCAATACCCCTTCCCCTCCTTTCACTCCCCTCTACCTAATTTTTATATTTCATTTAGAGACAGCGTCTCACTAAGTTGCTTAGGGTCTCACTAAATTGCTGAGGCTGGCTTTGAACTTGCAATCTTCCTGCCTTAGCCTCCCAGCCACTTGGATTACAGGTGTGTGCCACTGTGCCTCACTTGTGCAGTACTTTTAATTTGAATAAATCTTCTATAGGTCCTTTTCTCCCATAGATGTTGTAATATAATATTGACCAAACTTTGTATTACATTGAAATTGATTAATACTTTTGAAAAATACTGAATTTCTACCAGGAATATAAAAGCTTTCTTGTTTTCTCTACTTAAATAATAGAATTTTTAGGATAGGAACTGGATATTACTTATTTTTTATCACTTAGGATACAGCAAAATACCCACCACAGTAAATATTTAATAAATATCTGATTTGATAGTAGGCTGGCATTTACTGACTATACTTACCCTTACTAGTTTCAGACTGTTTTTTTGCATTATTTAGAAGGATTATTATTCACATTTAAATGAATTAAATCTCAGTATCTTTTCCCCAAGAACCATACTCAACTGCCCATGTGAAAAATTACAAAGCAATGCTTATATTGTGGAACTTTGGTTCTAGTAACTTTTAATTAGTTTTCCCATTTGAAACTACTATTTGGTTATTTTTATCATATTCTACTGTGATTATCAGACACAGGAGAACCTTGCTGCATCCCAATTTGATTGCTGTAGAAGGGAGCTCTTCCTTTTGGAATCCTCAGGGCTTTTCCTGCTTTCCTGCTTCTCTCCAAACTTGCATAATGTGTTGTTTAGGTTACCATTAACTGCATGCCTTTTTTTTTTTTTTTTTTAACCTAATGAGATAACAGATAAGCAACTTAAATATCAATTGGTTGTGATACAACACAGACAGCAAATTCTTCTCAGGAAAGGACCTTATAATCTGACAAAAACTTCAGTTCAAACCAGAGGTGAAGTTCAGACCCAGAAGAAAGATGAGACTCAACTCAGAGCTGAGCAGGGGTCATGTACCATCACTGCTCACTGATTTTATTTCTTAGGGCATTTCACAGTGAGTCATTAACCATTCATGGTGGTCTTGTGACATTTAGGAGGGAACTAGAAATAGACCTGTGGGTTTCTTATTTAAGAATTCCTCTCCAATGTTATGAGTTCCCTCACAAATTTTACAAGGCATTCTAAATTAGGGCTAGTTGAGAAGAAAATACTTGGAAATGAAGATACCTTTGTTTTGGGGGGCCATGATGAGGAAAATAGCTTACAAAATGACCTTGAAGGAAAATTTTAACCCCCTGTAAATAATTTATTGTACTGAAAGAGTTCCAACAAATAACAAAATTGTTTTAATGGTCAAGGAATTCAGATGTGAATGAATCAAAAACGGGACTCCCATGAGGAAATTAGGAGCACTGGAAATTGGAATGACAAAAGTAAACATGAAAATGTTTTCTTAACTTCCTTTAACAATGAACTTTAAGTAATTATAATTTCCTACTGTAATTATAGTAGCAATATGTTGTGGCATTTATAACATAGGTAGAAGTAAAGTGTGTGACAAGAAAAGCACAGAGGCCAGGAGGGAAGAATGAAAGAATGCTATTGTAAGGTTGTTAAGCAATATGATTAGCAGCACGTATCACTGCAGGGAAGACTGTGGTAAGTGAAAAGATTATACTACAAATCTTAAAGCAACCATGAAATTACTCAACAAAGAATGAAGATAATGTTTAAAAACAACAAAAATAATAAAAATGCCAAGTTAAAGATATTAAAGATTAATATAAAGAACTTGATTACATTTCTATATGCTTATAACCAATGATTGTAAATTAAAAGTTAAAACTCAAGACCATCCATAAGAACATCCTTACATTTGAGACAGAGAACAATGTTCAAAAGACATGAAGACCTGTATGCTGTAAACTATAAAATACTGCTGAGAGAAAAATATTAAAAGCCTACAAAAGGAGAGAGATATCATGTTCACGAAGTCTCAATATTATTAAGATGTCAAGTCTCTATAATATTATTTACAAATTCCTCAGCAGGCCTTTCCCTTTTAATAGAAATAGGCATGTGCATTCTGAAGGCAAACAACCTAGAAAAGCCAAAACAACTTTGAAGAAGAGGAATGAGGTTGGAAAACTTATGTTAGGAATTTTTATAAAGCTACAGCAATAAAAACAACCTTATATTAACATCAGGACAAAAAAATAACATGACCAGAAATATAGTTAATATACTCACATAGGTATGGTTAATTGTTTTTGGTCAAAGATTCCAAGTGAATTCAAGAGAACAGAGAGTCTGCTACATAAATTTGCTGGAAAAATTGGATATTCCTATGCAAACAAACAAATATACCTAAATATCAACCTCAGTAGTGAACAAAAATTAAATCAAAATGGACTGTAGACCAAAGTATGAGGCTTAACATTATGGAATTTCTAGAAGAAAATATAGGCAATAATGGATTAGGTAAAGATTTCTCAGATATGCCACCAAAAACATAATCCATGAAGGAAACCACTGATATATTGAACTTCATTGAAGTGAAGAACAACTGGTCTTAGAAAGACACTATTATGAAAATGGAAAAGACAAGTTATAGAACAGGAGAAAATATTTGCAAATCATGTATCTGACAAAGAATTTGTTTCTAAAAATATAAAGAACTGAAAATATGAAAATATGAAAAAAAGATGCCTGCTATTTGAGGAGAATAAGTTGGGCTTTGAGTAGTGCCCTAGGAGCTATTCAAGTTTGAGGCTAATAGTACCTAGAACAAAATGCAAAATTGGTTGGACCAAAATGCCCATGCGTCTTTGCCAAAGCTAAATATATGTGTGTGTGCACATGTATGCTTCAAAATATTACCAATTAGTCACAAGCTAGCTCTTTTTGAGAGTGCTGTATATAGTGTTTGGAAAGGTACTATAACCAGGATGTCATATGTAATGGGAAGTATAAGCAGAACATGCAGCACCTGGCTACAATCTTCTGAGATGGGTACAAGGAAGTGCCTTTCCAATTTCATGATTAGAAATTTTGCTTGTTTAATTTTGTTGCCTCTAGCAACCTTTCCCAGGAGTTCTTATCACTGGCCAGTTCTGTACATGGGTACACACATCTTTAGGTTTTGCCTGAGAGTTTCCTGTTCTCCCATTCACTTGTTCCATTAGAAATTATGTTTATGTACCTAAAGTAACAATAGAGTCAGCTTATAGATAATTGTTGCCATTCAATAGATAGAATTTTCTCATTGATTTGTTAATTTTTTAAAATAAGATAGCATATTTTTCATACATGACTTGAGTTTTAATGTTCCACATTCAGAGATGGCAAAACCACTAAAAATAAAAAGGAATAAAAGACTTCTTTGGGTCCATATCATGCCATTGATTCTCTTAGAGAAAACAAACAAACAAAAACCAACTATAGTACCTGCTGTATGAAAGGTCTAGGAGAGCTGCTGTCATAGAGAATAGAATAGACTCACTCCCAGCACATCACCTCCATATGTATACCTGTAACACTTGCAAAGAGATCACCATTCATGGAAACACAAGATCCTGACTTCTCATCATCTCTTTTATTACATAAGTATAGTAGCATACAATCATGACAATATTGCAATACTATGATAACAGAAATTAAAATACACAGAAAAAGGATGACCAAAAGCCTACAGAGACAAGCTATTTATGAAAAGCAATGGTTAACAGTATGAAGGAGAACAATGGAAGATTCCAATTCAATTTCTTTCTGTATTCATCAATAATTCATTGAGCATGTATTAAACTCTGACCAGCTTCTGAGAATAAAAAGATTAATAGGCTACAAGCTCCACCCCAAAGGAAACAAGATTTGGAACTTCTACTCAGTAGACTGTTGATAAATGTTTGCAAAATGGAAATAGAGGGAATATTGAGGAAAGAAGTGAGTTGATATGTTCTTGAGAATTTTTACTAATTCCCTCAATTTGAAAGGAAGCCAAATAATGGAGTGAGTAGGCAGCAGGAATGTAGGGGAGAAATATGTGGAAATCATGAGGAGAATGGAAAGACTGTTAGCCATTATGGAATCTCAGCAGAAGAAGGTGCTACTTTCCAAGACACTATAATAAGCTGAGAGAACTCATCACAGTTAAGGGGAATGGGTTATACCCTGCCTAGATGGAGTGGTCTTGAATATAAGATATTTAAAAGTGTCATGAATGAGCAGAAAAGGGGCCTGTACAGAACTGATTGACTCATCCCCTTCAGCCTGCACCCCTAGGCATGGTGGTGTGCACTGGTATGGTAACAACAGGATTTAGTCTCTCCTTTGCCTTATCCACTGCTACCTGCCCCTTTATTTCCTTGAAGGAAAAGGAAGTCCTGTATACCTTGTTGTACTTGAATGTAGTTAAATATATTGAATATCATTCCTTGTGGTAACAATGTCAGGAAATAGTTACCCACATTTTATCAAAGAAAATAGTTGGTGTGGAGCAATCCTATTGTTAAAATATGTTAACTATTTTTAAAGGAGCCCATGTATTTCAAAAAGAGAAAAGGAAAGGAAAGAAGTAGGAAATCAGAATAGGAGTGAAGAAACACAAAGGAAAATGCTATAGAGAGAACCCAATCCAAAAAAGAAATTATCTGAGTAATAGAAGACAACTTCCCCTACAGGAATTCAAACTATAAAAAGACTTAATGAAGAATAATATTATGGAATTTGCAGATAAATGGATGGAATTGGAGATTATCATGCTAAGTGAAAAAAACCAATCCTAAAAAAACAAAGGC
>JAJEJO010003560.1:67630-110144 GCA_020662805.1 Glaucomys volans
CAGGTGGGGGTATGAAAATGGTGGAATGAGGCAGACATCATTACCCTATGTACATGTGTGATTAACAAGAATGATACGAATGTACATCATGCACAACCATAGAATTGAAAATTTGTACCCCATATGTGTACAATGAATCAAAATGAAATCTGTAAAAGAAGAAAAATAATGGAAATGATACCTATTGCCCAAATACATTATAAAAAATAAAAATATATCTAAAGAAAAAAAAGACAATGAGAATACAATTTTTAAAGCAAGAGATGGTAAATTTAGTATTTAAAAGTACCATTATTGATCAAATAAATGAATGACAGAAACAATGATGAAGAGAGCGACCTGTCAAAAATCAAATTACACCGCTGGAGAACAGGTATAAGGTAATAACCATGAATGCAAAGGAATAAGACAAAAGATTAAAGTAATTAGAGGGAAGATGATTAATATGGAAAGCCAACAAAGATTATCTGACAATATAATTGGTATTTTAAAAATACAGAGCCCTGTAGCTGGATCAGAGGAAGGTAACATGATTAGAGAAAGAATTCAACAACATAGTTTCACTATTTTACAGCCAAAGGGGAAGAAACAATGAAAATTATTTAAAATGATAGTTAAGTCAATAAGAGTGTAAAATGTAAGTCATCTGAGCGGTTATTTCAATTTTTCATTTGACTTACAGGAAGACATGAAGTTATTTTTCAAGATTTCTCAAATGAGAGAAAAAATTCCCTAGTCAAAAGACTACCCATTCCACAATGTATGTATGGCATATGTGTATATAAACATCATGTTGTACATGACATATGCAGACAAGTTTATCTGTGAATTTAATAAAAATTTGAAAAAAATTACAGAGGATCATTATTTAAAACTATCCCCACCAACTAAATTCACATGATTACCTAAAATTCAATACATAACCAATATATGTCTATTTCATAGCCAGTAACTTCTGACTAGAGTTGACCATCAAATAAACTAGTTTCCAAACAATTCCTGTTGATGGTTTTAAAATAAACTCCCTACCATCAAGCCTCTCAAATTATTCCTTATCTCCTTTCCGGTCTCGTGTCTCATACAAATGAAAGAAACACATTTTTCTTTACAAATGGTATTGCTATTTTGAACTCAAAACCATAAATATCAAAACTTTTATAACTATTAATGATTTTATACCTCGCCATTCTTGAATGTTAAACTGAGATCAGTGGCTCTCTACATTATTGTGTGATATTCATACAGTACCGATCACTTCGAAGGTAGGAAAGTGTTTGGAGACCAGAAGAAACACAATTGCAGTATTTGCAGTTTCCAGTCCAATTCTTAGAACTTCAACCTAGAGATTTCTACCAAAGGATCTACAGCCCTCTGGACTGAGCCCCTATCAACAATGCTGGAGCCTTCAATCAACAATGATCTCTCTTTGCTTCCTTTAGCAAGGTTTCACTCTGTGAACCAAAGAGCTGTTTGTCCATTATGAGACATGTCTTCCCACACGGCACGACTGTACTGCAAGATCTTTCCAACCTTCTACCCCAGCTCTGAGTCCTTTTCTTGGCTTCCTACTTGCTCCAAAATCCACACACCTGTGTCTTTGGACCATGGGATCTTACAGGAACTGCAGAGGGACATGTTGTTTTTCATGGATACATCCTAGCCTATTTTTCCTGCCTTTTTTTTTTTTTTTACTATATTCACATAAAAAACTAACATGTGTATTAAAAGAAATCTATTTTTACATAAAATGACTTTTAGACTTAAGTAGAACTAGTAATTATGTCATTTCGAAATGGTTTGTTTTCCAAACTTTAGAAAGGGCAGGACAATTAGAAGGCCTGCTCTTTTCTTCTATGGTGAGCCAGAGTGTAATTCATGCTTACAACTACATCTGGTTTATCCAGAATGTATGTATAAATAATCTAGGAGTGAGCTTGTTCTGTGTCCAAAGCAGAGGGCAACCTGGGGAGAGCGCTTTGCTGCCCAACTACAATTATTACACCAACCCAAGGCAAGGCATATCAATCCGCCACTCAAACCCCGACTCCCTCACCTCGGAGTGAGTTTAGAAATGGTGCGGCTGCAGACAATGAAATATAATGAGATGAGGAAGGCCGAAATAAACACCTCAAAATATTTTTGCAGGACAGTTCTCCTGGTGATTTTGAACCAACCCAATTCTCACTTGTAGTTCTTTAAAATTACTGTAGATGTGCCGGGGATGCATCATCCTGAGGCAGGGAGGAACTGGCCAGGACAGCCCAGCATTTGTTTTTTTCTGCCCTAGAAACACAATGTCCTTCAGCAATTCAGTCCAATGTGTCATGCTGACTCCAGCATATAAAACCTGGGTCAGGCTTCTTTCCGAGGTCCTTCAGCTGTGATTCAAGTGGATCATTCAAAGATAAGACTCCATCCATGAGGCATCCACCATCAGACAGCTTTCCTGAGCTCTGGCGGATAAGTTTACCCTAAATCCTAGGCTTCCATTTTTCCTTACTGCCTATCTGGAAGTAGTAAGTCTGCTTCATGTAGCTCTTGTGTGTAAGCGTGTTCTATCTCAATCAACTTGTTCAAATAACTGGTGCATAGTAAACATGCTTTGTTGAACAACTTTCAAAAGTAGTTTAAAGTCAAACCGATCACTCCCTAAATTTTGGTGATAATTTTTAATCCCCAGATCAATTACTATGTGTAACTCAATTGAAAATTAATTAAGCCAGATATGGTATTGCATGCCTGTAATCCCAATGGCTCAAGAGGATGAGGCAGGAGGATCCCAAGTTCAAAGCCAGCCTCAGTAACTTAGCAAGGCTCTAAGCAATGTAGCAAGAACCTGTCTCTAAATAAAAACATTTTTAAAGGCTGGAGATGTGGCTTAGTGATTAAGCAACCCTGAGTTCAATCCCTAGTACCAAAAAAAAAAAAAAAAATGAATTATAGTATTAAATAAGAATATTAGAATATGAATAGATAATTTTGATTTTTATTAATTTGAAGAACTTAAGACTAGTGAACTAGTATAAGGCTCAAATTTAAGCAAGCATTACAACTACTGGGAAGGCTTTGTATTTGTCCTCCTTTTTTCATTTCTGTGACCACAATACCTGAAAAGAACAATTTAGAAGAGGCAAAGCTTATTTTGGCTCACAGCTTCAGAGATTCAGTCAATGGTTGGCTAGCTCCTTTTGCTGTGGGCCCAAGATGAAGCAGAACTTTGTGGTGGGAGAGCTTGGTAGAAGAAAACTGCTCAGCTCCTGGGAGCTGAGAAGCAGAGGAAGTGAGATACCAGGGACAAAATGTAAACCCCAGATGCACTCCCCCGCTGATGTACCTCCTCTAGCTGTACCCTACCTGCCTACGGTTACCACCCAGTACAGTAGTTCTTTCAAATTATTAATTCATCAAATGGATTAATTCACTAATTTTGTTATAGCCTTAATAATCTAATCACTCTATTTCTGACCCTTTCTGCATTAACACAGGAGCTTTTGAGGGATACCTCATGTCCAAACAATAACATTCAGATCCTCACACCCAAAGGTTAGTGACTATCTCACAAGGCAAGCTCCATTAATACATAGTCACCATAGTCTTAACAGTTCCAGCATTGCCCAAAAGTCCAAATCCAAAGTTTTCTGAATCTCCAAGCTTTTCCAAACTCCATCCACAGACCATTTCCAAAGCCTTCTGAACCACATGGTCAGATTAGTCACAGCAACAACCCTATTTCTCCATACCAGTTTCTGTATTAGTCAGTCTTTTATCTTTGATTAAAATACCGAACAACTTAAAGGAGTGAAAGCCTCATGGTTTCAGAGGTTCATGGTTCAGTCCAACGTAGACCAGCTTCATTTCAGTGAGCCTGAGTAAGGCAGAACATCGTTGTAGAAGTGCACAGTGGAATTTTGAAATCTCCTCAGCTCATGGCAGCAGGAAAGGAGACAGAGGTTGAGGTGTCAGGGACAAAATATAGAGCCCAGAGGCATGCCCCTAGTGACCTACTTCCTCCAACCACACTCTACCTGCCTACAGTTATCTCCCAGAACCTTTTAAAATTATTAATCTATTAAATTGCTTAATCCACTGATTATGTTGCACCTATCATAATGTAGTCAATTTACCTCTGAACATTCCTGCATTGTATCACACATGCGCTACCAATATTCTAACAATGTCTCAATTCGTTGAGGCATAATTGAAAAAATACATGTTTAAAGCATAGAGTTTGATAAGTTGTGATATGTGTGTGTGTGTATGATATGTATGTATTGGAATGACTATGTCTTATGAAAAAGCTACGCTTAATTTATTAAGAAACTGCCTAATTCTTCTCCAAAATAGATATCTACTCATGTTGTCATCCACAGAACATGAAAGTTCCAGTTACTTCACATCCCTTCCAACATTTGGGATGTTCAGTGTTTTTAGTTTGATATTAGTAGTAGGTGTGTGGTTATACCTAATAGTGTTTTATTTTGTATTTGTGTTTTCCTTCTTAGTAATTGATTTTTCTTTTTTTATGTGCTTATTTACCATTAGTATTTCTTTTCTGATGAAATGTTTGTTCAAATATTTTGCCCACTTAAAATGCTTCCATTATTGTTGAATGTTGAAAGTTCTTTCCTTCAGTAGCTCTGTGACCCCTTGTCTGCAGTGGTGGCACTGGGCAGCTGGCTGTTGAGGTGGGTGTTTGGGTGGAACAGCACCTCCTTGGCTCACTCAGTGCAGAGCAGTAAATGCTGGGTTTTTCTCCCACTGTGCTGTTGACTGGTATCACTAGATACCTGGAAGAGCCATTCCCTTCAGCGCATCTTCTTAGAATGTCCAAATGAGACTGTGGATGGTAAGAAGATTTTTGCCTCCATTTCTCATACTTCTAAGTATTGGCTTGGGCACGAAGGGCTAAATGGATCACTTCCTGGCAGAAACTTTTGATTCATTCATGGCACAGCAGTGTGAAAAAGTACAGAGATCAGAACTGTTCTGCATTATAATTAGTGGGACCTTTTCTATGGATAGAAGTAAGAGAATTTCTAGACAAAGTACCTTCAAACTTTTACCAGTCCCTTTAAAAGCACTGAGAATAATATTATTAGGATGTAGAATGAAAAATTGAAGTTAAATCTGGTACACAAGTTCTAGAATATGTTTGTCAGGACTCTAAGCAACAGAGTACATTATCCTCTAGCATATTAATACTACCATTCTCTGTTAGTGATAGAAAAGATCTCCTCACCAGCTGTACATATCCCTTCCATATTTTTTAGTCATCCAGTATTTTTAGGTCTTACTAATAAGGCTAAGGTCAAAGTCACTATCGTTTCACACCCAGATACCCTGACTTCCTATTTGCACACCCCCACTCATGTTCTCTACATTGCAACCAGATAGATCTCTTGGAAATTCAGATTGAATGATAACCCAGCTTGCCTGAAAAATGTCTCAACATTTTTCTTAGGAAAAAGAACAAAAATCCTTCTTATAACCTGAAAGCTTTTGTGTGTTAGCTTCTGCTTAGACTTAAAATATTCCATTCTGCCAATTTTTTTGAATAATTGTGTCAGTCATTGATTTAATATTATAGGTGTCTATGTGACTGTGTATTTGCTGTTTTAAACATGTCTGAGTACATTGGGATCCACCATGGCTTATGCATGAAATTAAAGTATCGAATACACATTTTAAAAATGGAAAGATTTAATAAAACTGCAAAATTTCCATTTTCTTAATGATCTGTTTACATGTTAGCATGATTACCAACAGGAATTTAAAGGATCTAAAGAGCCTTTTAGTTAAATACATTAAGCTTAATAGCCATGTAACTTGGCTGAGAAGCTGAGCTGCTTGCACTCCTTCCACTAATGCTGGGAATTTTGTGACTCTTGATGAGGGAGGGATAGATACTCTCTGGTTGCCTTGTTCTGTATTTTCTCATTGTTAACACAGTTGAGAGGAAGAAAGAGTAACTCATGTTTGAACTAAAGACAAGTCAAAAATTAGAACGGATATTTGTTACAAAATATTTGGCCTTGGGGCATTGGAGAGAGATGAAGAGATGAGCAAGCATAAAACCAAAGGAAATAAAGTATCTGGAGAAACCAGGAACTCTTTGGACAAAGGCCTTTGTATGAAAGCGGAAACTAAACATTTGTTTCAGGGCTTAGAGGGTCCAAAGTAATAAAACATAACTACCTTCAGAAATGAGGGGAAGAAAAAACATGATAATCTCTGAGGCAAGGTTAAGATATAAAAATATGCTTATGTGGCTCAGAGGAAAGTTGAAGTTGAAAAAAAATTTTTTTCTGGAAGCTTGTGGATGTGGAAGGTTGAAATGGTGGTGGGATTCCACTTGTCAACCTAGCTCTGTATTCACAGTATTTAGTTAAAGCAGTGCTGGGGAAATGCCTGTGTACATAAGTTTCCATTTTTTGTGCATATTTTAATGTGAAGGTAGTGGTATGGGCAAATGAGAAGACGGGGTATTGATCATTGGTCTGGATCACCCCAATGCAGACTCCAAACTGCTTAGGTGTTTTTGAGTCTTGAGTGATAACTGAGGAATTAACATTTACTTTCTAGCAGTGAGTAAGAAGGTACTTAATCGAGTTCTAGGTAGAAAAAATATTGGAAGTCATAATTCAAAGGAAGGTGATATTGTGTGATCTTTGGTGATGATTATTCCCTGAAAAAAGTCTCAATCAAGTACAGAATAGACTGTGGTGACCTAGAAAGTAAGCACTGGTATAAAAGGGAAAAAACTGGTTTTTGCTTAATAGCATAGGAAAGCACTCAATGTGTTATAATATTTCTGTGTGTGGGATTTTTTTTTAATCTGTAAAGGATACTTAAAGAGAACCTCCCAGTTCACTGATTTATTGAAGGAACACTCGGGTTCCGCTGAAGTCAGACGGTATGTTGGTTACCTTCATATGCATTCTGTCATGGAACTAATTTGTTGCCCCAGCATGCTTCCATTTAAACATCATATAAATATTTTCAACAAATTAAAGTTGTTGGCAAGCCACTTATCTGATGACAGACTCTGTGCCTTTGGGCCAAGGTAAACTGCTACACATTGATGCAGACTTTAGAAGCAGTTTGCTTGTTACTTCATTCCTTGACTCAGCAAATATTTATTGAACAAATGTTAGGTGCTGGGAAATATTCTGGACATAGCAATCCTCAGGTGATGCATGCAAGCAAAGGTAGGTTCTTAGCCTGGTTGGGAAAGATCCTTTTGAGTTGGTTTTTTATGGTGGGTGATGCTTCAGGTGGGGTAGCATTGAAAGTGGTCTTGGAGGATGGAAGAATAAACAGAAGGTATGGGAAAATGGAACAGAAAGGAGGGCAGCTTTTTGTTCTTGGGTGTCAATCAGGGCCTGTGGGTGCAGGTGTAACCTCCAGAGATGAGGCAGTGCCTCTCAGCTGAGAGCAATTCTTTGGAGAAGGGGAGCAGCTGTGAGCCTTTAGTCCCCAACACTCACAGGAGCTGGGAGATTGTGCACTGTCCAGTGGAGAAGGTTGGGGCCATGTGACAAAACAACCTCAGTCAACTATAAGAATGATTGGGAGATAAGACTGAGATAAGAGATATCAAATGCTGATCCCTCTTTCAAGAAGTGTGAATATGGACATTTTCCAGAAAACATCCTTAGCCCTATTTTCACAGTTGACATCTGTCTCTAGGCAATACTCCTCTGCAGTAACTCATCATCACCTTCTGATGTCCTCATGACTCCCATATCCATACATCCAGTCAGGCTTCCCCAAATCAATGTTTGTTGATTGAATACATGTACCAGGAATTTTCTCCTGAAGACGGAGGAAGTAAATGACAGGCAGAGGAAAAAGTAATTCAAGGGCAAGTTCAAAAGCTAGGAAGATGAATTTATAACGTAGTGGAAATTCAGATCTGTGCAGATGACAAACAGGTGAAACTGTGCTGGTTGTATCTGATTACAATCCATTAGCATTATTATCATTATATACTAATCTCCTTGTCTGAATCACAAGGTATTAGTCTTTTATATCTAAAGCAAATCCAAGTATTTTTCCAAAATAGACTTCCAAGAGTCTTCTCCTTCCTACCCATTTTGTTTCCAAGACAAAAAGTCTGATATGTTTAATCAATGGCTGAAAGTGAAGTTCCCTGTTTTCCTCCCAGGCAGGAGAGTGCTTCTCTCTCTGGATGTGCGGAGGCAGGAAACAAGTCAGCTAGTAGAGAAAGGTGTCCTGACGTCTGCAAATGTGCATCTCACTCGCCAAGCACAGCGAAGGGGAGAGCCAAGAGGGACATGGTTAAGAGGGAGACCTGGGCAAGCTGTTCCCTCAAGAAAATGGAAGGGATCTTTACAGATCAGACAAAAGTGGAAAATATTTCTCTGAAAAAATTAAAAATGGCACTCCACTTAAAAATCTTTGATGATAAACAATTCTCTAGGGACAGATAGAGAAAACATAGAACTTAGCTTTCAGAAACAGGCCTTGTGGAAATCAAAGGGGAAAATACTGGCTGGAAATTCCTGGCAGTGAGCAAAGACAGCATGTCATGATGCCTGATTCTTCTTAGTAATCTGTTTTGTTTTGTTCTATGTTACCAACTCACAAATATGAAGAGTGAAAAGTGTTAAGGAATTGCCATTTAGTGCCTCCTATACCTCAGCCACTGTGGGAGGTGTTTGATATACATCTGCCAGGGGATCTTCAGACCATCTTGCTATCTTGTAAAGATGAGGAGGCCAGGGCTCAGAGGCAATAATTTTCCCATATCCATGTAGTTGTTCAGAGACATGTTCTTTCTTCAAGAGTATCTAAAGCCAAATCTAACTTTCCATTTTTCCACAGATCCAAAATTTGGGGGATGATAGGATTTCCTGAGTTATAACTGATCATGAAGAAGAAACTCCTCATAGCAGGGTAATTTGAGGACAGTGCGTGATCATAAGGTACACTGCTCAGGGTCTGCACCCACCCTACTCAGGCTCTGTAAAAATAGACACAGGCTTCTGGTGCCTGGTGGTAGTTGGTCCCAGCTTAGGGCTGGCTTTCTGATTTGGTCATCCATGAAGTAGGAAGAAAATCAAATACCCTTTTGCTTCTTGATTTCCTGCAACAAATCCTGAGAGAATATTGTTAGTGATAGCAACAGTGGTTTCTGAAGGAAAAGTACATGTTTGATGTATGTGAGCAGAGTTACTTCCACTGCATTTTCTGAAAGTTTTACTTTGGGTGTTACTGGATTTGTTTTGTATCCTTTTGGCATAAAATAGGGAGACATATTTCTATTTCTTCTTTTGACCTTTGAATATTTAAAATTCTTATGCCTTTTCTTTATGGAAGATTCAACACTTCATAATCTCATCATCTAATTACATATCTTTCTGTTTAAAGTACTTCTATAGATGTTGATATAAATAGACCCTGTGAACTAATGGAAAGAATTTGGGCCTTTAGAAATAGCTTTTCAAAAATCCCTCTGGCTTAGTCAGTTTGGGTTGCTATAATAAAATATCTTAGACTGGGCAACTTATTAACAAGAGGAGGTTCTTTCCTATGATTTTGGAGGCTGAGAAGTCAAAGATCAAGGCACCAGCAGACTCAGCATCTGGTGAAGACTTGCTATGCTTTAAAGATGGTGCCTTTTCACATGGCAGCATGTTTCCTTTGTCTTCTTTTAAGGGCATTAATTCCATTCTTTGTTGCTTCCCAAAGTCCCCACCTCTTAATTCTATTGCATTGGAGATTAAGTTTCAACTTCTAAAATTTGGGGGGACACAAACATTTAGACCATGGCACTCTTCCTATTCTCTTAGGAGTGCACTGAGCATATTCAACAAGAGAAATGTAGGAGGATGATAATCTTATGCATTAGCTGTTGCAACACCAATATGAGCCTATTTTCCCATTCACGGTTCCTTAGCAGCCCATCCTTATGTTCTAGGCATGACTCTCCCAGAGGACTGATGCCTCTGTGTGTGGCTAGTTGCTTATGGATTTTGGACCACATCATGGCTGCACAGGTTTCTTCAAATCACATGCCTGGGAGATCCAGAGGAGCAGGTTTGGTCTCAGGATGTCAGTAGCAGCCTGGACACAATGTCTCCCCATCTGCCTTTGTGATTTAGGGCTTGTAATTCTATATGCTGAAGCTCTTATCTTTCAGGGGAGAGAGACGCCATTCTGCCCCTGTGCTTCTCCCTGAGGGTATCATTGCAAGAGCAGCAGCTTATCTCTCCTTGTCTCATTTATTTCCCAAATCTTCTCAGAGGAGCAAGGGACTGCTCTTATCTTACCTAGGGATAAATAACTTACTCAGGGAGAGAAAGTTCTATTAATTCTTGAAATCAAAGCATTTGAAACTTCAGGTCTCAAAATTCTACTTTACTGCACATTTTAAAGCAAACATACACAATATCTAAATGTCACTATATTTGGTTTGATTTCAGTGTTTTTCTTCGTCACTCTTTTGTGTGAAATTCTGAATGTTTAGGTTCTCACGTGTTCACTTTCCTCATTCTTCTGGGTGCAGCAATTATGATGGGAACTGAAAGTAATCTTACTCATGTTTTTTTTTTTTCCTCTGAAGTCAAATTTCCTGCCTTGGCATTCTAAGCTTTTGATGATCAGACTTCCATTTCATTATTTTTTCAACCAGTCTCTCTTTTATGACAGAGTCAGTTTCTTCCAAGCTATGTCTGCTCTCTAGATCTCATCTTTTCACCACTCCTTCCTTACCTGTCTATTCTGACCTTCAAAGCTCAATTTAGATAGTTCCTCTTCATGGCTATATGATCTTCCAGTTGCCCACATCTCATTCTAAGTTCCACTTATGTCCTTCTCATGTGTGTTACTCTTTATGGTGACACCCTGGTGATAGTACTTAGGCATGGTTTATCAAACACAAATAAGAAAAAAGTTAGTGTTCTGGTATCATGTATGCACAAGCTCCTTTTGTTCTGGTTTAGTCCCACCTCATACTCATACGACTCCTCCTCAGAATGCATTTAGCTTGGTAAACAACGACAGAGATTGGTTTCTAGCATTGCCATGTCACTTGCATTAATTGAATCACATCATTGTGGTGTTTCCTGTGTCCAGAGTATGCCAGTTCCATTGCATTTGCTTAGGTTTCTGCTTGCATGGGTACTGCACTCACCAGTGATAGTAGCTTCATTTTAGGCTTGTATTATTGATGGTCATAACAGCTCTATTGATATGTAATAGACTGGCTGTAAAGAAATTACACAGAGATATGAATATGAACCTTTGGATACTTATAGATTGAAGAGCATAATGGAGATATGATGCTCTGTAGATGAGTGAATGGCCTGTGCATTTGTAAACTAGTTAACGTAGTCATTCACTAATTCATTAAATAATCATTTAGCACATTAGGTGCACTAAACCTCTATTAAGAGGGGTAACTAAAGAAGAATTTATAGACAATTTCCTCAAGTATCTAGAAGTCTGAAGTGGGAGGCATTCATGTAAATCATTTCAGTAAGGTGTGATAATATATTGTACTATGTACTTTAATACTTGTGGAATATATACTTGCTGTTTGGATTAAGGTTTCCTGAAAGGTAGGAAGGGTATGCTATTGGATAACTCAGGAACTAGTAATCCTTAGAATTGGCATTCAGGAAAGGGATTTTAGTTCTGAGTGCAAGCATGGATTATAATGATTGCTAATTCCCAGAATTAGAAGGCCCAGATGATGAGTTTCATTAGTATGATATTAACTTTGCCTAGATAGCAAGGTAAAAGATTAGATATAACATGTACACAAAGAATATTTGGGTCAAAGGTAAAAGAAACTTTTTGATAACATCTGGTAGTATTTAATGGTTTACAACCTGTCTTCTTGATTATGTTTTATAAAAAGTATTCTGGAATTCTTACAAAAAATAATTTCTTAGTATATTTTAACCTTCAAAACACTTTTAAAAGTCCTACTAATATTTTCAAGCATTATGGCAATTATTGAAATATCTATTCAGTTCTTAATCTTGGGGTAAGTCCATTGGGGACTTAGGTGGCTCTCTACAGTTACATAAATATTTTGGTCATCATGAACAGATATAGATGTGATCTTTAAGGGAGCAACATCATGTTATCTATATTGCTTTTATTCACCCTGTGAGGCCATTTGGTACCATTTTGAATACTTCACAGGTGTCACAGGACAGAGATAGCCAAAGAAATCTAGGTGACTCTATCGCTTTATGGTAATCATGCTAGATTTATTGGTGTTCTGGCAAGATTATTGATTAATTGGTTCACTCATTCTTCAAATATGTATTGAATGCCAACTAAGTTTCAGGTACTGCAGTGTACCAGTAATATCATCTATTTTTATTCAAAGAAAGACTGTTGTGTTATGCATTATCTCAGTTGTCATCTAAGAAATCCACAAGGAATCAAACTAGTTACAGTGATAAATTATTAGCTGCTAGTTATTAGATGACTTATTTGGATTTTAGAGCAATTTGGGAGGAAAACATGAAAATGTGGGAATAAGGAAGAACAATGAACATGATATAATTTAATGGTCTTATCATCTGAATACTTACAAGCATTCCAGAATTGAAAAATGGTAAAATATTTATAGGTACCTACTATATGCAAAATATCATATCAGTTACGAAAAAGCACAAAGATGGATAATTCCCACTACTGAGAAAATGTTGTCTAGTGAGTTGTATTCAACATATATGTAAATAAATATGAGGTGGAGCTTTAGAATCTCTATGAGATATTTGAAAGGGTGCTTTTTCAGGTGTTGCAATCTGTGATGGCTCAGCAGAGGTGTCATTTGTGCTGGGTCTTAATCAAAGAATAGTTTTTAGGTCCATAGATATGGAATTAAAGAGAGTTACAAGTGAAAATAGATAAGCAAAATCACACACACAAAAATCAAAGAACACAATTTGTTGTACTTGATTAGAGCATAGCAAAGTGATAGACTAAGATTTGAAATTCAAACTGGGGCCACATAATAAAGGACTCTTAATGCCAGATTTGGAAGTTTGACCTTTGTTTAATAGGCAATGATAAGTGTTACACATCAGTGTCAACACACAAGTTGTGGCTAGAGTATGTGGCTAGTTTTTGTCAATGAATGTCATCATAACCTCTGAAATTAAACTGTTAGGAGCATATATCAATATCTAAGGGTTTTAGGATCAACTTCCCCAGGGGAATTTATAGTAAAACTTTTAGATTTGATTTTTTCCTTGAGACTATATAAAAAAATCTGATATATTGTGTGTTGACTACAAATTTTAAAATAAATGGTGGAATGCTCTTGTCTGCCAGCTGCTGGAAAGTGAAATAATGACACATTAAGTCATGGAAATGTGGGAATTAAAACTTTCACAGAAACAGAAAACAAAGTCATCATTTCTTCCCTTATCTCTGTCTCTGTGTCAGGTCCCCTTGCTTGCTCATGTCTTGTCCTCTGAGATGACCTCAATTGCCTCTACTTCAGGGTTTCTTGATTTCCACAAGGGGTGAGGCACCATTTTGGAATTCAGTAAGACACTTTTGGCCTCACTGGCTGAAAATAATTGGAATTGTTTCATTTTATTTCTTCTAGAGGAGGAAACTGGAAGGTTCAGAAATTGACCTCTATTCTTTTACCTTTCTGTAGTTCTAACTTTGTTCCAAGTTCTGCCAGAGTCATGGCTGTGAATGTATTTCTGACTGTGTGGTGCTCTAATAATCGACCAGTCCTGCAAATTCTTGTCCTTGAATTTAGGATGCTTTTGCATTTTTCTCTGAAGACAGTTTTACCAGCTGACAGTTGCAGTTAGCTAAGTTCCATATATAAATTTATGCAGGAAGGAGAGGGAGAAGAAAATATGTGGGAATGAAAACAAATATTTGAATGCAGTGAAATAGTTCTAATTCCAAAATGTCAAATTATAGTGTGATTTTTTTAAAAAAGATCTTCAATTTGTAGAATACTTTATAATATTCTCTGCCAAAAACTCCAAGTATGTATCAGTGTCTTTCACCATTTTATGACTCTTAGCGTTGCATGGTCCATAAATTTAATATGTTGTCCAGGTTACCTATTGGATACCTGCAGATAAAATCCCAAACCACATTGGAACACTGATGGCCATGCATTACCACCCTCTCCTTGGTTTGGTTTTCTCTTTCTTATAGATCCCCCACATCAATCACACATTGAACATCTCTTATGTGTTGGTATCTGGTGACATTCTTGAAACTTTACTGCGATAAAAATCAACTGAGGGTATACTGTGGTGTTGATTCTGAGATCTGGGTTGGGGCCTGAATATCTATCTGCATTTCTAACAATAATTGGAATATGCTGGTAGGGGAATCCCTCTTTGTCTAGCAAGCCTTTTTGAGATCATTTTTACTGAGGTAACTCACAATATAATGGGAGCAATAGGCACCCAGTACTGAAAAAGAAAAGCAATTAAAAGGTCATCTGAATTTGGTGGTATACACATTTCATTCATTCAGAAGAAGGAGGTATTCATTTTTGTGGAGAGTAGGAGGAATTCAGGAAGATTTCATAGATGAGAAAACTTTTAATTAAATTGAGCTTTGGAAGGTATAAGGGCATTTAGCAGGTATGGAGGGTATTCCAGATGGAGGGAATATGTATCAGAATTCATGGATTCCCTAGACCCACATAGCTGGCACTTTGAGTATATACTGAAAAGAAGATACATCTAAACTAACTTAGTTTAGATTTTCCAGTTCATATATGCAAATATATCCAGGCATTTTGTGGCAGATGAGGATAACAATTACACACACACACACACACACACACACACACTCCTGGTCAAAGTTGCCATTTTGCTTGCTCACAAATCAATTTTATCTTCAGAAAAACAGTCAATTTTAACAGTGAATTTTTGTCTTTAAGCCATGTTTTCACTTTATAACTTGGAGTCTTTAAAGGAAATATAAATAGCACACTTTGAAAAACTTTTGTTTCAAACTGAGAAACATACATAAGCTTTTTGGGATTTTTCACATGAGCTTGCTTTGAATCAACTACAGTTTTCTGCCTTTTAGAACCTGGTTGCTTAAGTAGATGGGTCTCCATGTTTTTAGATAAAGTCTGAGTCTTTACCTATGTCATTATTGGTCCTTTGTGATTTGGTTCCAACTTATTTTTCTAGCTTCTCTCTTACTGTATTTTCCCCAATGCTCTCTTTACCATCTGCCAGGGATATTTAATATTTATTTAAAAAATAAATGCATGAAATACCTACTACATAGTAGAATATGTGTGTGGCTCTGAGGATGCAGTTTCAAACAAAGTAGAATCAGAACTTGCCTTAAAAAATTTATCTCCTGGGGCTGATAGATATTTACAAGTAGATCCAAGACCTTATGATGGGGTGCTATGAAAGAATGTAAAATTGCAGGGATCTTACTTATCATGAGATTATGCATTGATGTTCCCGAATAAGTGATGTTTGAGTGTAGTCCTGAAGAAATAAAAGGGAGCAAATCAGGGGGTGTGTGGTGGGAGTCGAGGAGAGACAGAAGGAGAACATTAAGTGGAGCATTGTAGACTAGTGGGAAAGTATAGAGACCACTGGAAATTCAATGTTGCTTAACATTCGGGACGAGAGAAGAATAGTGAGAAAAAAGAGTTAGGGAAGGGGTCAGTTGCAGAACACTTTGTGTTTGGTGCTAATGACCATAAATATGTACAGTGGGTCTGCGACACACATCTGAAAAGTGTCCTCCTGAGGGTTGCCTTTTGATGGGTGATCATGGGCAGTGTTTAAATACTTTATTTCTGTTGCCTTCCAATCCTTGATTATGTTGTATTCCTGTTCTTCTGCAGAATCCCATACATTTTTAAAAAGTAGAATCTGCTTTGTAATTTTTTTTGATCTTTCCAATTGGAGGTATTCTCACTTTTATACTTACCTGTCAATTTATAGACTTGATGTGGTCTTTGTAACAGGCTGCCTTTCCTCTGTAGCACTTGTTATATATATAGCCTAATAATCTGGGAAGTTCCTTGAGATCAGAAACTACGTCTAGAATGGGAAGATGTTAGTTCAAATACCACACAACTAGTCACAGAGTTTTTATTGATTTTGAGGATTTTCACACAGCCATCATGATGATATAGTCTAGGGTTTTGGAAAGGCTGGAAATGCATTTTATTTCTGTTAATTGTTTTATCCTTGATGTTTAGCTGATGGTATGTAAGAAACACCCATTAAAACATTGTTGCATGTTTTCTTTCAAATTTTGATTTTTCTTTGTTAAAAAATTGATTTTCAATTATGTTCCTATTAAAAGCTTCTGTATTTTGGAAGAGTTCTAGGTTGAGTTATCATACGATTATTTCTTTATCTTTACCACTTGGAATAAACATAAATTGGTCACCAGATTTCCCCCTGAGAAATTAAAGAGCTCATCTGAGCATTTGTCTGTAGGAGGTAAGGCACTGGGAAGTGTTACATGCCTGCATTCCCTCTTTCTGGGAACACTGAGTGGGAGCCATTTGAGCTACAGTTGGTTCGTGCTTATCTGAGTTTTACTTGCTGCATGGAGGAGGTTTGGAGAGAGAACAGGATATACATAGTGGAGCGTTGTAGGCTAGTGAGAAAGTGTAGTGCATTCAAGTAACTGGTGGAAATTCAGTTTTGCTGCGCCCTAGCGTGTGAGAGGGAAAACGTGAGAAATAAGAGCGGGGCCCTCAGTGTGGTTTTGGATGCCATCAGCAGCTCTTTTAGCATATTGATGTTCAGATCACTTAAGTACCCTCTTACTCTTGCTTCTTTGAAAACCAAAAATGCCTAAATTATTCTTCTTTGAATATGGGCCTCTTAATGGAGGTTAGGGGTAGACAGCAATGTTGTCCCTGGCCTCATTTCTAACCTCTGAAAGCAGTCCAAAGAGAAAAAGACAGAAGGATCATCAGCTTCCAGAAGAGGTTTTGCCCTACCCCCAACAGGCACCCACTTGCTCTTCATGTTCTTATAAGGACTTAGGTACAGATTAGGAAAAGCAAATGCCAGCTGAGGACGCCTTCCTTTGTACCACATCCAGGGAAAGAGATCTGACAGTATCCCAGGCAAAGCTTTCTATAAACACCCTCCTTTTTAACCTAGCCATAAAGAGTTACTTGCAGAAAAATAACCACTTAAAACCCTTTGCCCCCATGTTCAGATTGCTGCCAAAGCTTTTGCTTTAGCTTACTTCAACAAGAATAAACTGTGCAAAGCTCTGGAGTTCTCAGGCAATGTCTCTGCCTGCCCTGCTTGCTTAAGGTCATTAAAATCCTGGCCTTTGCCAAAGGACTTAGAGCAGAGCCATCCTGTTCTTGGAGTGATTTGTAATTTTGCTTAAGTCACAGACTTTTCAGTGGCCAACCACACTGAAATGGGTCCTTCTTAGTTAGTGGTGTTAAAAATAAACAAGATGCAAAGTGTGAGTGTGATAATTATAAAGTTGTATTCATAATGAAGATAGCCTATGTAAGAAAATGCTAATACAGTCATACTCGTGGGCTATTGAAAATAAATCTAGTTTCCCTATTATCCTGTAAGTTGAAAAGACTTTATATTCCAAATGCTTTTTCTTTACAGATTTCATTCTTTATTAATTCATTAAAAAGCCTTCATATTTATCCTCTGTACATTTGTGGTCATGTCTACATAGCCAAATGAATGTGATGAGTTGTATAATTACATAATTCAAGTCTGTCAGGAGAAACTGTTCAGACCATAAAAGCAAAGCTACTTTCAAGGCATCATTGTTTGATTACTCTGAACTAAAGTGTCCAGTAACTCTTTCATTGGCTTTGGTTAAAGAGAGAAAATAATTCATATAACAAGATAAAAAGAGCCAAATGAAGACATTGCATTCATATATTTGCTCCTTGAATTTTTCCTATATCATGACCGATTGGGGAGGACAATAGAAAAGATTATGTTTCAACTTTCTTTTCAATATAACAATCACAGCAACTGAGGAAATGCTTCATGTTTTTATTTGGTAAGCAAAAAGACGACATTAGTTTGTGAATAATTCTGCATTAATATATGTATATGAGCCTGTTTGTTCTTATTCCTTTTAAAACACAGTCTAATAGAAAGATAAGATGCCTGTAGTTTGTATACAATTATCCAAATTTTTTTCATCAAAGGTAAATTAATAATGTTTTTAGAGGGTGAAAATACTCAGGAAATTCTTGTGTGTGCTCATTGACCTGATGCACTGACTCAGAGGAAATTCTAGAGGAAGAAGGGCCTGGTGGAGATGCTTGACTGGGGTGGGGTTGAAAACCAGTGAGACAGCTAAGGGCCGGGGCAGGCAGCAGTGGTGGTGGTGAGTGTTACTGGTGGTACAATATGTCTAAAGAACTTTTGAAATATTATGTTAATATTATATTATTTAATCCATCCATTTACAAAGTAACACAGGTTTTATTATCTCCAGATAATGATTATGAAGACTCTGTTCATAAAACTTGTTAAGGTTAGGGTGCAGCTGGGGTTCATCCATTATTTTTCCAAATTCCAAAGTTCAAATTTGCTCTACTAAGTTGAAATCACAATGTTACAGCAGTGGGGACACATCCAGAAGATGGAATTATGCCCAAGTCTTTTTTAAGTCTTCAGAAACTTCTGGAAAATTATGAGAAGCTTGATTTATATGTGTAATTAATCTCCTGGGGCATTCATGGGATTCTGGTCACTGAACAAATTATTTAATGAGCACCAGCCAACTGGCAGGCATTGTTGTTGGTATGAAGAAAAAAAAATGGGACCAGATAGAAGTTTCCCAACACCATTGATGAGGGCACATCATCAGTCCCAATAAAGAAGTTAGTCTATTTGAGATCACTGTTAATGACTTTAATGCAATGAAATTTAAGAACATACCAGTGAATATTTTCTCTATTTGCTGGCTGTCAGAGAATTGCAATTAAATACAGTCTTTGAGAGAGCACCTCCAAGAAGTAGTTACCTGGCCTTTCAAGTCTACTTGTGAATCCATTGCAATTAACTAGATAATGGACTTCTCAAAAACTCCTATCCTGTCTGTGTTGCAGTGTTTATCTGGAATGGTACAGATGAAGCAGCCTGGGGCTTCTGTCTGCACCAAATAACATGGTTCTTATTACCCTGTACCTCTGCCTCATTGCACATTGGGTAAAGGTAGCATTTGTATCCCAAATGCAAAAATAAATAAATAAAAAATAAATAAATAAATAAATAAAATAAAAAATAAAAAATAAAATACTGAAGTCTTCTTCATGACCCAGCCTTTTCTTTTGTTCTCTTCCACTCTGTGGTTTTTCTAATGGATTTTCTGGATTTTTGTGATATTATAACTATCCAAGCTCCATCTCCTAAAGTGAATCCTGGCCATCATGACAAATTTGATTATTCTCAAGAAAACAATGGTACTTTTACAGCTGCAGCATCACCTGTTTTTTGAGGCTTGGTTCTCTCTGCTGATCTGTTTTCTGGATCTGGTGAGAGGAATTGTTAGTTTGTCCGCTGTTTATCTACACCCACTATCTACCACTTATAGCTTCAAATTTTATTATTGCAATGGAAGTGCTTTATGCTGACTTCAAAAAGAAAAAAAAAATTGTCCACAGGGAGGAAAATTCAACAATCTGCTCACTCCCAACCTGGTGGCCCTCTAAGGAAGAACTCTTCTTGTGCATTCAGCAATGGGCCTTATGACTCTCTCTGTCTTGGGTAATGGATTTGAAGTTCCATAATTCTCCCCAGGGAAGGGAATAAATGCAGTCTCTTGTGCCTTTTAACATGCACTTAGCAATTTGAACCTCAGTGAAATTAAAAAAAAAAGCCCTTTAAGACCTAAAATCATTTGAAAGAATGAGCAACTACAGGAGGCTGATTAAAAAGAAGATGGGTAAGGGAACACATGACGTTTATTAACCAGGAGTCCTTTCATGGGGTCACCTTTTAGCCTTTCCTTTAAGCTTGTCAATTTACTAAATGACTTTAATCCCAAGATGTTTCCTTCATAAACTAGAGAAAGAAATATCATGTTAGTCTAAGCATCTCTCTTTATTGAATACCACCCGAGTAAATTAAACATAAGCTGAGATAATGACAAAATAATGAGGTCTAGGAGAAGCTCATAATCTGACATAACATTTATCCTTGGTCTCCCTTCCCTCCACTTTACCCTTCATACATTGCTTTGTTCTTTTTGTTCAAAGAACAGAGACCTTTTTTTTTTCCTTTTTGTGAAATATAGGTGCCCTTTCAAAAAATCTCTTGTCGCAGAGTCCAGGCCTTCATTTTGGATGCTTTCCATGTAAAAATAACAAATTAGAGTTGGTTAGCCTGAAAAGTGACTTATGAAAAGTGTTTTCCAGTAGTATCTCAACCTGTATTTTCAGCATATTTTTACATTGCTTATATAAATAAAGAAGAAACATACTGTGGGTTGAAAAATTTAGTTGCGCTCCTACTCAAGATATCATCATGTATATTACATCAGTTCTAGAGTTGGAGAGAAAGATGACTAGTAAATGGGAAAGTGAATTCCACGCAAGGAAGTATCACTGAATTCGTAAGGGATGGAATCCTCCCTAGTAAGACTTGATTTCACCTAGATACTGCTGCTGGACACTCAACTGTTGTCATTTGTAACCCATAATAGAGATGACAGTCTTGCCACTTAAAGACAAAATGTGCTAACTGATGGCAGAGATATCCAGAAGGCTATGTTCCAATGATAAGAATCACTGCTACTACTTGATGTTAGGACAGCATGTCTCTCTCAAATTAATCTATGGTACCAAACTGAGCCATGTAGTGGTCTGCTCTCTCCACCTGATTTGTCTGTTTATCCTGAGTTACATAACATAAACCTTTGGTCCTTGTGGAATATATTCTAGTTTTAATGTCTCCTGTTCTGTTTATGTATCAGTGACGTCTATTGGAAAGTTATTCATGTATTTCCTCATTCAGTCAATGAGTATTTATTTAATATGCATCTACCATTTGCAAAGTTCTGTGCTAATACTGAGAATAAGAAAGTTATTAAGGGCAGTAGAGTCTGGCTCTATGTGACTCTGTCATAGTGGGGACACAAGTAAGTAAGCAGCTTATAAAACAGAATGATTAGTACCATGAGAGGGGAAGCACAGAGGATGCCACATGGGCATAGAAGAGAGCACCTTACACAGAAATGGAGATTTAGAGATGTCCTTCTGGAGAAAGTAAGATGCTTACATTTAAATCTATATGTGATTACTGTGACTACAATATGAAGAGTGGACTGGTAAAGAAGGGATAAGATCTGAATATGGAAGAAGAGAAAAGGAGAATTTTAACAGAAGATACAGTCTACACTGGGATTTGAGTAGTTATAGCACTAAGGGGGATAGTGTTGTTGGGAATGATACTGTTTTCTGGCTTGGGCAATGGGTGAATATTGATACTAATAGCAAATACAGGGTGGTGACAGCAAAAGATGATGAATTTGGTTAGGACATGCAAATTTGTGGGAGAACCAAAAAGATGTTCTTTAGGTTCGTGGTCACTAGAGATATCATTACTATTGTCATCAGTAATAGGTCATAATCAATTTATAGAAATCAATTGTGCTCAGTCTCAGAATCCTACTAGTTATTGGGTCAATATGCAGATGTTTTGTTCTTCTATGTCCAGAAGGCATCCAAGTTCATTTATGTCTTATTCATGGATCTCCATTCCAAATGGTGCTTGAAGGAATCTGCTTGTCTTAAGTATGCTGTGTATATGTAGTCTCTCTCTCCACCTCTTATGCATAGACATGTGCACATTATACTTTACCAGGGAGGTGATATGGTGGTACAGAGAGATTTCAGGACTGGAGGACCAAAAGACTCAGGGTTTAGCAAGCCTCTGTTTCTTTTCAGGATATGGCTCTGATTCAGTCATTTAACCTTGTTTAATGCCACTTATGTGTTAAATGAAGATGACAATATGGTTCTCTTATTTATCAGGTAGTGAGGTTCAAATGAACAATTATTGGAAACTCTGAAGTATTACACAAATGCAAGGCATTACAAATTAGTTTTGTCTTGGTATTTAAAAAATACGAAATAGAAAATCAAGTTGCACAAAGTTTTTCAGTTTACTGACCAAGAGGACTAAACATTTCTTTCTTGGAACATATTATTTAGAACTGAATAAACTGAAGATAAACTGAAGTTGAAGATCACATAGACCCAATAGGAGAGTTGAGAACATAAAACAGTTGCACATTATTTGCTTCTCGTTTTGTTATATTTCACTGGATTGGATAAACTGAGGAATTCTACAAGGATGACAGCATTTTTGATAAATTAAATCTCCAAGTTTAAAAAGAATAATAAAAGGAAAATAATCACTATGTCAACAGAAGTTTCTTTCTGAGGCTTGTTGTTCATGAATATTCAATTTTCATTAGACTCTCAGGAAAGAAAGAAAACTCACCAGAAACCCATGTCAGTGAAATCTGGATTCCTGAAATTGCCCAGCACAGAGAAGAATAAGGAGTACCTGTTTGAGTGGGAAGTGGAGAAAGGAGACAAAGGAGGAAAATTAAAAAAAGAAACTAAAACAGGAGATGTGGAGAAATACACTGATGTTTGTGGTTTATCTTGCTTTTTGGTAATTTAAAAGATGATATTGATAATATGATTAATAATGATTTTTAGTGAAGTGTCAGGTAGGGAGGGGAGAAAAATCTTGTGCATATTCCAGGACACGGATGCAGGCTTCCTGAAACACTTTATAGAGCTCTGAATATGTGGTCTGGAATATTTTATGGAAATGACACTTATGAGTACATTTTTTTCTTGTCACTTGGTATGAAATTACATAGTTTTGTCTCTGATTTAGCAGTATTCAAAAATATTTTTAAAAAAATAATGCTGAGATTTTGGTATGGAATTTAATAATTAAATGGAACAAAGATGAAAAAACTTTTTTTTTAAAGTAAATCCTTAGAGTACAAACCCTCAAGGAAAAAAAATCTTGATCAGAGTCGTCCCAACATGAATGTGAAAATGAACACACACACACACACACACACACACACATACACATTTGTATATGTGCACACATAGTTATGTAAATCTTGTTATTCTTAGGTACCCTGATTATATTGGAAATTGTATACATTGGTTTTTCAAAATTTTCATTCTATAATTAATTTTAAAATATATTTATTTATATACTACAATTTAAGTACTGAATAAAAATCAAAATTCCTCACTTATTCCTAATGAGTCAATGTGAATTGCCATTAAGTTCGTTTTCTGTGGATGGTTTGGGGGATAAATGTGGAGCATTTAGAGACGTGCATGTTCTACTATCAAAGAGGGTAATTTTTAAGTTGGTTGAGCATTTTGGTATGTTTGCATATGCTTTGTATACTTTATTAAAGAACTCTATTTCTGTATGTGTCCAGAGATTCACCAATATTTGTCCCTACTCATCATTATCCTTGCTTTTATCATTTCTACTGAATGTCTTTTTATTGAGTGTGCATATTTAGAAACATGATTTAAGTTTTTGATATGATTTAAGTTTTGGTATGATACAATACGCTAGGCTGGCAATTAACTATTATTTATTTATTATTTATTTTTATTATTATTTATTATTTATCTTTTAAAAATATTTCTTCAGGAGATCATATCATTTTATATTTGATTATATTAATGAAGTTTCCCCTCAGATTTATTGAGGTGTAATTTTCACACAATAAGATTTTCCAACTTATGTGCAGAGGCTGATGGATCTTTATAGTGCATGTAGTCACGTAACCAGCACCACAATCAAGAAATATAAAATCCAGCAAATTTCATTACTTCTTTTAGTTCAACCCCTCCTCACTAGCATTTGTCGTTTTTAGAATTTCATACAAATGAAATTACATGGTATGTAATCTTTTATGTTTGACTTTCTCACTTAGCATGATATGTTGCAATTCATTCATGTGCATCAGTAGTTCATTTTTATTGGTGGATGTTCTTTCAATAGTACAGCTATACCACAACTTGCTTGTCTATTCCTCCTTTGATGGACCGTTAGTGGCTTTTATTTCCAGTTTTCAACTATCTTGAATAATGCTGCTGTGCACATTCTCATACAAGTGTTTATGGACCTTTTTAAAATGTATCTCACTGGGTTGAAAACCTAGGAGTGGAATTCCTGGGTTGTAGACAGGCATGTAAGGTGAGGCCAGCCTGTTTCCTGAAGCAGCTGGGTTGCTTTCATTCCACTGAAGCGCAGGAGAGTTTCAGTAGCTCCATATCCTCATCACTAGTATTGTCAGCTGTTTTAATTGCAGTCATGCTGATGGGTATTACTGGAGTTTTAAGCTGTGGACTAGAATCAGACTAAAGAAGATTCTCTACTGAAAGACAAAATAAAGGAACATTTTATTTGAGTTCTCAGGCTGGTCAGCCACCAGCACAGACTTGGAATATATAAGCCCTGTTTTATTGTACTGAAATACTTTCCTTTTCATAAAGTGAAATATTAAATTCTGTTGGTTTCAGTTTGATAATTCAAATGCTGCCATTTTAATGTGCCTCTTCATAAATCTATTTTATTGCATTCTGTGTCATCCCTCATATCTTGGATAAAAATGCTTTTGTTTCTTTTCTGGTTAATAGACTTGGAAATTGTGTGTTTTCTTTATTTCTTATGTTTGGAGTGAGTTGGTAATAAATTCTTTTCTTGCTCATTTTTTGTTTAGCATACTTTCAATTATTATAGAAGGAGACAAATTGTTTTAATGATGTATAATATTGTGAAGAAAGCTTCCATTCCCTTCAAAAACATTTATTTCTCTTCTAAAGACAGAGTTCCACAAAATTACGAGGTGAATGGATGTGTTCAATAAATAATGGTTAGAGATATCTGTATGGAATTCTGTGATAAAGATAGCTACCTTCACATGGTCTGATTATATGTTTTCTTAATATTTTTATTGGTGCATTAGAGTTGTATATAATGATGGGATCCATTGTTATATAACCATCCATGCACACAATATGGCAATATAAATTGGCCAATATTAATGATTTTGAAGTGAATATTTTTGCTCATTTGGTTCATCATAAAAGAGTATGCGATTTGACAAACATGTTATGATTTCTTCAATTACAGAATCATGTAGCAATGCAAGATGGTAGTTCTATAAAGCCCTTATAGTTTTGTTGAATGCAGTGGCACTCACCTGTAATTTCTGCAACTTGGAAGGCTGAGTCAGGAGAATCACAAGTTCAGACTCAGCAACTAAGCGAGGCCCTAAGCAATTTAGTGAGATCCTGTCTCAAAATAAATAAACAAACAAAACAATAACAACAACAACAACAAAACACAAGAAGGGTTGGGATTGTGGCTCAGTGGTTAAGTGCCCCTGGGTTCAATCCCTGATATCAAAAAAATAAAAAGTTTATAATTTAGTGTAAGAGAAAACAAAAAACAACATTTAATTGTTCAAATTAGTACATGGTGTTGAAAAGAATGATTTTTCTCCATTCCTGTTTTTTTCTTTCATAGGAAAAGACCTTCATATTTCCATTCAGGAGCCTTCAGGTTCAGAGGCAGAATGAGCTCCTTTGCTGGTAGGCATTTGTCATTGGTCCACATATCCTAATTAGCTAGAATGAAGATACCTTAGGACTCGAGGAGGAAGTATGGCCATTCTGTTCTTAATGGTTTAGTGGGAAACAAAGGCCTCAGTTAGTGGAATAAAGCATGAACTCAAAGTCTGGGTGGCTGTTTCAAAGTTCTATTAGAAGGTAGCAAGCCCATCTAGGCTTTCACCATGAGTTATGTCTTCTTTCCAGTCTTCATTCAGAATAATGGTTGGAGAATATCATGCTAAGTGAAATAAGCCAATCCCAAAAAACCAAAGCCTGAATGTTTTCTCTGATAAGTGGATGATGATATATAATGGGGGTGGTGGCAGTGGGGGGCAAGAGAAGAATGGAGGAACTTTGGATGGTGTAGAGGATGGGTGGGAGGGGGTGGGGAAGGAAAGATAGTAGACTGAGACAGACATCATTACCCTATATACATGTATGATTACAAGAATGGTGTGAATCTACTTTGTATACAACCATAGAAATGAAAAGTTGTACCCCATTTGTGTACAATGAATCAAAGTGCAGTCTGTAAAACTAAAAATTATACTTAAAAAATAATAGTGAGCTTCTTCTCAGCAAAGGAAATAATCAGCAACGTGAAGAGAGAGCCTTCAGAGTGGGAGAAAATCTTTGCCACACACACTTCGGACAGAGCACTAATCTCCAGAATCTACCAAGTACTCAAAAATCTTTACACCAAGAACACCAATAACCCAATCAATAAATGGGCCAAGGAAATGAACAGACACTTTACAGAGGAAGATCTACAAGCAATCAACAGATTTATGAAAAAATGTTCAACATCACTCGTTATAAGAGAAATGCAAATCAAAACCACCTTAAGATTTCATCTTACCCCAATTAGAATGTCTTTTATCAAGAACACAGGCAACAACAGGTGTTGGCGAGGATGTGGGGAAAAGGGTACACTCATACATTGCTGGTGGGAGTGCAAGTTGGTGCAGCCACTCTGGAAAGCAGTGTGGAGATTCCTTAGAAAACTTGGAATGGATCCACCATTTGACCCTGCTATCCCACTCCTTGGCTTTTACCCAAAGGACTTAAAATCAGATTGCTTCAGTGATGCAGCCACATCAATGTTCATAGCTGCTCAATTCACAATAGCTAGATTATGGAATCAACCTAGATGCCCTTCAGTAGATGAATGGATAAAGAAACTGTGGTATATATACACAATGGAATATTACTCAGCCATAAAGAAGAATAAAATTATGGCATTTGTAGGTAAATGGATGATGTTGGAAACTGTTATGCTAAGTGAGATCAGCCAATCCCAAAAATCCAAAAGCCGAATGGTCTCTCTGATAAATGAATGATGATGCATAATGTGGGGGGGAAAGATGGCAAGAATGGAGGAAAGATAGCTAGCATAGAGGGAAGGGAGGGGTGGGGGCGGGTGGGGGGTAAAATTAATAACAGAGTGTGTGACAGATACCATTGCCCTGTGTACATGCATGAACACACAGATGGTGTGACTCTACTTTGTGTACAACCAGTGAAACAATAGCTGTACTCCATTTGTGTTTGATGAATCAATAAGTAAAAAAAAAAAGAAAAAGTATTAAATAACTGGCACATTAAAAAAAAATAATAATAGTGGCAATATTTTGGTTTCAGTTGCTGACTCCCTTCCTTTATTTCTCAGTGAAATTAGAACACATATGGGAAACAGGGTTCCGTTTATTGCAAGCCCCCAAAGACACCAACTTACAGTAAATATCAAGCACTATATCAACTTAGGGCATTGGTCACCTTTTGCTAGTTGTTAAAATCTTTCCTCTTGCAGACTGTCCATGCACTGGATTGTCAGCATGGAAAGCTATCTCCTTGTTCAAAACAGTTGGTGTTCTTCTGTATGTGAACTTTTACTTTCTGCACTAAGTTAGTCATGTGACATGCTTTGACCAGTGAAATGTAAGTGGAAGTGACAACTGAAAAGTCTGGGCAAAATCAGTGAGTGGGTTTTCACATTTCATTTTCTTTGCTTCTGCAATCACAGAAGCATGTATCAAAAGGGAACCTTTGTTAACATAGGGCCCAGAGTGAGGATGGTGTAGAAGATAGACCTATGCTAATAAGCATGTAACATGTTAACATGTACAAGAATTAATTTATTGCTTTAAGCTGCTGAGAGTTGGGGGTCGTTAGTGTAGCATACATTTTATTCTGATGCATACATTGTTTCTTTTTTAATTATAAGAATATTTTATTTTTAACTTTTCATTTTTAGTACATTTAGTTATACATAATAGTGGGGTTCATTCTGACACATTCATAAAGGCATATAATATAGCTTTCTCCATCAACTCCCCTTTCTTCTTCCCTCCCCTGCATATAGGATTTAATCATAAATTTGTTGGGACTTTTGATATATGATACCTCAACAATCTAAGAATAGCCCTCCCTGAAGTGGATGGGGATTGCAAGGAAGGAGTACTGTATCAAATGAAACAGTTCATTATATAAGACAGACCTAGTTCTGAAAAAAAGAAATCAGTCTTTTATACTTGTGCATTGATTATCTAGGAGAGATCAGAGTTTTACATGACTTAGCCTGGGCAAGTATGATTGAATAGAAGGAATTAAACCTGGGGAGGGAGTAGGTAGCTAAGTATAGCAGGGTCTTCAGCTGCCTTTAAGTGGTGGCTTCTGGATGATTGGTCCCTTCAAAGCAATGAGAGAACTGCAAAGGATCTGGTTAGTATGCTAACACATTCCATTTCATCAGTGGGATTCACAATCCATTGCCTGTATTTATTCTTAATTTACTCCATTTAGCTTTATGGTACACAATTTCTTTAATATTTTTTTTTTCAATTTTCTTTTGTTTCTTTCAGTGGGGGTATTTGAGTTTGTCTAGTTAAAGAGTAAGTCACATGCTATACCATGGAAACAAAGGTTCTAAATAGGCTTCCATAGAACAAACCGGTGTTAAGTATTAGATCCCACGTAGCACATGTTAGTCCAGGCATGCCAAACAAAGAAAAACTGTGTTCAAAGCCTCTCTTCCCAGGTACAAATTTCAAACTGCAGCAGCCCTAGGCTGGTGGAATACAAACGGCATCTGTAAACAAAGTTTGGAGTTTTACTTATGACACTAGATCAGTTATTCCTCTTACTCTTCAGTGTCTCCCCATTCTTCCCAAAGTAATGGCCAATGTTGTTGTTGTTTTCTTTTTTGTCTGTTTGTTTTTTTAATATCTGCAAGCCTTCAATGCAAATACTGGCCTATGGCTGGCAGCATCAGCAGAACCTGGGAGCCCATTAGAACTCCTGAATCTCAAGACCCACCCCAGACCTGCTGAGGCAGAATCTGCATTTCAAAAAGATCCCCAGGTAATTCACAAGGTTCTTTAAAGTTTGAAAAGTTCTGACCTGTGAGTCTCTCCCTTTGATTCTTTCCTTTACTTCATATACTAATACTTTCAATTTTTCTATTCCATCCATGGTGGTTCTTGAACATACTAGGCCCATTCTTGCCTCAGTGCTTTAGCATTGCCTGTTCCTTTTTCCTTGAATACCATTCCCCAAATATCTGTATGCTCTTTTCCTTTCATCTTGAGGTCTGCATTTGAAATTACATCTTCATCTGCCAGCACTTCCAAATGCCATTACTGTGCTCTGATTTTTAGTCTCAACATTTAGCACCTTTTAACCTACTATCGAATTTACTTGTTTGTTATGTTGATTGTCTGTCTTCCTTGAGGACAGGGAGTTTTGTATGTTTTGCCTGTTGATGTTTCTATGTAGAGTGATGCATAGTAGGTGTTCAATAAAATTGTGCTGAATGAATGTATTGACTGAACTACTTAAAAATTTCTTCACACTATCAGGTAATTTCTTCAAATGCTTGCTATGATTTAAGGCAGGCAAAATCTGTGTAAAGCAAGTTATTTCATTAGCATGTGTTTTCACCAAGAAGGTTGCTAAACAAAATATACAAGTTATTCTAATTGAAGACCATGGGCTTTTCTTCTTCTTCACAATTTTGATAAAGGGAGCTTTACTCAAATAGTTTAATAAACCCTTTCATCCTTAGCCAAATGATCTTTTCTCCAGAGAGACTGAGGAAACATAAAAAGACTCATCCAGCACAATTTTATCAAGATTAGTGTCTGAAAGTTATGTCCAGTGCTCTCTTTCCCAAAGAACTAGCCCAATCTTTTATTTTCTGTTTCCATCCAAATTTGAATATTTTGTTACACAAGTTCACTCGCTCTTGGCCAATGAACCTGTTTCTAAGAAAGGCTAAATATTCTCATAAAGAAAACTCAAACGTTTTGGACAACAAGTAATTTTTACCAAACAGCCTTTTGATGAGTTAAGTGTAAGTAAATGAGAAACAGATGAATTTCATAGATATTGAGACCCAAAAGTGTGAAATACAAGGGAAAATTTCTTGTTTTGTATGCTCAGATATAAAAATAGTGTGTATAGTAGTTTGAAATGTATCTTTTCTGGTTTTGAACATGCTTTGACTCAGAGATGGTGTTTCCTATATGCTTTTTCGATGGGAAATATTTCCTATTCATAAGCTTCCTCTTAGTAACACTTGGAGGGTAATTGAGTTGCTCTAATCTCTCAATTTTGAACCAATGTAAATATTTTATTTATGTAGTCAGGAGAGTCCAAAGCTATCTATATTTTCTTCTATTTTAATATAAGGAATAGACAGGCTTTTGCTTTGTTTCATTTAGTGTCCTTTTGGTTACAGGGAAGAGAGATGTGCCTGGACTAGTTCAACAAATAGTTATTCTACTGAGATAAGGAGACATGAAAACATTCATGCACCTGAGCATGGTTGCATATATGAGTATCTGTCCAGCAGAGCATCTGGTAGATGGTACTGGGGGCCGCTGGAAAGGCCCGTGGTTCTTTTGTGCTTGGTGGAGCCATTTTCCTCACTCTGTTGATGACTCATAAATTCTGCTTCAAATGACCCATAGTGGCAGGGACCTGAGTTAACTATATAATCTTTTAGTTCAGCTGCCACAACAGTCTGACTTAAACTGCAAAGAGGACTTGCTTGTGTTTTGAACCAAGTCACTGATCACCTTAGCTGACAGCAAGCCTACCTGATGCTGTGATAGAGAGCCAGGTTCCCTGCCTATGAGGGAGATGTGCAGACACGGTTCAAGATTAGTGGCTCTGATTTCAGTGAACTGAATACAGACTCCAGATGCACTATGAAAATTTGTTGAAGAAAATTTCCAACAAAATATTTTTGCCAATATGTTCTTCAGAAAATAAAATATTACTTGTTTCTCTTTTCAAGAATCGAAATGTTTTGGATTTTTAATTTAAGATGCCAGAATTAGAAAGGGTGTGTATGCCTGCAAAGTTTAGAATTTCATCTAATCTGTCTGGATTTTAAGAAAACAACAACATCATCAATTACGTGACCTTTTAGGGGACATGCTTTTGGATATAGTTTACTGTACTGCTTTAAATATAGTCGCTCTCTTTATTTTCCTAAGACCCTTGAAATATTCCTTGAAAATGTGATCTTTGATTTGATACATACTAATCTCATAATTGGCTTTATGTTAAAATAAAAAGAACAAAAGCAGACTTCAGGAACTTGGAGGAGATCCACTGAAAACCTGATAACAATTGCAGTAAGGTTTATTTTGCCTGGAGAAGGCAAAAGACAGAATAAACAATAATTTTAAATAATACATAATTCTGATGTAGGATTTAGACAAAAATCTGCTCTGTCAGCAACTGGAGTTTCGAAAACCCATAAAAGGGAGATAATAACCAGTGCTAGAAAGAACACGGAACTGAGCTGAGAGGCAGACCTGGCCTTGGCTTTGTCAGTTACTCGTGGGCGCCCTTCGTTGCCTGGTAACAAGGAAAACCTAGGACCGGATGCTGGCTGAGGTCCTTCTTAACAAGAGAATAGCTTACATCCAAGGGCTGGGGAAGTAGCTCAGAAGTAAGGCACTTGCCTAGAATGCAAGGGTCCTGCGTTTGATTCACAGCGAGAGAGAAAGAGAGAGAAAGAGAGAAAGAGAGAGAGAGAGAGAGAGAGAGAGAGAGAGAGAGAAATCGATTGGATGGATTGGTTGTAGAAGTGGTTCATTACACATTTCTAAAGGGTGATGTTTGAGGATTCTCATCCTTCCTTTCTGAATTACCATGTTATTGTATGTATGTGGAATTCTATAAAGAAAGAAAGAACAAGGACTTCTTTTGCATTTTTTACCATGTTTAACCTAGAATGAAATTCTATCACTCATGCAAAGGCTTTACTTTATAATACAAACAGACAGACAAACAAAAACAAAACCCTGATTCAGGGGACAGAGTTTGAACTCATGACTGAGAAATGGAGATACAGATTTTTTGATGTTCCTTTGAAAGAAAAACAGAATCAAAATAATCCTTATGTTGAATAGAAACAGTTATCATTCAAAAAGAGATGCAAACTCATGGTGTAATTAGTTGTTAATTATTGAAAAACAGCATACCTAGGCTTGAGACTAATTATAAGAGGAAAAGAAAAAGCTGACAAATATTATCAGTGACAAGAATAAAGGTTTATCCATCATAGCACTAAATGGAAGTAAATTCTAAGATATATAGATATTTTTTATCCTACCTTTAGCATTATTATTCCCAATTAATTCTAAGAAAAACAGGCTGTTTCCTTAGAGCAAATCAAGCATTATAAAATAGAATCACAGTTTTGGGACAAGAATTCCCTGTATGTAGTCATTAACATTGGCTTCTGTTTCTGGCCCTCAGAATCCAGATTATGACATTAGAGCCTCTTTCAACCTCTCAGTAGTTGACTTGAGTAGTTATTTTCTCTCCCACAATAATGTCAACCACAGCCATCAGCTCACTTCTGTAAATATATCCATTGAATATTTGCCTACTTATATGCCAAGGACATTGTAAAATCTCAGACTCTGGAAGAAACAGTGGATCCTCAAGAGGATCGGCTTCTATAGAAGACTCAGTGCTGTAAGTTATAATTTAGAGGGCCTAAGAAAGACCAAACTATTTTTCCATGTCCAAAGAGAATTGATATTGATTAAAGAGTTTTTCCTTCTTTGGTTTTTCTAAAAACCAGAGTCTTATAGAATGGAAAACACCTTAATATCTTAGCAAGAATGAATATTGTAATAAATAGTCCTCCTTGATGATAAGAAGGGCTCACTATGGACATTTTTAGCACCTAAGCAGGGAGATAAAAATGAGGAAAATGCATGGAAAGCATACTTTTCTCCCAGAGGTGACTCATCTTTTTGTATGTGTCAGGTGTAATTTTATAATTTTATATATTGGACATTTTTATGGAAAAATATTTTTAGAATGCATGATAGTAGCATATACTTTTATTATACAAAATTGCAATGTGATAACTAAGATTAAGTGACACAAAATTGCATCCTATTTTAATATTGAATTAATTAATAAATGATCAAATAGGATGGTTTCTATTGACCATAAAATCCAGAGATCCTTTAGTATTATTAAAATCCTCCCCTACCCTACCAATGGGGCTTCCTAACTCTCACAAATAAATCATTTCAATTTTACAAAAGTTTCAGATAGTCAGGGGGGCTAAATGTAATCCAGTGAACTTAATCTCATGTAGTCAAACAAATCATCTTTTTTCATATTCTTTGGGAATTTGGGAAGTGCATGAATGAAGTGGCATTTACTTCTGAGTGTTCATCCTGGAGAGTGTGCCTTTGGAGGAAACTGGAGGCACTCACTGAACCTGTCTCTCCAAGAGCCAGGACCCAAAGCAGAGTGCCCGTTCCCTCGGGTCACCAAACACCACCTTAGGGAGTTCTTTAGCATTCAAAGCTAAAGTAGTTCCAATTTTCCATCCTCCAATATGAAAAACTGGCAAGCTATGTTGGTGATAGGAAAGAAACCGTACTTCAGAACAGGGGATTTTTGTGGCAGTCTAAAGCAAAATAATGGAGGATTAGTAGTTTTACCCAGAAGGTTGAGGTCAGCGTGTCAAAGCTCTGATTTTGAGTCTAAACACTGATTCAAATACATGCAATATAACAATATTCATGATAATTATTAATTTATTTTTAATTTTTCTCTCCCCTCGATTTGTTCTTTCCTTCCTACACCTTATTAACTTTTCTTTCTATTTAGATTTTTTTTTCCACCCCAACAGCTTTCTGGACTTTCTGGACTGTAATTGATGCAAATCCACCCCCAGGCTTCGCTGGAGATTCTGTTACCAGAATCAAGTGAACCGCTCAAATAGCTCCTGTTTTATTGTTGTATCCCTCCACCCCGCACGCCCAGCCCGGAAGATATCCAATTCACTTTCCCTCTTTGATTCTCCATGTACTTCCTGGACTTTGAATTGTATCTCTTCGGTTATGATGTTTTTTCGTTTCCTTTTCTTTTTGAACACTCATTTACTCTTTCTCAGTCCTTACCTCTCTTCTCCAGGACATTGCTAGATTTTTAATCTTTGTTTCTGTCTGATTTGCTAATATGCCTCTCTATTACATCCTTAAATGCAAAAGTAGCACCCACTGCAGAAGGAGCAACAGCAAGGGCGACACCACCAGCAGGAACAGCAGGGTGTTGAGTGCGTTGACGTGCCTGGCCCTCCAGTTAACCATCCGCTCTTTTCTTTCTTTTTTATCCAATTGGTGACCCCCTGGGAGAGTATTCTAACCTCCTTGGCTCTGTATAGACACTTCCAGGTTACTCTTCACCCTTTCTAACTCAACTCTTTTCTCACAGTCCTATTGAACGTCTTTTTCTGAAGGTCAGCAATGGCCTTCTCGTGATCACACTCCGTGTGTCCTTCCTCCAGCCCATGGCCTCAGTCTTCCGAAATGCAGGGCATTGGCAGACATCACTTTTCACCTTAGTATTCTCTTGTCTTTGTTCACTCTCACCTCACTCTCATCCTCATCACATTGTCCACATTCCCGACTCTCTATTCCTGTTTCCACTATATTTCTGGCATTTTGCCATGTTGTACAGCTTAGTTATTTTCTTGGTAACTTCTGTTTTCCTGTGGTTGTCCCTTTCTGTCCATCCTAGTCCAAGTCACCAGCATTTGTCACCTGGAGTCCTGGAATAGCCTCCTGACCACTATCCCAGCTTACTCTCTCTCATAATCCATTCCCCACATGGCATTCAGAGACATCTTTTCAAAGAGTAATCATATCCCTCTTTTACTGACAATCCTCCAGTGACTTCACACAGAACTTAAAAGCAAAGGCGTCTTATCCTGACTTCAAAGCCCATTCATCTAAAGAAACTGCTCTGCTGATTGTTATCACATCTTTGTCTTCAGGAGCACATTTATCCTGATTCCTCTGACTCTTTTTTGGTTTACATTTTTCAAAATCATCTTTCTGTATTTGTACTCTCTTTCTTTTGATTAGGATGTGTTCTCCCTGAGATCAGACCCCCTACCCTTTTTAAAGTTTATGGCCGTTGTTACAGGACCTGGAATGGGTTTGATATGTATTGGTGGAATGAATATCTCAAAGGTCTTTGGAGAAGGCACCTTGGGGTAATTTCCCAGGATTCTGTAAAGCTCCCATTTATATTTATCTAAAAATTCTAAAGGAGTGCAAAATTGCTGTCCATGAAAACTACACAGATTTATTCTCCCATAAATAGTAGAAAAATGCCTCTTAATCTACATTCTTGCTCACAGTGGTTTTCATGGTCCTGTATGCTGACTGGGCTTGACTGAGCCACTATGGTAGGCCCGCTTAGAGTTTCTCATGAGGTTGCAGTCAGATGGAGCTAACTGCCGTCAGGAGGTTCAGCCTGTATGCAGGGATAGCAGGGCTTCTCTCTCTGGGCTCCAGTTCCTCTCAGGGCCTTTCTTCTCCATTCCCTCTCCAAGGGATCCCTTTCAACAGGAGAACTGAACAACTTTCCTGACTGCTATTGATCCCCAAAAGCTCATACAAGAGGGAAAAATTGCCAATTGTTCTTCCCTGCATTTAGAATTCCTGAAATATTATTGGTTCTGCTTTCTCCTGGTGAGAAGCCAGTCCAGATTCAAGGGAGGAGTGCATCAGTGGGGAAAGATGGTTGGGTTTGTCTGAGCACAGTTTTGGAACCTAGCTATGTAGGTAAAGTGAAAGAACAGGACGGTGGCAGTAGGAGATAAACGTGTAAGGTGACACCTGGGTTTTAAATCAAAATTCCAAATTCCATGGTATCTCATAAATTAGAAAGTTGAAATGAAACTTGCATAACAAAAGATAATGAGGAAAATTAGCATGGAAAATATTTTTTTGAAATCTAGCTTGCTCCAAAAAATGCAGGAGTTTGTTTATTATTTAAAGAGAATATAAATGAATATGACATCATTTTAAGTTTAAATAGCCTACATCCTATCATTTTGGAATTTTATGTTAACTATGTATATTAAATTCCATGTTCAAAGTGTCTTCCAGTTCATGTGTGCTACTGTAGAAATCCACAAACATGGATGGAATTCTCCTCGTGGTCTGCTTTTGACTTGTGGAATAACACTAAAACCCCCAAGAAATGATTTGCCTTCCTGTGTCTGTCACTGAGTACCAAAGCCATAGCTTTAGCTGCTGCAGCACTCCATTAACTGTGGACAAGGGGTGCTCAGGAGACCCACCCCCTGTGATTGTGGTTTGAAACCCTGTAGGAGGCCTATCATAGACTATCTGATCTCCAAAAGGGGGTGAAATGGTGGCATTAAGGGTTTCACATAATTCTGAGTTTGGTTTATTTTGATTGGCATGACACATTAGTGGGGCAGGAAGTCCAGATGTTGTTGGGCCTGAAGGCTAGCAAACTTAGGGATGAAAATGAGATGTGGGTGTGCAAAGAAAGAGAACTGAAATGGAAGAAAGAGAGAAAGAGAGAAAGACAAAATCAGTGACACCCTTTGCAGGACAGGGGATAGTTTAGCTGTAGACAAAGTCTTTTCTATGTAAAGGAAAGCGAAAGCAGGGGTGTTGCTGATGTAGAATGAGTATTGTTGTGTACTGACACACACTGTTTTGGGCAGTGTGCTTCTCCCCCACCCTCCATAGTTTTGGCATGATTCCCAAATGAACTGCACAAAAAAAAAACAAAACACACACATAAGCCAATTTTTGATATTTTAATTTCTTTAAATGACATATGCCAAGAAGATTAAGAAGGTATCATTCTTCTCTCTTTTAAGCTGTCTCTGCTCAGGAAAACCAGCTGATGATCAAAGACTTTTGTTTGCCCTGAGTTTAGAAAATCCCAGGACCTCCCAGGAACCAGTGCTTTTATTCTATCTTTAATTACAGAGCGCAGGCCTGAACTAGAAAAGTTGTTCCTGCTTACCCCATAGTGGTAGAATTTTGTCTGGGACTTTTGTTCTTAGCTCTTTTTGCCTTTATATTCCTATTTTCTCAAAATCATCTCATTCAGCATCCTGTTCAAGGGATAGCTCTCTTTTTTGGGGTGGGGTGGTATATTATGATGAATTGTTCAGAACTCTCTTCAGGAATGGAGGGCTTATTATGCCAGGTGTTGGCAGCGCTGTCTCCCAAATAGCTGTGGGTTTTTAGTCCACCTCACAGATGGCCTGGTCAGAAGAGAGTCACCTTGCCTAAGGCCATACCTCTTCCATGGTGCATCTGGCAGTTAATGACCAACTCAAGTGATGGTGAAGCCAGAATTAAAGACAGGAAATTAAGATAGATAGGTGATACAAGTCGAATCCAGAAAATGGAGGCCAGTTTGGATCTGGAAAGTTGGAAACCACCCCTGAGAGATTGGAATGTCAGTGTCTCCAGAGCCCTTTGATTACCAAGATGGCCTGTGTATGCTATCCCTCCCAAAAGGTTGCAGAGAGGGAGTTGTTAATTAATGTCCCCCTGGCTGCTTCCCTGCCCTGATCACTGCATTTGTCCCTTCTCCCTGCCCATCCCACCAGCATCTCCTGGGCCTAGGTAGGTAGGCAGGAAGGTGAAAGACAAGGGGGGGAGAGAGCAGGAGAACAAAGGAAACTTTAGTCTATAAAAGGGGCAGGGTGCTTACACTTCTTGGGATACCAGAACACCAGCCGTGGCCCCCTTCTCCCTCCCGGGAGAAGTCTGTGTTACTACTTTTAAATAAAACTTGCTCTGTGTGCTTGCCTCTGTGTGCTTCTCTAATATTCAAACTTCAACGTTTGAGGAAGCAGAACTCGTCACCAATAGCTGGCGGTATCAATGGGTGGTATGGGTGAGTTCTCTCTCCTCTGAGTTTTGGAGACTCATTTCATTTTTTAAAAAAAATTTTTTTTATTTGTAGTTGGACACAAAACCTTTATTTTATTTATTTCTTTTTATGTGGTGCTGAGAATCGAACCCAGTGCCTCACACATGCTAGGCAAGTGCTCCACCACTGAGCCACAACCCCAGAACCTCATTTCATTTTCAGAACTCCTCTGGTAATCTTGAATTATGGATCACATTCTCAGCCTTCTCAATCCTTCTTTCTCTGCCCTTTTACAGGAATTGAGCTGAAGTGCTCCATGATAACCTTGTGTGTGTTGAATCTCAAAATCTGCCTCAGGAGAACCCAGCCAGCTACAGTCTTAAATTTGTATCTCCAACCTCACCTTTCCTTGAAGTTATTTCATAAATCAAACTTTCAAACCAACACTAGTAATTGAGTTTCTGAAAGTTGTCTCAAGCCTAATTGCTCAGAAATGAATTTTTGATGTTTATGCCCTAAATTACTTCTACCAGAATTGTCCCACCCAGTGAATATTACTTCTGGCCATCTAGATTTGCAAGCCCCCAACCTAATCATCCACCCAGATTTTGGTATCTTTCTGAAAACCATATCTTACTGATCACCATCCTGCTAGCCTTGCCCCTGTAGTGCATCCCAAATCCAACTGCCTCTCACAATTTCTACCTCTATAAACTCTGGCAAACCTACCATCAGCCCACAGCTGCACATAATTTATCTATCTCCTCTCTCGTCTCTCTAGATTTATCTCCCTCTAGCAGCCAGAGAGATCCATCTAATACTTAAATGAGATGTTGTCATTGTCCTGACACTTCTGAATGTTTTTCCCTTGTAAGAATAAAACCAAAATTTCTCACCAAAGCCCTCATAATGAACCTTGACTTATGTATCTACTGATGGATTCACTATGGCTCAGGCGTGTTGGCTCTCTCTGATTTATGTATCAATTTTCTTTCGTCCCAGAGCATTTGAATTTGGAATTTCTGCTTCTTGGAAATCTTTTCTGGCTATTTTTTCTCTTTTTCCTTTGATATCAAATGTCACCTCTCCAGAGATGTCACTCTGACCTGAGTTACAGCAATTTTAAGCATCTTTTTTTTTTTCTTTTTGCCATTTGGTTCTATCCTCTGCATGCACTTATAAGTTTGAAATTTGCTTTTATGGACTGAATTATCTCCTGCTCCTCTTTAATTTGTTGAAGCCCTTATTTCCAATGTGACTATCTGCATATAGTGTCTTTAAAAGATGATTAAGATCACACGAGATCCTAGGATGATCTTTTAAGAGGGAGAAAGATCTCTCTCTCTCTCTCTCTCTCTCTCTCTCTCTCTCTCTCTCTCTGTCATGAGTACACAGCAAAAAGGGTACAAGTCAGGAAGAGGGTCATTACCTAATACTGAACCTGCAGGCACCTTGATATCAAATGTCCAGTCTCCAGATCTGTGAGAAAATAAACTTCTGTTACTAGTTCACTAGACTATGATATTTTGTTTTAGCAGCCTAAGTTGGCTCATACAACATGCTTAATGGTTTGTGTATTTCTTATCTGTCTCCTGCTGTAATGGAACAAGCTTTTTGAGGTCAGAGGCATTGTTTCTGTCCTGCTCACTGCTGTACCTCCTGCGAAAGGAACAGAGCCTATTGTGAAGCAATCACTTAGTAAAAATGTATCAACTGGCTAGGTGATTTCTGCCTCCGAAAGTAGTTAAGTTAGAGGTAAAAGACTGTATGAAAAATTCCAATGTGGCTGTTTCTGGTAACATGTCAGGATTCATAATTTAGAAAAATTCTCTTGACCTAAATCACTCAAAAATCTAGTTCAAATATGAAACATTTCTTTAAAATTATAAAATAGTCAGAGAAAGATGCAGGACTAAAAATGTTAAGAGATAACCAAGCATTGAGTTTTGGCAGCTGCTTGGGGGCAGATATGCTAATCACTGGAGTTTAGGAGTAAGAGGTAGTGCTAGATTTGTGTGCATTTAGTTAGTTACTGAGAAAAGTTAGATACTTGTACAATCATGGAAGAACTTGTAATATTCAAGCAAGTTAAGGGAAGAACATTTTGAGAAGTCTATTAGATGTTGATTAAAACAAGAAGACTGGAAAACGACTGAAAAATTTCTAAGGTTTGGGCCAAGGTTGGAGAAGAGAGGAGAGATTTTATATGGCCTGAATGCAAGAGAAAGGGGTTTGAATTTATTTTTCAAGAAAATCATTCTCCTTTTTGTCTTTTGCCTTTTCCTTTACCTCTCCTTCCTCTTTTCTCATTGTTTTACCCCTCTTTTCATTCTTTCGTCCCTTCAGAAGATATTTGATGGACTCCATACTTTATGGGTCACTTTCTGGGGGTGATGAATGACCTCCTCCTGCACAGAGCTGGGGGTCAAGTCATCATGTACATCTGTGTCTGTGCGAGTGTACACACACGTGTGTAAGGGAGTATGCGGGGAAGGCAAGTGAGGGAAGAAGGAAGAGATCTTTATAGCTCTAGCATCTAAGTCTTATTTCCTTTTGCTGTTATTTATGGGATATGCAGAAGAAACTCCTATACATTTCTTTTGCTAGGATTTCAATTGAATCAGTTTTTGCTATCACTTAACAGCATCCTGTCATTTCTGGTTGACCAGAGCTGATTCTGTTATTTGAGGTATTTTTATACATGTTCTAAGTATAGTTTCCCTTGCTTTGTAGTTCTTGCAAGTCTAGATCTGATCTTAATAGATAGGTTTGTGTTCAGCAAAATGGCATATTTGCATTTAGAAAAACAATGTATTTAAAGTACTTTTACTCTCATTTAAAAAGCTGAGGATCTAAAAGTAGATTTTATGTTCTTTCTTATTTGGGCATATAAAAATGCTATTAAGATCCAACTGATCTCAAAACCCCAAGTTAGAACTTGGGGCTCTTGGAAGAGGAGTTGCTGGTAACAACGAGTGGACTGAAAAGGGGAGAACTATTTGAGTACTGTGCTTCGTGGTGGTTGAGGTTTTCTTAATCATGGCCTTTCATGGTCAAAGATAACAAAGCTTTTGTCCCACTCTGCAGAATATCAATTCTGTATTTTCTGATCTGCTCAGTAAGGTTGAATTTTATCATTGTCTTGCTCAAAGATTCAACCAACAAAAACCCACTAAGAGGAGTATACTTTGTGGCTTCAGCAGCCTACCAAACCAAACATTCACAGGTCAGCTCGGGAGAAAGAAAATGATTTCTCTCGAGATGACTATTACTACACATGCAGAAAAATATCATCAAGCAGGATACCTTTTCATGGATGAATTTTAAGTCATTGCATTATCCATCTTCCTCCATAATCCCTGTTTATTTTAAATACCCAATTGCATTGGTAAATTATGGCAGTCTAGTAAAGATTAGCGCTTATCCACATATTAATATGAAATATTTATCCAGTAGTATGCTGTATTTATCTTTTTCTGATATCTCTAGACTTTGGGCTAACATTCTATACAGATGTCAAAAAATCTCATGGACACTATCTAACAGAGTGTTCTTATCTGAGTTCTGCAGATCTCACATTCATTGGACCTAGAGAATACACAGCACATTCACATTTGATAATCAGAGGCATAAGCATTCAGAATGTTGGTTCCATGGTTACTTTGGTCAGTCTCAGTACACCATTAGAACAATAGAGACTAGTGGGAGCAAAAGCACAGCGTGGTGACCAGGGAGTTCTCAGGCTATGCAGGAGGTAGAGGGTAAAAGGGGCAAAATAGACTAAATGTTCTGATAATAATGAAGTCATGACAATGATTAGGGACTTTCTTATTGTAATTCCTCAGCTCTGCAAATGGTCTACATCCAGGGAGAATGGATATTCAGGTGTTATGTTCAGTGTAGTTTCAGGGAGGATAGGAAGAAGATAATGATGGGCAGTGATTTATAAATATTGTTCCAGAATTCACTAATTCATACAAATGTCACCTTAATATTACTGAAGATCCGTTTATGTTTTATGATTTTATTGTCTGTTGCATTGTGCTCATACTCTATTGCTTTATTGTATGATTATAGGCTAATTGTGTTAACAGGGAATTGCCTCTCCAGAACTATAAGTTGAATATTTCAAATTTCAGTGGGATAAGTTTCATACTTCATTGGCCTTCTTAGGAAATATTCTTCTTGGCCAAATATCATCATGAACAACAAAGTCACATGCTTGGCTGCAGATGGGTGATGCCTCGTTTTTTTTAATCCACTGGTAACACTTCTTATCAAGAATGAGACAATTAAGGAAGGGGAGGCAAAAAGAAAAACAAAACAACAGCAACAGAAAAGGCTCTGTGCCTTCTACTGAGAAGGAACTCCAACTGTTGAGATAATTATATATTATTAAATAGAGTGGATTCTCTTAGAAGAAGCATTTGACAGGAGCTTGCTAAGGTCTCACAGCCTGAAGGAAAAATAAAGTTACAATAACCATAAGGAACCTCAGTTCGTTCTTTCTTTCTTTCTTTCTTTCTTTCAACCTCAGTTCTTTCTTTCTTTCTTTCTTTCAACCTCAGTTCGTTCATTCGTTCTTTCTTTCTTTCTTTCTTTCTTTCTTTCTTTCTTTCAACCTCAGTTCTTTCTTTCTTTCTTTCTTTCAACCTCAGTTCGTTC
>JAJEJO010003560.1:110244-141106 GCA_020662805.1 Glaucomys volans
TCTTTCTTTCTTTCTTTCTTTCTTTCTTTCTTTCTTTCTTTCTTTCTTTCTTTCTTTCTTTTTTGTGGTGCTGGGGATTGAACCCAGGGCCTTGTGCATGCAAAGCAAGCACTCTACCATCTGAGCCATATCCCCAGCCCCTCCTCAGTTCTTTTCTAAGTCCCACTCCACTGGATTCTGGAGCCTGTGTGGTGTCTCTCAGGAGGGCCTGGAGGGCTGCAACTGCCATTTTCCTCCTAAGTTTGGTGCTCCTTTTCTCAGCTCATTTGCATACTTGCCAGAGAGTGGTGATTTGCTGTTCTGGTGTTCTCTCCCACTCCACAGTTGGCAGCCATGGTGGTCACCTTTGAATATTACCATGCAGAAGATTAACTAATATTGCAATATCCTGTCTCCACAATAGAAAAACAATATTTTTTCCATTATTAGGGATCAAACCCAGAGCCTTAGATATGCTAGGCAAGAACTCTACCACTGAGACATGCCCCAGGCCATCTTAATTATGATGAAACTATTCCCAGCCTACAATCTAATTTTGCTTGCTGTTTCAGTTCTTTCCTTTTATAATCCAAAAACACTAGCAATTAGGTTAGAAGTAAATTGCAACATGATAAATTAATATATCAAATATTTGGTAATTTAAAATCATGTTTCAAAATAACTCAGTTAAACCTCAGAAATAATAAAAATGCAATCTTATGAAGAACTTTAAACAAGGAAAACATCATTGGGGGAGCAATACATAATATAAATATGATAATATTTGTAAAGAAGGGTAACATTGAATGAGTCAGATATCTAAATTGTTAGTAAGAAAAAGGAATGATTAAATAAACTACTGAAAAGTGTCACCTATAATAAAAATGCAGAAATTAGGAAAGGCAAAAGTTATTTCTTTAAAATATGACTTGGAGGGCAGGGAAAGGGAAGGTACTGAGGAACGAGATTGATCGCATTGTTAGGTGTACATAACAACAGGACACATTGAATCCCACTATTATGTGTAATTATAATGCACCAATAAAAAATAAACTGTGATTTGAATACATGTTGGGTTGGGAGGAAAAAAGGAAGAAATTACGGATATTAGGCCTTGAGAAAGCTTGTAACTGCAGATTGAAAGACAATTGAAAATATATTAGATATCTTCAGCAAATTTATAGAAAAGGTTTGATAGTATTAATAAAAATTAATTCCTAAAAATATGATATTCAAGCTGACTAGAGAGGAAATAGAAAATTGACTGAAGGAAAAATAGAAAGATCCAATTGTTCTCACAAAGATAACAGCTGGCTCAGATGATTTTATAAATGAGCACCATTGAATTTTCAATGAAAATGAAATAATTCTCACAAACTTTTCCAGAAAATAGAAAGAATGGCAATGACCCCCCCCAACTCATTTAATGAGGTTCATGTAACTATGCTACCAAAGGTAATAGAAGAGGACCAGTACAAGACAGGAGGAAAGAGTGGGTTACAGGGAGTAGAAATGAAACAATGACAGTAATATAACAATATAATAAAAAGACAGCAATATAATAAGGCAGGAAGAATACATTCCAATCTCATTTATGAACATAAAAACAGTTCCTGGTGATCAAGTTAGGCCTATTCCAGGAAAAACATTTGCTTTTAAAACAATGGACTATTACTTGGAATGACTTTATGAATTTTGCCGGTAAATGAATGGATCTGGAGACTATCATACTAAGTAAAATAAGCCAATCTTAAAAAACCAAAGGCTGAATGCTCTCTCTGATAAGCAGATGCTAACACACAACAAAGGTGGGGAGGGAAGAATAGAAGTTTAGTGGATTAGACAAAGGGAAATGAAGGGAAGGGAAGGGAAATGGGAATAGGAAAGGCAGTAGAATGAATCAGACATCACTTTCCTGTGTTCATATATGAATACATCACCAGTGAAACCACATCATGTACAACCATAAAATTGGGATCCTAATTAGAATAAGCTATACTCCATGTATGTATACTATTTCAAAATACACTCTACTGTCATGTATATCTAGAAAAGAATAAATAAAAAAATAGAAATACGAGCACAAATTACATTCACCATTTAGCAAGTTAAAAAGGAAAAAATATATGATACTCTTAATTAGTGCAGGGAAAATTATTCTATAAAGTTCAGCATTCCATCAGGATAAAAATTCTTATTGAAATTGAAACAAAAGTTATCTTTACAAAAAACTAACAATAACGTGTCAAATCCAATTCTTAATGATCGATTGTTAAAAATGTGCCCTTTGAAATCAGGAAAAAAACATAAATTTCCACTATTACCTTGTCTTTTTTTTTTTTTTTTTAGGGATTGAACTCAGGGATACTTGACCACTGAGCCACATCCCCAGCCCTATTTTGTATTTTGTTTAGAGACAGGATCTCACTGAGTTGCTTAGGGCCTCATTAAGTTGCTGAGGCTGGCTTTGAACTCTCGATCCTCCTGACTCAGCCTCCCAAGACGCTTGGATTACAGGTGTGCACCATTACACCCGGCCTATTACCTTGTCTTTTTTTGTGTGTTTTAATGTAGGTTCTAGCATGGTAAGATAAGAAGTGGACATGAAATATATGGGTATTGGAAGAAAGAAAGAAAAATAATTATTCACAGATTACATTGTTGTCACTGGGAAAAAAGGGGATAAAAAGCTGGCTCTGTAGAGTGAGATCTATAAAGTTCAGCATTCCATCAGGATAAAAAGTAAAAGTAAATTACATTTCTAACCAACAGATAGAATAATTTAGAAAAGTACATAATTTTCACAGAAATAAAAATACAGTTAAAAATAAACCTAAAGATGGAAAGAAAGCTCAAGGTTTTTATGGAAACAGTTATAAACTTTCATCATAGACATTGAGGGGAACTAAATCAAAGACAGATAAAACTATGGTCATAAATAGAAAACCCAATATGACCCAAGTGTCAATTTTTTAAAAAATTTATTTATTTTGATTCATTGTACATAAATGGGGTACAGCTGTTGTTTCTCTGGTTGTACACGAAGTAGAGACACACCATTTGTGTAATCATACATGTACATAGGGTAATGATGTTTGTCTCATTCTATTATTATTCTTACCCCCCTCCCTGATCCTGCCCCCCATATTTTCCCTATGCAATCCATCCTTCCTCCATTCTTGCCTCCCTCCTACCCCACACTATGTATCATCATCCACTTATCAGAGAGATCATTCGGCCTTTGGTTTTTTGGGATTGACTAATCTCACTCAGTATAACCATCTCTGACTCCATCCATTTACCTGCAAATGCCATAATTTTATCCTTCTTTATGACTGAGTAATATTCCATTGTGTATATACCACAGGTGTCAATTTTCTGCCAATTGAGTGTTAGGTTATCTTGTGATTCCAGCAAAATTCCAAAATTATCTTAAGAAATACCTAAAAGATGGAAAGCTTAAGGTTTACATGTCCTGTTGAGGTACAGGAAACACAAAATTCACAATAGTTGTTACATGGGAAGTGTTGGGAAGAGTTCCCAGGTATTTGACTATTATGCTTCACAATATGAACATGTTATATGTGTTCTTAAGTATAAATAAAATATCTAAATATAAAATAATCTAAAAGTATTGTTATTATTCTAAATAACTTCTATCAAAGAAAAAATGGGAATGAAAAATTTAGCAAAAATATTTCATAATTTTGATAGTGACTGATATTTTTATTGTTAGTGGGTATTCCTGAATTTCAACACCAGCACATGAAAACTGAGTTCACTAACATGATCCTCAACACATAATGCAAATGTGAGGTTCTTGCAATATAATACCACCTACTTACTTGTGATGAGTAACAGGAGAACTGGGCTGCATAATCAGATGACTACTAGATTCTCAGTTTACCTTTACAGTTGGGATCCTAAACATATTTTGTCAACCTGTCTACCTTTCCCTGGATTTGTTTTGTCCATCTGTGAAAGTAGAATATGAGTCTCTAATGTCCTTTTTGGTTTAAAAATAACATTGGTGCCACTCTCTGTATCTCAATATTTATTCTCACATTCTATACTAATTCCTTATATCTCTGGGTTGCAAACAGAGAAAACAATAAAGACCTGGGCTAGAATTATAATGATGATTTTATCTTTACCTAGGTTTTTATGGCTTCCCAATTGTGGCTGGTGCAGCCATTCCCTGCCATGACTTGTAGCTGATTCTAGCTGTCCTCCTAGATCTAGGGTGGCTCTTCCTTTATTTTGATGATCCTGCTATGACAATTGTGCCTGGTCAATCCATTCCCACCTCAGGATATCTTGAAATGTGTAAGCCTTCATCTCTCTTGACTTGTATGGATCTGTAAAATCAGTTATTCTCCAATCCTCTTGAATTTTTACTCCATAGGTCCTTATGGCAATGGGGCTATTGGTGATTTGTGCAAAGGTACCCGTGTTCTTAACATTCCTAACCAGGAATTCCTAACTATACCACACCACAAATGCATTAATTAGTCATTGCCATGATGAGGTTGTGTAAAAATTCTCAAACTCAGCAGCTAATTAACAGCAAGCATTTGGCTTTTGCATTCATCTGTCTGATTTAGACTGTAGATTTGCTGGTCTTGGCTCTACTCCATGCTTTTACCATCTTCTGAGATCCAAGGCTACCTTGAGCATATTCTTTTCATGGAAAATCATAGGAGGGCAAGTAGTCAAATCAAACAATATTCACACTGCATGACCTTTCCTTCAGTGTTGTCTACTAACATCCCATTGGCTACAGCAAGTCTTATACAAGTTCCAACATTAATGATGGAGGAAGGGGGATGAGCAAAGTAGGAGAAGGGAAGGACAGAGGGAGAACAAATATGTGCATAAGCGAGGAATAATCTCTTCTTAGTCTAATACAGATTTACAGATTAGGATCAGAAGTGTTTTGGATTTTAGATTTATTTTTGTGAATTTTGGACTATTTATATAAACTTAAAACAGTTAAGTATTCCTAATCTGAAAACACAAAATCCAGAATAATTCCTTGTGTGCAAAGTTTTGAGTTCTGCTACTCAAAATGTTTCAGATTTTTGGATAAGGGATGCTCAACTCCTATTTTGTAAGGCAACATAAGTAAATTATCAAATGAGAACAATAATTCAATACCCAAACAAAGAAACCCCCAAACAAAATGGAAGGAAAATCTTATAATACAAAAATCTAAAACAGAAAGTGAAAAAAATGTGCTCAGGGCAAATATAGAAGACTTCTACCTTTTTCTACTGAGCTGAGTTGCAACATTCAACCTGGTTTCACTTCATTAGTATGAGTTATGAACCATCACTAGGATCTTAGAAATGAATAGCCTCCCTTAATTTTCCAGCACTTCAGAGGGAGTGTGTGTTCAGACGAGATTATATCAGCCATATAATCTAGACAGCACAAATAAAACAACATTCTTCTGCCATTTTGATAATAGATTGGAGAAAGCAATCTAAAAAGCAGCATGATGAATTTGAGGTCCATTGATGACAGGCAGATGGGGAGCGGTGGGAAGAACTCAAACTTCTAAACCAGACGGGGCTGGTTCTGAGTTCTGGCTTCTGAAGATTGCTGGCACTAAGCAACTTGCTTGGATTCTCTGAGACTCATGTCCTTGCTTATAAAATGGAGATATTGTCATCTCTGAGATATTTTGTGAGGATTTTTGAGTAGTCATAGGAAGTGCTTAATATAATATCTGATACTCAACTCTCAAGAAGTTGCAGCTATCATTCTGGAAGCATTTTAAGATACTCTGAGGAGAATTTTAGACTTTCCTGGATGTCTTCTAAAACATAATTTCTTTCTTCTCAGATGATTAAGGTGTAATTTCACTTGAAAATAGGATGATTTCCTCTTACGAACTCTTTAAAATCTATGATTCAATGATTCCAAAAAAGAACATTATTTATTCATTTAGAAAACCATTTGCCACACTGCTGCATACTTTCAGATGTGCAAAATAAAGGGATACCAGCTGGTTGCTTTATTTTCAAACAACTACAAAGGAAACAGTAGAATTTTGGCTTCTTGGAATTTTCCTTTGAAAATTTTCACAACCAAGTGTGGTTGGAATCTGGCATTTATCTTTTGCTTCCACTCTGGAAATTTATACAGCTCTCTTGCATTTGGTTTGGGTCACATAACTTTTCAATTCTTGATCAGTCTTCACTTGCATAATTCCCTTCCAGTGTGAAAAACCCATATGCCATAGTATGTCTACACAACAAGACTTTGGGCATAGTAATTGTCCATGGATCAGAGAGATGACACAGCCCAATCATTCATGAATAAGAAGGAAACAAAACACTTACACAAGAGATTGTTTTATGTGAATGACCAAGACTGAGTGTTATCAGATGTAATCAAAGTCAAATGAATTTTGTAACCAGTTGACTTTATAAGCACAATAAAATATATATTACACAACTCACATACAGAAAAATTTACTAGTTTCCCAGTGGTCAGATGAGTCTGCCAAATTTTAAGTCCTTTCAAAATTCATGTTTTAAGGACATTCAAGATCAATTTTTAAGGGCATGCAGGTGATAAGAGTTAATGCCAGACATTTATTTCTTTGCCCTGTCAGTCCTTTATTGCATACAATACAACAGCCCTGTCTACACTTAGAGAAAAAAAAAGTGATTTTAGGAACAACTTTATAATAAAACTGAATCTTAGAAGATTTGTTTATTTTTTAAAATTTTGGCTTAAAACACAACCTCTATTTTATTGGAAGTTTTTTCCTGGTTCTCTTCCCTATATCTTGACCATAGCTTTCCCAAAGCTAAATATCATATATTTTCTTTTTTTTAGAATTCTGTGATTTTTTATTCCACAGGCTCCTAGTCTCTGATCTTTACTTCCTTGCTCTGGACATTAACCTTTTCCCTGACGAGAGAAATGGGACCTACTCTGACTGTCTTATTGTTTTGTGAGTCAACGGTCTTATTTTTTTTACTTGATTGATAGCCTGATTTATAGGACTCTGTGGCTCCAACATTTGCCTGCCTGCCATCCATCCATCCATCCATCCGTCCATCCATCCATCCATCCATCTATTCATCCATCTTGTCAGTCAGATTCTGAATTCCATCTGTGTGCCAGATATGCTGCTGCACCCCAAAATACAGGCAAGGAGAGAGATAAGAAAACCAGCAAATGCCACTAGCTTTTGGATCCAGGTTCTGCTACTTGCCAGTGTGTCACTTTGGACAAGTCCCTTGAACTTTCTGCCCTCAGTTTCCTTGTCTCTGAAAGTTATAACAGTAATAGTACTCTATGTCATAGAGTTCATTTGAAGATTAAATAATGTACACACGTATGTTGCTTAGAGAATCCATAGATTACTCCACAAACAATACCAGTCGTGGACCCTCGGACCGGTCTAATCACCACATCTGTCCAGGTCCTTTGCCTTCACCGAAGTGACCATCCAATGTGATAAAACAAGAAGGAGCAGGGGATTTTGGAATATAGTCACACACATTTAAAAACCCTTTAAAAGATAGGTTCATAATAATCTGATTCTAGCTTCATAATCTTTTTAAATAGACTTTGAAGGTGAGACAGATATTCTAGTTCTGACCAAACACTTTTAATAACATATTCAGTCTTATATTAAAAAAAATTTAAGTTATATACTTACCTGACCTTACCAAAGAAAACAGAGTTGTACAGACATTTCTCCAAAGAAGACATAAAAATGTCAAACAAATATGTGAAAGGATGCTTAATGTTGTCAGGGAAATGCATATCAAACTACAATGAGTTATCGCTATATATCTGTTAGGATGAATTATTATTTAAAAAATACAAGTGTACATTGTTGTGGGAATGCAAAATTGGGCATTATGGTGCATCAACTATGAAAAATGGTGTGGAGATTCCTTAAAATATTAAAACTAGAATTACCATATGATCCACCATCCCACTTCTGGGTATATATCCACTGGAATTTAAATAAGAATCTTGAGAAGACATTCATACTACCGTCTCTATTAAAGCATAATTTACAACATCTGAGATATGGAAACAACACAAGGGTCCATTGACAGATTAATGGACAAAGAAAATGTGACATACACACACACAATGGAATTATTCTACAGTGTCTTAGAAAATAAGGAATTTTAGCTAAATTTGTGCTAAATTTGTGCTATTTGTGCAATTTGTGCTACTGTGTTGTCAAATTTGTGACAACATGGATAAATGAAATAGTTACAGAAGGACAAATGCTGCATGATTCTGCTTACATGCATTATCTATGATAATCAAATTTATAGAAGCAGAGATGCAAGTGGTTGTTGTGGGTAGGCGTGTAGGTGGGTGGGGGAAATGGGCAGTGGCTGTTCAAAGGGTCTAAAGTTTTAGTTATGCTAGATGAATAAGATCTAGAGATCTGTTGTACAGTATAATGCCTATAGGTAATAATATGTCAGTGTATGCTTAAAATTTTGTTTATGGAGTATCTCATGTTAAGTGTTATTATCACAAAAATAAAAATGAGACACATGAAACTTTGGATATACTGGATATGTACTGTGGTGGTGATATCACTGATGTTTGCATGTGGTCGAATTCATTAAACTGTGTACATTAAGTATGTTCAGGTCTTATCTATCTATTGTACCATGTTACAAATTTGCTCCATTTGATAATGAGGGTTCTTCAGAAAGGTTGACTGCTGCTATGGGACGTAGAATACACTCCTCTGGGATATGCAGTGTGTCTTCGTGTGAATGGTCCTCATATATTACACTTCTTTGCCTTATATTTACAGTCTTCTAATAAAGTAAGATTTTAACAGGGATAAATTAGTATGTGGACTAGGTATATTCAGCTTTAGCAGATTTAAAATAGTTTAAACTAACCAAGATCGGTCTTCATGATCCAAATGTATTATATCTGTATTTACTATACAACAACTATGACTTTATTTCTTACTTTATTAAATTGACAATTATGATGAGCACACAGGACTCAGATATTGAAGACAGTTCCTATATTCAAGGAACTGATCATTTAATGGAAAAGATAGGTCAGAAAAAAAATGTTCCTAAATATGATAATAGTGAGAGAGTTGCACACAGGGTGTTCAGGAAGAACAGAGAAGGAGCAAAGAGAATGTGTACTCATCAGTGTTGGATGGTTATTGATTTGTCTTGTTTGATATATTAGATGCTGCATAAATATGAACAACATAGGTAGCACAGCTAAGTACACATTTGAAGCTAATAAAAAATGGTTCTTCACAGTGTGAAAAAGTCATGAGAAAGAATATATCATCATAGGTATTTTTACTTTGTATCTATTAGACAGAAAATTTGATTTACTTTTCTTGAATTTCTGATTTTTGCCTTTTTTTTGGTGCCATGTGGCCACAACATGAGTAGTTGTGTAATTTGTAGTCTGAAAATGTCTGAGAGGATGTGTGCTTGGGATGTCTCACTGGAGAAGGGTCTGGGACAATAGGAAGAAAAAGGTGGTAAGGATGGGAAGAATCATCTCGTATTTTCAGTTTTTCAAGAAAACAGGCTTCTTAAGTCATAAGCAACCACCACCAAGTCTTAAGGGAGGACAAATGTGATTTTTATTTTACCAGAATCGTGTGATTCTCCTTGATTTTTCCTTTTTTGCCAATTCCATTTGCTGTGATTGTGAAACTCTATTAATAAGAATTGTAAGACTTTCAGAAGGTCATTTTGTTTACTTGATGAATGTTTCATTTATGGGTAAGTGATATTATTTAAAAGCTTCTTTTTCTCTTCCCAAGACAATAAGTTTGTTAAGATCTGAAGATGTATTACCACAGTTTAATTCTTTCTTTTTAAGTCTATCCTGAAACATTTTGGACATTGATTTACGTTGTATAGAAAATCAACTCTCTATTCACAAACTTCTTTATTAAAAGTCCATGATATGATATTTAGGGCAGGAAACTGGAGGATGGATGAGTCAACGTCCCCCATTTTTAAGCTTTCTACCACTCAGAAAAAAGAAATAAAACGCAACAATATTTAAAATACAGATGATGTTTGAAAAAGACTATGATTAGTTTATTCATTAAACAAAAAATATGCATTGTACATCTGCTATGTTCTGAGTGTAATGGGAGGTTCTATGGATAGAGCCATGAAGAAGGCATGGCCTCAGAGTTTGGTGAGGATAATGGATAGTTATCAAGAAATGAAGAGTCTTCCTCATGGACCAGATATGCAAGAACCAAGGACAGAAGACCTGCCTCAAGGTGCTGTTGGATTAGTGAAGAAGATGAGCCAGAAAACAGGCAATGACTTGACATTTTGATAGAACCATTGAGGTACAGGCAGGGCATTACAAAAGGACCAAGAGCACAGCCATCCTTCTGTTTTCTGATCATAGATTTCCTTACTTTGTTTCACCACATGCTGTGTAAACATGAGTGACATTTTGTAGCACAGTATGATTCATGCTTGAGAAGTAACATCATATATGTTGGGTGTCACAGAGTGAAATGAGAATATAGAGGAACAAATTATTAATTTTCTTTAGTGTTTCAGTGATGACTTTATAAGTTGTATAGAATTTGAAATGAGTTCTTCAGGAAGAATTGGTAATACTCAGGAGAGGAGGATTCCAGATTGAGGCATCCATGTGAGCTAATGTAGAAAGGTGAGAAGATACAGGGCTTTAACACATCTGTGAATAGTCTTGCCTGGATAGGTTGAAGTGTTTATTAAAAAGTATTAAGTGAGGAAATGCATTTTCTAAGTGCTTTTTCAGGACGTAAAGGGCCTTACATGCCTCAATAGGAAGCTCAGACTTTGAGAGCAAACATCAACAGGACAATGAAGGGAAGATAGGAAGACATTTGGTACACTAAGGAGGTATCAGAGAAACAGAAAGAGGTGAAAAAAACAAAGCACAGGGAATCCTGGTAATGTTTATTTCTAGTAGTTTCACAAATTTGCTTAAAAGCAAGTGTGTGTATCCATTGCATACCTAACACTCTATTAAGTGTCACTGGGTAAACAGAGAAAATTTTAAAATTCAAAACAAGTAAAGCAGATATATTAACAACTCACAGCAACATAAGCAGTACAAATAAATGCTGAAATGAAGAACATTATCTGTACAGAAAGATCTAAACCATTCTGAATAGAATGATTTAGAAGGGGTTTGTGGACAGTTTGATTCTAGAGCCTGTAGTCCATGATGTGTTCTGAATACAATAATGAGTCTTTGCAGCTTGTTTTAGATAGAGTTCCTTAGAAATGGATTCTGAGATGGCAAGTGGGTGCAGATGATTTATATGGTATTAATTTTGAAAGAAAGAGAAGAGAAATAAAGAAAATCTGACTGTTGAAGCAGGTGCTCTGAGGATTTGAGTGGTCCTCTGGGAAGCTCTGGAGCTAGACAGCTCCTTCACAGGTAGGCTGACTTGAGATTATTGGACCAGGCCTTCGTGTCTTTGCAGCTAGTTATTGACAGCTGGGAACCCTTGGAAGAGTAACAGTCTTGGGAAAAGCAGTTTCCTACAGCTGGGGACAATTCTCAGTGAAAAATGCAGCTGGGAACTGTCAGCAAGGTTTAATTTCAAATGAGGCCAAAATGGTAGTGGAATCCCAATTCTAGTTTTTCTACTAGAAATTGTAGAATTTTTTTGGAGATGATTAAGTGGCATATTTCAATTTTAGTTTTATGAAGCTATTTCTGATAACAACTAATGAGTAACTTGTGAAGTGGTAGATGGTGATAAATGAAATCAGTTTGGAGGCTACTATAAATTAAGGACACTTCAAAATAGGTAAGGTCCAATTCAAAGCTGTTCACTTTCCCCAGATATTCCCTAATCAGAACAATCATTCTTGCTACTATCTATTCATACTTTTACATCTTTGTCTTAGCTCCAACCACAACCTGACTGGTGTCATGAGTGATTGATTCTGTGTTTGTCTCCATGTACACTATGAACTTCTTTGAAACAGTGGACGTATGTCCTTATCTGTTTGTGCCAAAGGACCAGTACTGAGCCATTAAGTAGAATCAGCATTTGATGAAAGTATTTTGAATTAACAGTTCAGGGAAGAGATAATGAAGTCTAATATTGGGTCAAAAAGTGTGAAAATAAAGAGAATATCATTGATGAAGAAGACAAGAGGTAGAAATGCAAAAACACTTCTTGAGGCTATGGTAATACTTCCATAAGGTAGAAATTATTTGCACATCAAATTCTGAAATGTAACTAGTTGAGTTTACTTATGCTTGTACCCTTATTTAGTACATTTCTAGGGACACTTAGTGAAACAATTTTACTCTTTATGCAAGTTTCTTGAAATTTGTTTTCCCGATTTATTTATTTTTATTGGTTCTTTTTAGTTATACATGACAGTAGACTCCATTTTGACATACTTAAACAAGCATGGAATATATCTTTTTCTAATTCAGACTCCAGTAGTCCTCCTCCTTGTTTTCCCAATTTATACAACTAAGAGAGAACATAATTTGCAAGTCATTTCTAACCTTTAAACTAACGCTGCTTTATAACAGGTCTACCTAAGGTTTTAAAGTTCAGATATCATTTCTGCTTTAGTTAAACTTTGATTTTGTAAAATGCCTTTGAGTCCATATTCCAAAAAGTGCCCCTTATTCTTTTGCCAACCCTGTCTAGGTTGCAAGACCCCAGAAAGTTGTCAAGACTTCCTGAAAGTCAAGAGTGAGAGTATTTTCCTTTCTCAAGTTATGATTTGGTCAAAATGTATCTTGGAAATGTGAGAAAATGGTTGATTCAAATGGTTAAAATTTTCCAAAGCTAAGAGGGAGGTTATTTTATCCATGCAAAAAAAAGAAAGCCATTATGATGGAGTGTCGGAAGAATGGGATACAGCTTCAAAAAATTCAGATGAACAAGCCGTATGTAACTCAATATCCCTATGTTTTATTCTTCTCTCAGTAAAATTGAAATAACATTCTCTCCTGTTGTACCCAGCTCATGGGGACGATATTAGGATACAATTAAGTAGAAATAGTCTCTACATTGTAAAATGCTGTGTAAGTCTTAGTTTGTGTAATATTTCTCCAATTGTTTGTTTTTATAATAACTCACATTTAGGACAATGGACCTAAATACTAGAAAACACTGTGTTTTGTCTTCAGTTAATAATTCTTTAAGTGCTTTCACTTGTACATGCCAGTGTGCTCAAAATAATCTCATTAAATTTTTCTAACAACCCTATGATGAAGGCAAACTTATTCTGCTCATTTTATAGATGAGAGAGCTAAAGTTCATATAGAAAATAAAATGGGTTTCAAAGATCTAACTGGCAGATAATATTTATATGACTGTAGATCACAAACTAATGGTCACAAATAGGCTACATTTCTGCATGTAGAGAACTAGTGTTGGAATGGTTAAATTGTGAGTATGTGTTGTGTTTTGTGTGTGTCTGCATAGGTATATACATAGAGGAACACATAAATAAATATTGGTAACAGGGAGACTCATTCACGAAGTAAGTATGCTGCTAAAGGCATTAAAGCAAGACAATAAATACCCAGCCAAACTTTCTTTCATGTGCAGTAGTTAAGCTTGAAAATCACCAAAGTGTAAAACACCATGCTTTGTGCTCTAAAGCAGTGTGATCTCATAGAAACAGAATGTGAGGCACAGAGGTATTTCAGATTTTCTGATGGCCATGTCAAAAGAGGAACAAGAAAGGAGAAATTAATTTAATAACAATATTAAACCTATCAAATGATATTAATCCTTTTTTCCTTTGCAGATCCAAGGAAACAGAATTCATTGAAACATCAAATCACTGTCTTATTTGACAAAATCAAGGCTGAATTCTCAATTTTAAAAGTTTTTACTTTTTATATTGATCTGCTGCTTTGGGAAATCTATACTTAGACTTCACTAGTCTGATGGTGGAGGGTTCTCATTTCTGGGATGTTTGGTTGTGTTTTACATACAATCAGTGATGAAAAAATAATGAATTTCTATTGAAGGTTTTTCCAGAACTATATGTGTATCTAATCCATTAGTGTATCTTGTCTAGTGGATTTACCCAACTAAATTTCAAAGCAAAGTGGTACTTATTAATTATTCAAATTCAGTAAATATGTATAGATTGTCTGTTATATGCCAGCTATAGATGTAATTACAAAATAGTTCTTTTATAGGTAGGGCTAACAGTCAATACTAAAGGTAGACAAATACACAAACGTATAGAAAAATATGTTAGGAGTGATTTGTGTCTATGATTCTATGCACAGATATCTGATATGGGCACTTCCTCCTTCCCCATCTTTACTTGTTTCAAACCTACTAGACAAACAGAACAGGGCACTGTTGCTGAAAGGGTAGAGAGAATAGTAGCCATTGCCTGAGAACTATTCATTCCTCTTTATAAAGATTTGTTAAGAATTGTCACATATTTAGAAGTTTTGTAAATTTCTTAGGGGATTGTTTTCAGTTTTAAAATGTTTAAAACAAAGAGTGATGAAATCTAAGTATCAAACAGTATTTCATTATCAACATTTAAACTTATTGCTCAAAGTGAATATTAGAACTTTTTGAGAATGTATTAAATATTGGCTATTTTTGATAGCCATCTTCAAGCACCATTTCTACTTGGAGAGAATCCTTCACTGTGTGGGGCTTGGAAGTAAATGGAATATTTCTTTTCTGTACTGTTGGGCAACCAGGGTTTGGAGATGAGATCTAGGCTTCCCCAGTTTAGAGTCCAGTGACTCCATAGAAGGGGTCTAGTTGGTGATGGCATCAATGGCAGCAACCTAGCCAGACACTGTCTAGATGCAACCTTGGTCTTTTCTTACCTGCTGTGTGTGTCTCTTGCTTCTTGTCATAGTCTGAGTCTGATTCTCCAGCATTTCTGTTGATTCTGTGAACTGCTACTAATCTGCCAATTAATTGTATTTTGGAATCAATGAGCCAAAGTCAGTTTTAGGCATTGTATTAGTCAGCTTTTAATTGCTACCTAGAGAAAGAAAGATTGACAGCCTAGAGAAAGAAAGATTTATTTTGGCTAATAGTTTCTGAGATCTTGGTCCCTCATCAACTGGCTCCAAGACAGAAATATCATGGCAGAGGGGTGTGGCAGAGGAAAGCTGTTTAGCTCATGGCAGCTGGGAGGCAGAGAGAGGGAAAGAAATTGGCCAGAAACAATATTTAGTCCCAATTTCTCCTCCCCAGTGATGAACTTCCTCCAACCATGCCTCACCTACCTACAGTTTCACTTCCCAGTAGCCCATTTATCTATCAGTGGGTTAATCCTCTTGAGATATTAGAGCTCCCATCATCCAGTTGCTTCCCCAAAGCTCCACCTCTGAACATTGCTGCCCTGGGGACCAAGCCTTCAAACATTTCATATCTGAACCATAACAGGCATTTACAACCACTTTCTGACTTGCATAGTAATTGGTACCAGGGTCACTGGCTTTTAAGCTCAGGGGGATAAATCTCATCTCTGATTAAACTGGGATTGAAGGCAGCAAAAAATCCAGTTAGTATCTAGTAAATGTCTTGTATCCTATGACACACAATGGCAAAACAATGAATTCCCAGCCACAGTTGTTAATGAGACTTCCATTAGAGGCAAATCTTTGAGGTAATCATTGATACAATACTAGAACAGAATTAAGGTTATACAACTTCAAGGATGCAAGGAAGAGTGTTTTCTCCCAATGGAACCAGGTAAAGATAGTGAAAGAACAGATGAAATTTCAAAATTTTTGGCTGAATATATGTACTAAAACTTAGGGACATTTTGTCATTATATTAAAATAATTTATTTTCTGTTGTAATTGCAGTGTTGAAAATCAAATGTAAAATTTGGAAATTTTGATTGTTAGATATGTTTAAATTTGCAAAATGACAGGGTTTTCATATGAAAATGGATTTTGATTAAGAAGGAATAAAAGAACAAATGGTGTGTACTGAGTGATAGCAGGAGATTCAAAGACCTCAATGTACCCTGAGTCCTAACTTTCATTGACCTCCCTTGCCAGCTGTAGCTAATCCAACTTCCATGTCTGATAAGGCTGTTTCATCCTTGATTTGAAGATGATGAAGTCACTTTTTGGAGAAAATTTCCTCTCAAAGGGAGTCGGTTCTTCTGAACACTTGCCTGCATCTCCGTGTTTGCAAACTTATTACTAGATCTGGGGAATAGCATATGGATGGAAGCCAGTTTGAAGTTAAGTCTAAGAGGAGAAGGACTCACCTCAAACCAATTGGAAGAACTAGAAAAATCTTTATGAAAAATGTTGGAAGACATGAATAGTAAAATAGTCTAAGGTACCAGTAAAGGAAGAACACTACATCAGGTTGAATTTAACAGTCCATTAAACCAGTGTTTTCTTGACTGGATGGCTAAAATCTGGATTAAATTGATAAAAGTAGGGTATAGGGAATCAGATGATAAGTCAAATTGTGATTCATTCCCTTTTCATGAGATCACTGATACCTCAGCTACATTCTGTGATTGTTTACCTTATTGATTAAGGCAAATCACTGAAAAAAAAATAGGAAAATTGGGAGTGGTGTGGCTTGCAGCGATTAGTCTTTGTTGTGGTTTGGATATGGAATGTCCCCTGAAGTCTCATGTGTTGAAGGTTTGGTCACAAATGCATCAATGTTTGGAGGTGAGGTTTAGTAAGGGGATCATGTCATGAGGGCTCTGACCTCATCAGTGGATTGATCTATGGATGGGTTCATAATTCGATGGTATCACTGTGAAGTGTTGGAAACTATAGGAAGTGGGGCCTCATTGGAGGAAGTAGATTATTGGGAGCATGTCCTGGGAGGGTGTATCTTGTCCTAAGCCCTTCTTTTTCTTCTCTCTTTCTCTTTGTCTCTCTCTCTTTGCTTCCTGGTTTCTATGAGGTGAGCAGATCTGGTCAACCATGCTTTCTCCAACATGATGTTCTGACCATGAACTGAAACCTCTGAAACCACAGCCAAAATCAATCTTTCCTCTTTTAAGCTGATTCTCTCAGGTATTTTGTCAAAGCAACTGAAATCTGACTAACACAGTTTTGGTCATCAAGGATGAATAAAACTTCTAGAGTGTGGAATTTGGAAAAGGTGTGGATGGAAGTCAAACAATCTCTTGGGGTCCCTTCTCATACTACCATGTCTCTGGTAAAAGTTGAGGGAGGCCTTACACAACCTCACACAGATAACAGAGAGTTAGACTCTCTTAGGAATACAGAGGTATGTTTCCCAGAGGATGAGACACTTGAACCAGTGCCACCTAAGACAATTTGATATCCTGGAGCAATTTAGTAATTTGTCAAGACTATGGATTGTCAACTTTTTGAGAGGAGAAAGAATATTCTGGATTATAAAAGGAATGTTTAAATTGAGTAGGTGGTATCTTTCTTTGAGAAAAAGGTATGAATGATAGGAAAGAGACATGTAGGTGAGAGGCAAACCAACAAGATATTAGTTAATTTTTCCTGTTAAGTTTTCATATTAATTAAGTTGATTTCCTAACAATTATTTGTGATTGGCAGAATCCCCAATGTATGGGACATAGTAGAAAGCAGAGCTTCCTTACCCACTAAGGAGGCCTTATGGAGATAAATTCTTTCTTTCTTTACTTCTTGGCAAGGAGGGCACTGGCATGTGATCAATACTTAGTGGTCCCCTGGGGCAATGTATTTTAAGGAAGTGACCCAGGGATGTACAATGATTGCCTCACTGAAGTCCTCTGTGTGCCAAGGATAGATGGACTCTTTCCAAGCACTATCTACAGAGAATAAAACTCCAGTTCCCTTGGAGGCATGGGGAAATCAGGACAATTTCTTTTCTGTGTGAATTTCCATTCTTCTTCTCAACCATGAGCTTCACTCCATTCTCTTTCTACAGAATCTGGTAACTACCAGCCTCTTGGGATTACTGAAGGGCAAATCAACTTTGTTTGGGGGGATATCCCATACTGCAGATTATTGCATGTGGGATTACAGCTCTCTCACTCAACTACCTCAGTAATCATTTCTATACTTTTTATTTTCCAAAGCTTGGTTGAAATGTTCCATCCACTGAGGTCTCCTATATGCTTTGCCTTTTTGACTTGATGCCCTTTAAATTGCTTTAATGTAATTTTGGAAGAAGTTCAGGAGGCAGAGGAAATAAATACCTCTTGTCAATATGCCATGTTTTACATTCTTGTTCTCACAGATCATTCTTTTTCAATGCTTAGGAAGAACAGGGCAGGATGCTTAAGTTGTCTACATGTATCCAGGAGTTGACAATATCACTGTGCACAAGTGCAGGACCACATCATTACTTAAAAGATTCCACTGCTATTTTTCTTTTGGTGGGAAGATGTCAGCATCAACAGGGCTACTTTTGCATTAAAGTTTGATTGACTACCATTAAAATCTGTCCCAATTTTGATTTATAATTTAGACATTCTAAGAAAATCCAGTATAGATACATGCCAAAAGTTTCATAGGAAAAATTATCTAATTGGGTTTTTATGCTTTCTGTAACCTACTCAGTTAAAATACTTTTGCAGACACTTTTCTCCCTAATAAAATTAAAAGAACTTAATGTTCTTCCATATGGTTCAAGTTGAAAGTTTATGTGCTAACCCTTTATCTCCACTCTATCTAAAAATCAAAGAACCTCAAAAGTTGTTTAGGACCTGCAATTCAGATATTTTCATGTTCAGATTAGGACTTGTTTGTTTCCAAATACCACTACCCTGGGTGAGTCTGTGGCCTTTCCATGGCCTGGACTGTTTCCTTTTGGGGATTCTGCCCAAGACTCTGATCTTTCTATAGTTGGCCTATGAGATTTGAAAGGGAAATAGCTTTAGTAAAACATAGAGACGGTGCCTGTAGTCAAGGGATACGACCTCAGGCAGCAAGAAGTGGGGAAAAAAAAGACCATGTCAGATTCTATTTCCAAGAAAAGCTGGTTGCTGTTTTGATAACAGTAATGTCCCTTTAGTTCAAAGTTACCAGCTATCAAAACAAGTTACAGTCCATAGCAGACTAACTCCTTTCCATTACAGGGAAGCAGATCATAGTGCAATTGAGTCCAAATTAAAATATATTTATAGAGAAAACTAGGCCCATGAAGAGCAAGCAGAAATCAGCAAAAAATCTAAGCTTCTTAAATGTTCAGGGGGGGAAAAAAAAACTTACCATATACTTTGTATATCCCTAGTACTAAGTAAACTTTAGAAAAATTGTATTATAAGGAAATGAAATTCTAAGATAATGATACACCAAAGAGACGGGCAACAGAAAGGAAAAATCTATCAAAGCAAAATACAGGATTGCTCCATCACATGTCCTAATGGTTCAGCAAAGCTGCTCTGCTCTGCACTTGGTATGAGGTTTGAACAGGAAGTATTATTGTCTGGCATCAGATCCGGGGCAGGATCCAGCTTGAACCTCCAAGTTATTTCACAAGGAAATATGAAATTGCAGAACAATGTGGGTGGGCAATAGACTTGACCTGACTCTCATTTATTAAATAAACACAGACTTGAGTACTTGTACTTCTGAGAGCGTTAGCAATGGCATTGCCAAGCTATAGCACTTGGGTGAGACGGGATTTGATCTCATCATAAGTCTCCAAGAGCAAACCCCTCCAAGTCACCTCCTCATAAATTTATAATCTAAAAAATCTAAGTAAAATTGAGTGTGCTTGCTCTGCAATGTAGATTCAAGACAAATCAATTAGCTTCTACTTCCAAAACCCTTTTCACCACTAAGTTCTTACTATAGTGAAATTCAGGAGCTGCCACCCCACCAAGTTTTAGTCCAATTCCTGGGATTATATGAAATGTTGGTTCTTGCTGAAGTTGGAGGACGAGGGGCCTCCTTGCTCAGCATGACTCTTGTATCCTTGTTACATTTGCTGGCAGTTATAGCAGGTAAGGCAAACCATATTGTTTGTGTAGCATAAAAGATGACTTCTTAAAGATGTGCAGACAGCAAAATCCATGCTTAAGCAATTGTAAAAACAAAGAAAAACCCTGAAAACAATTAGTAATCTATTTATACATGTAAAAGTGGAAAATGATTTTTTAGTGTATGGACTGAACAGCTCTCTGAAAACTTTTCTTCACAAACTTCTTGGCAAGGAGGGGCGCATCCTGGTTCTACGCAGAAAGAAAATCATAAAGGGAGAATTTACGAATACCAGGAAGTGGATGCATGTGGGTAAAGCATTCCCATAAGTCAAGTGCACTTTTCTGAATGTGTTAGATAGAACCTAACAGAAAGAGCACCACATAACTTTCTCATCACAGCATACTTTGGTTGCATTTTCTAATTATGGTATGTGTCATTATAACCAGTGAAAATTCAACATTTATAAAATAACTAGGCTCTAAGACTAAGAATTTCCAATCACTATTTGAGTAAAAGAACTTGTGAATTAAAATTTGCTTCCATGTAGATATTTTACTTTTCATCTTAAAGTTCTTATCAGATTGAAATATGTGAAAGGTATTCTACTAGGCATTATATGTTAAGCAGAGTCATGATATTTAAGGTTGGAGAGAATCTTAAAATCCATTGAGTCTAACTGCCCCATCTGCCCTGGAGAGTCTTGAAGTTTTTTTCAGAATGCATCCATGCTGCTGCAGTGATGGCCACTGTTATAGATAAAACATCTGAAAAGAATAAAATATGTTCAAGCAGTTAGTACAGTATTGATGTGGTAGAGTCTTAAAAGTATGAAAAAAGCTACATGCTTAGGGTAGTTATTGAAAATGCTATTACTTTAGATAATGTTGCCACTAATTTCCTGACTTTGTATCCTCATGCTATATATTTTTTTGAGTCTCTGTGTTTGTTTGTTTTAACTGCAACTGAAGCTATCAGACTACATTTTTATTAACTTTTTCTTAGCTGAACAAAGACTCTGTCCACATGCAACTGGAGTGTTTGTGTATATGAGACATTGTCTACTTATTAAGCCTTGTCTGCAATTTTGATATTAAACTATTGAGAGAACATTGCTGCTTATAGAAGATTGAAGTTGGCCTGAAAGACATCAGGGGTAGAATGAACAATTTTTTTGTGTGTGTGAGAACCAAGCAATCCATTATTTGAGATAACGTGAAAGAAATTAACTGGTGACAATAATGAATTAACTAAGCAGAAGTTTCTGTACAGTTTCGAAAAGAGCTAGGAAGACCTAGGAGTCTCCCTAATGTTCTTGAGTGTAGACATGTTCATGATGCAAACAGCAGAGAGAAGGTCCCTTGGGATCTGAGATGAAAGTACTTTCTTTAGGTTCCAAATGGAAATGGTCCCCCAAAAGTGAAAACATGGGGGAGACCTCAGGAAGTTCTTCAACAGAGAGACTTTGCCTCTCGGTCCATGAACCATTTCACTCTAGGGGACATGTTCCACCGTAAATTTTATGAAGAGACCCCGTGATCTGGCACCACCAGCTGGCATTCAATTGAGCCCACTCACAGGATCTCAGTGTTCCCTGCCAAGGGAGTCATCATCCGAATGGGAAAACCTTTGCAAAATTTTCCCTTAATCTTACAAGAATGACTAATTTTAGATGTATCACAAGGAAGTGTTTTGTTCCAAACACAGTTCCTAGAAATAGTGGGGCATTCCAGTCCAACAGATGAAAACCTTCCTCACAAGAACCAAACCAGCATGTTCTGGCAACATGTCAATGAGCCCAAACTGCCTGCTTTCCAGAGGATTGGAAGGAGATGGGCTTCTCAAAGAGTGGATAACTCCCAGATCTCTGTGTGGATTGCCTTGGTGGTGGAATATTTACAGCACAATTTTGATCCCAAGAGGTCTCTTCCCATTACTCTTGGACTCCCCTTTTCCACAACTTTCACTTGTTAAGTAAAAGCACATTTTATCATTCATCTTAACAGAGCTTGGTTGAACATTTAGATAAATTATGTAATTGTGACAACATAAAATGCAACTTTTGAATCATACGATTATGTACATTCAATGTGTTAGTGAATTTTTAAAATGTTAAAATTTAAAAATTCACATTTAAATTTAAAAAGCACATGGCATATTGGGAAACTCATTGATCTGAAGATGGAACACTGAGTTTCAATGTCTTTTCCAATGACTAATTTAGGTCAGCAGCTTCATCTTTCTGTTTATTTACCTTTATAAGGAGAGAATCGACCTAATTAATTCATAAGTTTTCTTCAGACTTAACAATTCTTTGGTTCTGAATATAACATGTTCTTTTTCCCCTTGCCAAAAATAATCAGCAATGTAAGTATTGTTTACTAAGTGCAAACTGAGCACATTTGATTAAGGGAGAGAGATCCATTCTAGTTAGCATGAAAAGAGATTCATGAAGGTTATGTGATCTGAGCTCGCACTTGAAAAGTGGCCAGGATTATATTGAGTAACTTGGAAAACATCCAAGGAATTTGGGCATGGCAATAGTAATGTATGGAGGTATGTTGAGACTTCAGGAAATAGACCAAATGGTATCATTAAGAAGTCCTCTAGGAAAGGCTAGCAGGAAGTTTAGAGAGCAAATTATAGAAGGTATTGAGTGCTTGAATATTTATTATTTACCTAAAATATAGACAATACACAACCTGTTCTTTTGTGTGTTTGGAGTTGAGTGAAAGGAGAGTTACATGGGGGGAAAGTTTTATAGAAGAAAACATTGTTACTCCTTTCTCATCTATAATTTTCTGTTTTCTTCTAAAAGCTCCGAGAAATAAGAATTGATTAGTTTTTATTCCACGTCAGAATACAACATTGACGGAAGGTTCTGGGATCTCTCAGACATCTATATAAGTTAAAATTTCCTTGTTTTACTGCTTAACCCAGTTTATCTGAATGATTAAAGGTGAATCTTGAAATCTGTTCCTGCGTCACACATTGTTTAGAAGTTATTTATTTATTCCTCAAGTATTTCACACGTGGTGGTGTGTCTAAGGGCTCAGGTGAGCTCTTTGAGTAAGAAAGACATATTTCTCATTTTCAGGAACTTACACTTTCTGTGCATTTACTCCTTTGGCTGAGTGTTTTTTCATACCATATTTTTATAAGAAAAAGATTTCTATGGGTTTTGCATATTTTCTTGGCACTGGTAAATAAAAACTCTGGAGTACACAAACACATAGTTTAAGTGATCAGAAATTCTTATTTCTCTCAGGGGAAAGTTTGTAGCCAACACCATTCCATTCATTGTCACTTGTGTTACCAAGTCCTCTATGTTCATAAAGATGAATTCCAAGTATGTCAAATTAAGTAGTGGTTTGTTAGACCATTTTGTTTATTTGCATTAGTCTTCCCAGATTATACAGAGCTGACCTTTAGAAAATCCTGTGGTGTCTATGGGGCAAAGGATAAGGGAGTGAGCAGTCATGATGAAGGAAAGGAGCCAGCTGGGTTTAGGAAGCTCAATGAAGAAGATGAAAATGGAGCCACCAGACTCTGTAATTTTGAGACTTGTAATTTATCTTCGGAAGAGGTAAAAATTCTTTATAAGTTCCTTTGTGATCTTATTTCTGTTGTAAGCTTATTTGTCATTTTTATTTTAAACTGATTTCAATTTTATAAAATGTAAGGCAACTTGAAGATCCTGCAATGGGATATGGCTGCTCTTAGGACTGATCAGGGTACCATGGTTTTCAGTAGACAATAAAGAAGGGTTAAGTTTTTGAAATTTAGAGATTTTAACATTTTAAGATACTGGAAAGCTATTATAAAATTTAGCATAATGTTTATTTTTAAGTAATGTGCGTGGCAACTTTTTTTGTAAAAATAGTCCCTGGATTATAACAACACTAATAATTCCAGGCCTAGAAATTATTGTGAAGTTTTTCCTAGTGGAGACTTCTCTGTGTTTTTAAAGACACTTTTGAAGACTCTTCTTTTGTAGTTCATACAAAATTCTGGGAGATGATCCAGTATATCTTTGTAATCAGTGCTTTCAACCAGGCTTCCTTTAAAACTTACTATATTTGCTGACTTATTTTGATTATCAGGGAACTCTGTAAATCATGCATTGAATTACCGATATTATCAGATACAATTGAACTGGGTCAGTATTATTAGTGCTGGTGACTTCTTCGCCTGTGGGAAAGCTGTCTCATGTTCTGACTTAAACCATCCCATGTCTCCATGTAACCCACAGACTGTGAATTATTCCAATGGTATGCATCTTCAGGGCTCAGTGGTAGTTCCTATTCATTATATTTTCTCCTTTCTCATCTTAATAAAAATCTATCACCCTTGTTTACTGTGTATTCTTAAATATCTAAGTGCACTGGCAAACTGAAGTATGAACATATAATATACACAGCCTCCTCTGGAAAGTTTCTCTGGCCCATATGCTGGGTTAGATTCCTCATGTAACACCCTTCCTTTGTTCTCTGTGCACCTGTGTAGCACTTTGTCCATGTATAATAATAAACATTTTACCTTCTTTATTGGGTGCAATAAAAGGGAAGGGGCGCTACATTGTTCACTGTTATATAACCATGCCCTAACATAATGTCTGGTACATGCGGGAAGATCTCAGTCATTGCACTGAATGATTAAGTAGAATTTCAGTTAGATTTTAAATGACAGTAGGCACTTGATAAATGTTTTGTTGAATAATGTCTTAAATTGGTATTTAAGACATTTTCTCAAGGAAGATTTTAAGAAGCGGTAATGGAAATTTTAGTCATGGTGACAGCTCTGTGGGGGAAATAATGCCTGCTCAGCATTTACATACAGCCATTCCTAGTTTCCAATAATAATACAGGCTTTTCCTCCCAAATGTGGTATCGGGTCAATAAGAGCTCACAGGACTTTTTATTCCAGACCACGTTAATTTCCCCTCACATTTGTACATTGCTAACCAAATGGAGTAATGGCTGGATTTTATAGGAAATTAAAAGGGTAAAATTAATCTCCTTTTGCTCCTTAAGATTTAGAATGCCTTAGGTTAAATTAAAGCGGAAATTATAACCGCAGGTATAAGCTGGTTTGGGTGTAGAACAACCCTGTGATGGAAATTGGCTGCACTCCTGCAGATGCCTCATAAGCCGGCACTGAACATATTGGAGAATGCCCGCAGCACATAGGAACTTCCCCAGAGCCCGTCTCAGCCTTACCGTTCCCTGTATTGGCAGGTGCTCTATTCTAAGAGGCAGGAGATGGTAGCATTTAAGGAGCAAACTGAAACCAGATGACATGAACTCCAAGACCACACCTAACACTTACTATTTGGATTTTTTTTTTTTCTGGAAAAGTTATCTAATTACTCTGTGTCTCCTTCTCTACCTCTAAAACAGGAATTGTGGTAATACCCACCATAGAGAGTTATTTGACGATTCAATTAGCTAATGTATGTGAAGTATGTAGGAGAGTTTGCCAGAGTCAATGTTCAGTAAGTACTATTTTTATTATGACTAGCATGGAGCATGGAACTTGAACAGTGGTGAGGCAGACATTAAGCAAATGAAGCAAACTTGCTACCAAATGCTCATCATTCTGGTTGACGAAATTGAAAATTGGAAAGAACTCAGGTTAATCTGCATTTCTCAACTATTTGCATAAAATAATAATATTTGGAACATGTAGTGCATTTTACAGTCAGTAAAACAGTCTGACATGATCATATTTACTTTTACTCTCTTGAGTAGACAGGAAAAGTATTGACATGCCTCCCTGGTAGATGAGGGTAATTAAATGAGGTAGATGAGGTAGAGAGGTAATTAAAGAGAGAAAGTAGGTGATTTGACCAAAATCAAATGGTCCATAACCAGTGGGTGGAGGAATAGAATTCAGTTCTGACACGTGGTCCAGGACTTTTGTCTCTCTGGTTACTGCTCAAAGATTCATCTGAGATCTGAAACTTTTATTTTTTTCTTTCTTTATTCTCTTGTAAATCTGTTCATTCAAATGTACTTAAGTGCATTTGAGTAGAGAGAACTATCAAATGATATAATATTCTGTATACCATTATTCTTCTGTCCATGTTTAATAAATAGTCACAGAGATTTAGGTAGTTAGGATACAGAAATGAAGGAGATCGAGTTCTTGACCTCAAAGAACTCATGCTACAGTTCAGAATGCAGAAGGGAAAAGGATTAAAATATAGCATGATGTGTGTTGCTAATATAGGGATGCTCATATGCTAAGAGTGTTTAGTATTTGAGCACTAACTCAACTCAGAGAGGGAATGGTTAAGGAAAGACATCTGGTCTGAGTTCACACTGAGTTTAGAAATTAGTCAATAACAATATAAAAGAGCTCAAATGAATCAACACATTTTATGTCAAGATCTGTTCTAAATACTTGTGATGGGTTAATAATAACTATTGAGGTGATGCTGTCACTTTGAGTATAACATTTGAAAATATATCTCGAATTTGTTTGCACTCCATTTTCAGTGCTAGCATCATGTCTTCCAAATAAGTCTGTAGCATCCTGTTACAATTTGAATCCTGAATGTTTCCTAATGACTCATGCACTAAAGAATTATTTCCGGCTTGGTGTGCTTGGGTAGTGGTGCCTGGTGGGAGGTCTTAGGTCATTGGGGATGCCCTTGAATGAGATTAGGGGTGCTTCCTCTACCATGTGCTCCTGCTGTGATGTACTTACTGCCTTGCCACCGGCCCAAAAGCAAAGGGACTGCTTTAGTCAGTTTTTTTCTTTTTTTTATTAAGTTGGAACCAAAAGGCCTGGCGGGAACAATTAGAGGAGAAAAATTTTATTTTGACTCATGGTTTCAGAGGATTCATCAATGTCCAGCCAACTCTACAGCTCTGAGCCTGAGCTCACCATGGGGGACTGCCCCAGCGGGGGAAAGCTGCTCCACTGTGACAGGGTAAGGAAGTAGAGAGAGAGAGCTCTGCTCACCAAGGACAAAATGTAAACCCCAGACCCATGCCCCAGTGACCTACCTTCTCCAGTTCCACCCTCCCTATCTATAGTTAAAAACCAGTTAATCCATGTCAGTGGATTAATGCACCAATTAGGTTAAAACTCTCATAACCTACTCATTTATTCTTTTAAAATTCCTGCATTGTTCTATGCATGAGCTTTTGGGGGATATCACATATCTAAACCATAACAGGGAACAACCAATTATGGATTGAAACCTCTGTGACTATGAGGCAGCATAAACCTCTCCTATTTTTAAGTTGATTAGCTCAAGTATTTTGTTACAGTAATGAAAAGCTGACTAACATACATTGCAAGTGATTATCTCCTTCCTAGCTTATCCTGGTGGAAGCTATTTCCCACACAGCAACCAGACTTCACTTTTTAAATGATAAAGTGGATGTAACTCTTTTGCTTAAAACACTCGTTGACTTCTCATTTTATTTAGAAGCCCCCAATTTTCTTCATGGCTGACAAGAACTAACATGATAAAGCCCCATCTTAGTTTGTTTCTCTCACCTTCTTGTATCTCCCTCTCTTCATCCCTTCTTCCCTATCTCTCACTCCCCTCCCTTTCACTTCCTTTCCTTCCTTCCCTCCCTTCCTTCCTTCCATCTCTCTTTCTTTGTCTCATTTTTCTTCTTCTCTCATCTCTCACTGCTACCTTTTTTCCAAGTCATAGTACAGAGTGTACAGAACGTTGATACATGTACTAAGTGATTCTTCTAAAAAGGAAATGGTTTACTGTCCTGTAGGTTTGGAAAATATAAAGTCAAGCGAAGCCAAATTTTCTTTGACAGAAGAAATTGCAGAGCCCTACATGTGCTAGATGTTTCAAATACCTCGCTTTATTCTGTACTCCAAACTCATAACCAAATAATTTTATTTTCAAGGTGATTCTTATATGAACACACTCTTAGCACATACTTTCAGAAATGCTCTATCCTAAGGAAAAGCCACATTAAAGAGACCTATCTTAAGTTGGGCTCAGAAGTTCAACAATTTTATGACCCCCTAAATCTTGCATTTGGGGGAAAAGATGGAGGGAACAGATAAAAGTTGTGAAATCCTATGAGCTACAGTGGAATCTCTTTTACCTTCTTAACTGAATAATGATAGTTTCTATCACATTCTCAATTATGGTTCCAAGGATTGAAATTAAATCACTCTTCTGAATTAATTAATTCCAATAAGGATTTATTGAGGTTCTACTTGCATGAGTCCATGGTTGGAAAACTTTCTTGGCAAAGTGCCATCAGGATGAGAGAATTGTAGAATTTTCTTTCCTGTTTTCCAATCAGATAGGGTGGTACTGTATTGATATGAACTTGGGTGGTCCTTAACATATTCCCATGAATCAGAAATTATATTTGCCAAATGTTAATCTATCATAAAGTTAATAATAACATGTGTGTGATGAGTATCATTTCATGGCTTTCAGCTGTTTACAAAAGAGGGGAAAAGGAATTATAAAATTATGTGTTAAAACTTCATAAAATGAATACAAGAATACAGATCTAGTTGGTTCATTAGCTCTGTATTAAATAGTTAAAGAAGATTTTTAAAAAACTGCCAAGGGGTATCAATAGTTTAATGCTGGTATCATTTGGTCTAGTTTTACTATTTGATTTTCTCTCTTAACCTTTCTGCAATTGTATGTGCTAGAATTTCAAGGTGTACTTCTAGAATAATTTATCAGCAATAAAAAGCTCTCTTTGAGGAGACCTTCTTTTACCTTTTCTATTATTTTTATTACTATGAAATACATCTTCCCCAGTACTGAAAGGACATATATGAATAAAAAAGAAACAAGCATTTTGGAAAGAAAACATCAAAAGAGAATGCTTTCTTTCACCATGAAGTGTGGACCAACCTTGCATGCCTGAAAGATCTAGTGACTGTCAACTAAAGGGCAACAGCTATTTAAAAGTTCTTAGCACATTCATGAGTATTTTGATTCCTTGGGTCCATGAAGTAACTAAAGGATGACATAGATTAGATTAGCAATGGAATATTAGGAAATTTGGTTGAGTTTATGCTGCTTGGCTATACATGCATGTAACTGAGGCAAAGGCATCTTCTGCTTACTCATTCAAAATTAGACTCATATAAGGAACAAATGAACCTCTTCTTCATTTTGCCACTGTGATCTCACCATGACCTCAAAGATACTTGGAAAGATCCCATTCCATTTATGACTTGTGAACTATCTACATTTTGAGCATTTAAATAGACATCATAGTTATTTGGTTTCTTTCCTATACACAAATAGATTTTTTAAAATTCAGACAGAGGGAGACCTATACTTATTTGTGTTTTTCCCAATCTATTACTTTATAAATGAAGGGTCTAACTTGTCCCAAACAAGGATATCTTTTGCCAGGAATAAACAGAAACTCATAAAAGCAATTTGCAAAAAACTAATGTGTTGGTCCTGGGAAACAATATTTTCACTTGTCATGGAAATTAATTGGAAGGATAATAAGTAAGTCCCTTAAAATCTTTGGGCTTCATCTATGAAATGATATCTTGTATTTCTTTCACTAAGGTTCTGTGGGGCTCTAATTAGAAAATGGATGCAAAACTGGTTTATCAGATAAAGAGTTCAAAAATGTTGGTGTCTTAGGTAGGGTCTCTTCAGAAATAGATCCCAAGAAAAGAAATTAAATGCAAATAGTTTTTCAAGGAGAAGATCTCAGAAAGTTGTGGTAAGGTACTGGGGGAGTAAGACCACCGCAGAGTGGGTTGATAGCATATTAGTGCTATGAACAACTGGGGCTCACACCCACTGGTGTTTAACACTGCAGACATATGCCACCTGAACAGTGAGGAAGCTGGGGAGTCTCCTGTACCATCATTGGCTGAGGTGACACCTGTCAACTCTCCAGTACTTTTGGCCTGAACTGTACATAGGCCACATGCAGCAGAGAAATCCCTCAGGTAGAAAGTCACGGGTAAATGCAGCAGGAAGTTCTGAAGGTGCCCAGGAGGGTGAGAACAGAGGGGCATCTGCTACAACAGGTCCTCATGACACAGAGTTGGATTGAAAGCAGGCTTAAATCTAGCTCTGGGCTGTGTCTACAGCTGGCCTCTTTATCAAATAGCATAAAGTATAAACTCATATTTTATGTGAATTTGCATCTTTTTTTATGTTGTGAACAGCTACACGATGCTTCTGTATCAGTATATGTACAGAAACTATTTTGTGAGGATACACTTTAGGCCATGTTAATTGTGAGATCAATTAAAAGTAATGATAAAATACTTTACTTTTGAGATGGTTATTCTTAAATTTATAAAAATAAAAATATAGTGTATACCAATGACATTCATGATTATTTATGCAGCTTGGTATTTTATAAAAGTATCTTTTACAAATATCACCCTAAAATATTTTGTTTCTTGGTATGATTTTACATGATAAACACATTTAAGCCAAAATTTTTAATTAAGAGTAGAAATGTTGGGCACAGTGTCTCAATCCTGTAATCCCAGCTACTAGGGAGCCTGAGGCAGGAGGATCACAGTTTAGCAATACCCTGTGTCAAAGTAAAATAAAATAAAGTAAAATAAAATAAAATAAAATAAAATAAAATAAAATAAAATAAAATAAGTAAAAAGAGCTAGGACTGTTTCTCAGTGATAGTTTGTTTGCCTAGCACACATGGGGCCCTGGGTTTAATCCCTAGTAAGGGGGAGAAAGTGTGAAATATATTGTTGGTGTGATGCTGTGTTGACCACTGTTACAGTTTGTGTGATGGTGTCTCCTTTGAAATTTATGTTGAATCTTGATCCCAAGTGCAACAGGTTTGAGAGGTTTGGCCTCTCAAATCCCACAGGTTTGGGAGGTGATGAAATCATGAAAGCTTACCTTAGGAATGGGATGAGCACCATTATTAAAGGACTTGAAACTGAAGGGAGTACCCTTAGGCCTTTCCATCCTCTGCTGTGTGAGAACGCAGGGTTCCTCTCCTGGGGATGC